>KK499906.1:561764-697442 GCA_000688715.1 Glossina pallidipes | reverse complement strand
TTTCTGAATGAAATGTTCAGAACAAAAAGCAAGTAAAAAAAAAAAAAAAAAAAAAAAAAAAAAAAAAAAAAAAAAAAAAAAAATACAATTTCCTCCGCTTTAAGAGAAAAGAAAACACAGACACGGACGGTATACAAGAAATGTTTATGCGTTTTATTTATAAAAATCTGTGAAAAATTGTTAAGTTAAAGTTAATGGTTTGCTACCGTGTGTGTCGCACGATATATATATATATATATATATATATATATATATATATATATATATATATGCATCTATATATATATATACATATATATGTATATGTATGTTTGTATGTCTGTATAGATATTTAAATTAAAAATAGTTTCTCTATATGCATGGGTTACGTATCGTTGCGGTATAGATGATATTATGTATGTGGAGAGTCTGGCGCAAAGAGTTAATAATAACAAAATATTCGATGAGTTCGTGTGTTATGTAAATGCAGACTGAATTGGGAAACAAATGCCATCTGTTGGACACTTGTAGTTAATAAAATGTATTTTACATATGTATACTCATATTGAGATGAACAACTTCCATGTAAATATCTATATATATATATATATGGTAAATATATATATATATATATATGAAAACATGGGTGCGTGCCTAATGAAATGCACATGTGTGCCTCTATGGATTTATATGATTGCACCCAATGCAGTAAGCGTATACATGTCAAATAGTACATAGTCGAGAAAGTATTAAGCCTTATAAGATAGACATAGAGAGCGAGAAAGAGAGAGAGAATCTTAATCTCATATGAAAAATTAGATGAATATTAACTGAAAAGACTAAAAATGTTGTCATTTTCACCAGATGTCATATTACGTAATCGAAAAAGTATTAAGCCTTATAAGAAAGAAATAGAAATAGAAACAGAAAGGGAAAGAGGGAGAGAGAGAGAGAGAGAGAGAATCATATAATCTTCATGTCAAGTTGAGTGCAACTTAAATCGATCGATCTTGGGAAAGCTCAAAACTTTCTCACTAACCGGATTAACCGCAATGTTTGTTTGTGTTTTTTTTTTTTTTTTTTTATAATGAAATAAATCAAATCATAAAACAAACTGCACAGTTATAAGTTCAATAAAATATTTTCAAAAATTATTTAATATAAGAAGAGAGGAGGAAAAAAAGGAAAATGCTTTTAAATACCTTTCCCGTGGGTTGAATGGTACACGACGTTAGTGATTCTTGAATGCATTCCAACGTATCTCAGGGCAATAAATACCAAGTTAACGCACAAAATTGTTTTATACTTAAATGTCGCCGTTGCCGTATTACTATTGCCATTGCTGTTGCTGTTGCTGTTGCTCTTTGCTGTTGCTGTTACTGTTACCGTTGATGTTGATGTTGATATTTTGCTCGTAGTTGTTTTGCTTTGTTTTGTTTTTTTTTTTTTGTTTTTTGTTTTTTTTTTTTTGCGCTGCATTGTTGCGTTTCTTTTTAAATGGTAAAGTATTTTATATACAAATATAACCTAATGCACATGTTCGTCTGTCTCTTTGACAGTCGGTCCGTTGTTCTTTAGATATTCGTAGTGTATGAGCAGTGGATAAAAGCGGTAACAGTGTGTAATGTAATGTCACAACTAATTGAAATTCTACACGGGGGCGATTTTATTATGAGAATTACTCGATTCTTAAAGGTTTTGTTTTTATTTATAAAAAAAAAAAAAAAAAAAAAAAAAGCAGAAAAACACACTAAGAAAAAAAAAAAAGGTTTGAAAACCAAGAAGCTTAGAGAATAAGAAAAAAAAAAAAGAAAAGAAAACAATTGTACACACAAAACCTCCACCATTTATATATAATTTATAGAGAAAACTAAATTAATTCATTTAACTGTAGTCGAATCTCGCACACACCACTCATTCTATCACAATTAACATTAAGGAAGCTCATGGTTTTCTTCCGTACATTCCCGGCCAAGGCCGGGTCGACCTCTTTCATTACTATCACTATCAGAATAACAAGATGAAAATGATTGGTTTGGTCCCTTCAAGCTTCAAAGTCATTTATTATAATAATATATAATGAATGACTTTACCAAACCACTTGAGTTCTGTCAATGAGTTGTGTCGTTTCCTCAATTGTATTGCCCGACCTCGGAACATACTACCTGTGGCCCGTCGCTCCTACCGTTCCAATGAAAAGTAAACAAATACTACTCGCCAGTTCTACCTACAAAACTTCCTCAAATTAGACATCGATTGATTGGCTGATCATATGCAAAAAAAAAAGTAAAAAGCTTACATATATATATATATATATATACATATATATATATATATATATATATATATATATATATATATATATATTTCCATTTTTACTCAGTTCCATCAAGTCGTAATGAAAAGAACTTAATCTCAACCATTTAAGCCCAAGTAAATGGGAACTAACCGTAAGAAAATTATTATATATTTTTTGGACCAAACCTTTTTGAGTAGCGGGCCTCACATAACTCGCAATAATCGCTTGATTTATTGCGAAAATTTTCAAAATTTTCGTTACATATATTTATATATAATACATATGCATACATATGTATAGACATCTATCAAGAGATTTTCATCGATTTAAGAAACTCAACTATCTTTCCCCTCACACCACACTCAGCACTCGGCGCTATAAAATTTCAATGATTGCCTTTGAAAACTTGAAATGACCGAATAGCTAACAATGATTTTTTTCGCAATTAGAACTTATCTGAGTTCTACAGAGTTCCGAGCAAGTATGGACGTGCAAGACCCACTGTCGAAATTCTCTCAATTTCTTTCCTTGAAATGCTAACTAATGGTTACTCTAAGTGATGGCCTATGCAAGTTCGCTTGTAATAAACGATATCCTTTCACTGTCAAATCTATTAAATGCTCATCAAGCAGTCTTTGCAACAAGCTATGGAACTTCTACTCATTTCGCTTGCGATCTTTTTCGCATTTTGTTTAGTATTTTTCATTACTCGATAAATTCATTACATAATTTTCGATAGATTTGTTGACAGGAATTCGAAAGGATAAGTAGTTGAGAATTCTATTCATATTAGAGGGCAAACCTCAAGCATTGTTTTCCGAATTTTCCACATCTCCATTCGGTAATTAATGTTTAAAATGTCAAGATCACTTAAATGCTAGTCTGAGTTGACTACTTTTGATGCAAGTGATTGCTTGCTACGAGCCACTTTTTGAGCATTTGAAATAAAATCGCCTTTCGTCTCCGCATCTTAGTTTTATCTTAGTTAGAAATAACATGAAATTCTAGAAGCACTTTGCCCAAGTCTTTTACATTTACCTTAACGAAGTTGCGAAAGTTGGCTTCTATTCATATCTCTGATCAGAATAACTTCAAGGCTACTAATCTTTAGTGCTATTTGAAAAATCAAATTTGGCCTGAGCTCTTGTAGAATTCGATAGCCTATCCCTACTTACATTGTCTACCTTGTATAAAAGCCAGATCAGACTTGATCTCTTCTATAATTTGATAGACTCATCTACTTGCTTCAAGCAACTGATATAGAAACCACATCGGTACTGGATTTTTCTAAAATTTCTAGAATCTAAAGCGGATTTTTGAAGAATCGGACCTGATATCTTCTATAATTTGGTGGACTTACGTACTTACTTCAAGCACCTGATGTAAAAACCAGGTCGTTAAGCTTCTTACTACGCCCACTTGATACGAGAGCCGGCTAGTGGTTATGCGTAAGCCCTCCGTTTGCTCCTGATTTCTATATGTCAAAAATTCAAATGAAATGATAAAAAGTGTTGTTAAGTGTTCTTCGACGAAGGGTGAAGAATTTCTCTCCGATATCGACAAACATTATGTTGAACATAGCATAACCGCTGGGAATGCGTTTAAATACGGAAAAAAACATTATTTAAAATTTGCTTTTTTTTTGTCATGTGGTCGCTCGCTACCTCTTCGTTTTCTTTTATTTTAATCTTTTCTCTTGTAAGCCTAACAGGCACTGGGAATGAATGTATATTTCTATATACGTGCTACATACGTACAGTCGTTTAGACGGCGAGTCGGTCGATGAGACGGTCGACCGTCGACGGTCGACGGATTGGTCTGTCAAGCATGTCTTCTTAGTTGTGGTGCTTTGTAGCCGTTGCTTGAAGCAACTCGTAAAGTCGTCAAAAGCGTCTCAAGCGAAAAACAAGTCGTTGTTTCTTTTCTTTTTGTTATTGTTGTCGTTTATTCTGTTTGTGTAAACCTTCTGCGGCTTCCTTGGTTGCCAATGTTTAAATTGAAACACTTCGGAGACAAATTGTTATCGTTTAATTTGATCTGGCGCACGATCATTGTATGGTATACGTATTTATATGTTTGTATGTTGTATTTATGTGTGTATGTTAGTGTTTGCGTGTGCGCGCGCGCGCTCGTGTATGTGCATGTGTGTTTGTGTGTGTGTAAGTGTGTACTAAGTTTTTCTCCTTTTACGCTACGTATACACTTAACTTTTTCGTTTTCTTAGCAAACCAACCAACCAACCAACCAACCAAACAACCAACCAGTAAAAGGATTTCGCTGTTCAGCCCTTTTTCTATACACTTTTCGCAACATGTGCTGCCTTGTGTGTTTGCCTGCCTTTGTCGTTTTTTCTTTTTGCTTTTTTTTTTTTTTGTTGCTTTTTATTATTTGTGTTTTCCTTAAATGTTTTAATTCCATTGAGAGCAATTATCCTTATATGGTTTCATAAAAGGCCAATAGGAATGATTTACAAATTACTTTTATGTTCAGATCGCTTGTTTTTGCTGGACTGCATGGTTAAATTCAATAAATACTTTGCACCGATTTCAACTAAATAGTCACGTCTAGCGGTAACAATGTAAAAACTTTTACAACACAACTGCAATAGAAATTGATGGCATATTTTGTTTTTTTACTTTTCATCTTCTTTATCTTCTTCGCACCACCGAAGGTTGGCGAATATATTCGTTTTGTCAAAACGTTTACAATACCCAGACGAAAATTTCAGACATTCATTAAAGTATATACATATATATATATGTATATATATTCTTGATCAGCATCAAATTTTGAACCGATTTAACTATGTCCGTCGGTTCATTTAACTGTCTGTGCAATATCTGTCGCAAACATTGTTCTAGCCACACGAATGAAGCTATCGAAAGCTATTGACTTCGTGCATGGCAAAGACATTGAAATTCTTATACGCAAGTTGGTATTGGAAATGGACCAAATCGGTCGGAAGATATATCTATAGCACGACGTAAAGTAAGAACATCTTTGCTTTCAAAAACCAAAAAGTGATCTCTTTGCTCATTACTCATAAGCTACTTCTGTAAAAATTTGAAAACTCTATTGAAAGGTAACGGTGTCGAGTGTTCAAGATTCGGCCGCAATCGAACAAAACATCTTTAAGTGGTTCTTTTTTTTTAATATGCGCCATCCATTGTAGAAGTGTATTAATTTTTTCGCTCTGCTTGTAACACAGAAATTTGCACTTCATACACACTTATATATATATATATATATATATATATATATAATTCTGGTCAATTTTAGACTGTAGTCATTCGATCGATTGTCCCTTTGGTCTTTCTTAGATTTCGCAAAATATCAAATGTGCCATATAACATATAATGTGCAAAAATCCACATTATATAGGAACCGTTAGATTTAAGCTATTTTCAATAGCATTCGATTTTAGGCCAACATATGTCAATGTAATAAATTATATGAAAATGTCTCGTTCATTGCGATTTCCTAAATTGAATACAAGAATATATGCAGAGATATCGAATGGACAGACGGACAGATAAGTTTAAATTGATCGGCACGATGCGTTACCGTTGTGTAGTGTCGCGAAAACATGTCCGTAGTGAACATGAAAAGTGTTATTAAAATAATCGACAATTTCCCAGTCTATTTATCAATAGCTAATGATCTAAACTAAGGCTCAGGTTTCTATCCAAGTATTGAACTATAAGTCAAAACATATTTGTACAAAGTTTATACGTAAATTTTAAAGCAGTTAACATGTGAAAGTATTCTTTGCTTCGCTGCTTATAAGTGAACCGTCTTGGGTACACGACAAAAACAATTTAATGACTTTGAGTACATACTGTTTTGCATTTCATCGTGTAAAGAAAACGGTAAACGCGGCAGACAACTGATTAATAAACTTATAGGGCATATGTAGGTTCGATTTCAGTCAAAGTTATTTTTTAACTTCCTTTTGGTCAACTCCTATATATCGTAAACAGTGTGCTATACTATGCTATGAATAGTTGGAGTACTGTGACAAAATTAATTTTTTTGCAAGTCTGTTGTGATTCTTCATCTATTTTCATCATAAGGCATTGAAAAGCGGACGTTATTGATATATAATTGCTTACCTTTCATACGAACGAATAATTGCTTACTTTTCATACGAACATTTATAAGAGAAGAGTTGTAGAGAAATAGCTCTCTGTGGTCCAAATTTGTTACAATTCATTCATAACGTTATTGTGGACCAATTTTTGACGTAAAATACGATTTCAATACGATGATCATATGAAGACTCATCACTCGCAGAAACGATCATTTGTGAGTGGTTTTAAAACATTGGTCCGGCCAATCCAGACTTTTCATATCGATAAGTCCTAGTAGCACTTTTTGCCAACAGCTGTTGACAATCGAAAACGACTTTTCAACACAAGACGTTGCTTGGATTATCATATAAAATAAAAATAATCCGATCTAGTGCTTTGCCAATGCCGTTCGTTTTTAGGCCGAATGTGTGTATAATTGGACTAGATTTCTTAAGGTTGAATCAAAAACTAAATAGGCAAACATCACATACACACACATTACCATTTTATGCACACATGGATATAAAAACCATCAAAAGTACAATTTGTGGAAAGCTAACCTGAAGCTGTCTCTGCAATAATCGCGTTGATCATTTTCATAGAATACATGTTGATCTGCCCACCTGATTACATCATCACTTGATGACGTACTTGAATGCATGCGGTTCTACACCACTAACGCAGACGAGTCTTTGCAATGACTTGCTTCTAGAAAATCTCTTTCAAGTGAATCTTGGAAACTTCGATTCCTTTCGTATATTCTCCTCGTATCGTAGACATATTTCTGGGAATGATCGATAGCTCTACTGTCACGATTACTTCAGGATACATCCTCCTTATGAGTTTCTAAACGTTAAATGATATAAAGCATTATCACATCCTTTATTATCGACAAGGATGCAAAAAATCTCTAAAATTTACAAAATCGTTATACAGAGCACTCAGTCAAAATTCTTATGTTTCTTAGTCCCTTGTTATCTAAAAAACAATGTACTCCTTACATCGAATAGAAAATCATTAACATACACAATCCTTTTTTCTCTTTAACGCCATGCCATCAGAGCAGGATTGTTGCAATACCATGGTAACGTCTGCTTGTTTTCAACAAATCACACGAGAGCATTTCAAATTCTTCTTCTTCTTGTTTTCTTTCGCTTAAACACTTAAGAGTAATTACCATATGTTCATATGGCTAGTGGTTAGGGCGGTCGGCACTTAGCCGGGAGACCCAGGTCTTTCGAGTCCTGGTGCGGTAGACCGTAAATTGACTGGGCTTTACCCACATATGTGGAGCAATACATTTTCGAATGTCGGGTAGTTAGATGGGTTAGAGGAATGAAACTCCTTTTCTAACGATAAATTGCGTCATCTACCAGATGCACGTATGTTCTCCATCAATATGAATGACTAGATCCGAATTACATTTGCTTACATATACTTATGAGTCCTACTTGAAACCGCTATCCGGAATTAGTTCTCTTTATTTTCTTAAATTTATTAGCGACTATTATGCCATAGGCCAGTCAGTCTACATGGGTACGTTAGTACAAATCAGGTGCATGGAAAGAACTAGAGACTATTCAAATGATCACCTTGCTCTATCCCTAACCATTGCGATAGTCACGTGTTCTTGAGTCACGTGGTGCTCTTGAAAGCATTTAAGGAATCATCAAAGGATTTCAAAGTCAGCCACAGCGCATTTCAGTATCGACTTGAACGGCTAATAAACGAATGAATTTGTGATCAAATTTTTGCCCTAAAATTGAAGCGGGTTGAGCTAAAACCATTATGTTAAATTTTTTTCTTAAAAAAAAGAGTGGGGTAACCGTTTATCGGAAAATCAAATACGGCATAAGTAAGACGAAATATGAAGGTGTGGTTTTTAGCCCACGTGGTCCGCTTGAGATAGTTATGATATGCAAATCGATTAACCGTTTCAGTATGTTGCACTGCCTGTCATTCTCTTTATCAAAATTCCAATTAGAACCTTAACGCATCCCCATAAGATGAAATTTATTATCACTTTTCTTGGATTAGCACACAAAATCACAACACACGAAGTAATAGAATATAATGCAACAGAAGCGGTTTTACTTGCGGAGAGACTCAAAATCATATATTTTGTTATAAATGTCATAGGAAAAAAAAATGCAATCAATTTGTATCTCAGATTTTAAATCAATTTAATTATGTCTCTCCGTCCATGCCTCTGTATGTTATTTAGAGTTACATGTGTCATAAGAGAATAACGTAAATAAAAACCGGGAGCTTCCTTCTCACTTACATAAGGTCGGGTTCATAAACTAGGTTTGAAGACGGAGCGCATCTTTTCATAAAGAAAAATCTGTATATAAAAAAAATGCCATATTCTATAACTCTCGACAAAGATCATTGTCTATTTTTGCACACCCTTCCACTTAGCCCCATAAGGCTTTTAAGGTTTTTAGCATTTTATGAAGGATATTGCTTCAGAGCGTTGACACGACATACAACTTTACTATGCTAAAGTTGGACCATGTTGATCTATTTTTCGGATATAAGGATTCGCATTAGAAATAAGCCTTGCTATGGCATTAAAGTTTAATTTTTGGTATTTTATACCGACTGTAGTATTTTCGCTGGTGCTTAATTACACATTTATCGGCCTTTATATATATATGTTTGTAATTTTGTATAAATATGAAAAACCTACTTCAAGAGATTGTATTGCTTAATGAGAGTTATATTCACTTCACCACCAAACGTTTGCAACACCGAGAAAGAAGTTTCAGAGACCTTGCAGAGTATATATATTCTTGGTGTGGATAAAATTCTGCATCAGTTTAAACACGTACATCTGTCCGTCTATCCATCTGTCCGTCTATCCATCTGTCCGTCTATCCATCTGTCCGTCTATCCATCTGTCCGTCTATCCATCTGTCCGCTTGTCCGCCTGTGTAATGTCTGCATAACACTTTTCGATTGAGCACACACCTACCTGACTGCGGCAGTTCAGTTCAAATTCGGAATGCACTTAAACATATGCGTCTTTTTGTCTGTCTGTCTACACCAACTGTCTGCCCAACTATGTAGTATTCGTGGTAAACTTTTTTCCGTTAGCGACAATGAAGATATTCGCTAAAAATTCGGTAAAGAATCTGAAAATGAAACAAATCGGTCAAAGGACACGCCTACAATACCCACACGTCTATCCAAGAAAAACTAAGAGTACATTTTGCTTTCCATATTTTTTGCTCGTTACTCACAAACTACAACCGATACACGATATAATTCCAGTTTCCATTTTTCACATTCTCATTCAAAAACAAAAAAAGTCGGCCACGCCCACCCGATATTATAAAATATGAAAGTTTAGTTTTTTTTTTAGGACGACAGTGATGGGCATAGAAGATTCGATCGCGTTTGAATATAATTTTCTTAGTTATTTTCATTGTGATAACGAACTTGATCGCGAAACTCCTTCAGCAATGAGAAAACGAAAATGCGCGCGAATTGTCGAAATATCCATTTTGGCTACCAGATCAAGAAATTTATTATTGAGAACTACTTTATCTCAAATTAAGAAGCTGTGGTTGTAGCGATATTACACACCTCTCTCTGCGCATTCTCTTCCATAAGTAAAAATTAGCCCTTAAGCAAACTATCTGCGTTCGAATTCCAAGCCGAATTAGCCTACATTAAGGAGATTCGATAGGTGAAATATAAAAAAAAAGGGAAGAAAATCTGGATTATTAGGGCCAGTGCATGTAAAAATTGGATCTTCAAAGAGTTTCGTTTGGTTTGGTTTTTTTTTTTTTTTACCTTTGAGTTAAAAACATTGCATGTTTCCGTAAGAGGTTCATAATCGATTCTTTAATAATTGTAAATCATTTATAAATTAAATGAACAATAAATACTTACTTGTACGACATGGTGAAACCTCATTGAAATGCGTAAAATTTCTTGAGGTAAAACACGTACCAATAGGATCATGACGTAAGTTCTTAGTCGGTGTCATTGTATGGAAAACAAAGCGTGGAGCACAAGCCTGTGAAAAAACAGAAAAGAAAACATATATATATATAGATATATATATATATGTATATATATATTGTATATAGAAAAAAAAAAAGAGAAGAAATCAAAACTCGCGAATCAAACAATGAAATGAAGTTTATTTGAAAAAGAAAAAAAAAAAAAACACAAAAAAAAGGAAAAGAAATGAAATCGACGACGTACAATAATAAAAGTCCACAACAATAAAATGTTTTGAAAATATACTTGAAATTCAATAAATAAAAAAAAAATTAAAAACAAAAGAAAAATCTGCAATCACAACAACGACGATAAAGGTTGTGTGGCTTAAGAATAAAAATTGTAAAATACGAGTATCTTGTGAATATATCTGGACATGGGCAACAATGGCAATGGGGACCTGTCAGCCAAATATGGTCAGTTTGGTAACGCTTAGGTATGAACACAAATGCAAACAGAATGAAAGAAAACATTATTGCTGTTCCTGCTGCTGCTGCTGCTGGTGCTGTTGTTGTTCTTGTTGTTGTTGTTGCCATTGTTGTCTTTTGTTTGTATTTATTTGATTTTATTTATTTATTTATTTTTTTTTTTTTTTTGCTTTTTTATAGAAAAGTAAAATTCCTCAAATATATACTCTTTGCTGCAATTACTTTTACAAATTTATACAAAATCTATAGACGCGAACACACACGGACACACACACACGGAGAGACGCATATTTACATCGAGCTTATTATTATCCATAGCCAACGTACGTTCTGTGTGGTAGTGTTTAAAATTTCTTACTCTTTTGAACTGCGCTTGTGTTAAAGCCAATTGCATTTATTTCTCATTTGTGTGTGTGTGTGTGTGTTAAGTTTTTATGCCTTTCTTAAATTCCAGTAAATTCTCAAGTAAATAATTCTTTTCCCTGCTGTTTGTGCCATTGGTTTGCAATTTTTCCTAAAATCTAAAATCGGTGACAGAAATCATGATTCAACCTTCTCTTTAATATAAATCTCTGCTAAAACCATCAGTACTATGAAAGCCCAAGTCGAAGTCGGAAAATAAAGCAAGAGAAAAAAAATTTTCAACAATTTTATTACAATCGATTCAAGTTAAAATCACGTTGACCATTTTTGGCAAATAATCGTTGCATATATAACCATAATTTTATAGATGTGTATGTCTCTCTGCCTCACTATACCTTTTCTTATATATATTTATAACATCAAAAAAAAAAAGAAAAAAAAACATACTAGAGATGGAAAGTCATCGATTTCGATAGTTACTATCGATATTGAAGGCAAATGCGTTTAATTTCGAGCAAGAAATACGTCCGCTCCTATGGTGAACTGCGGAAATTTATTGTTATAAGTACATGACATCATGAAGTTTCATGTCGACAATCAAGGCAATTAACTAAAGTGGTAAAAAAACAAAACGAATGTGGACATGGATGTTCACAACGAGGATAAGTAGGTTCAAGCGGGCGCGAATGAGTAGTACATATGATCATTGTGCATGGACAGACGGAAATAAGGGAGGAATCAGCATAAGTAGATGCAGATGGTCGCTTGATACAAACGCGCACGGATAGACTCACAAGGTCATGATAGAGCATGAATGGACGCAGATGGTAACTTGGTATAGATGGGCACGTATGGACTCGGAAAGGCATAAATGAGCACGAATAGGTACAGATGGGCATAGAGGGTCGCATGACATAGATGGGCACGGATGGACTTGGAAGAGCATGAATAAGCCCAGCTAAGCCCACATGGCCACGAATGAGCACAGACGGTCACGAATGCGCATGGCTGGGCACATAGCTCGGGTACGCACGAAACATGACTAGGTAAAGCTTGCCAAAGACTCTATTTTGACAGAAACAAAGAAAAGTACCATTCAAATTATTTCTTTGCACTGCTACGTTTTCTCGAGCGTGATAGTTCACGACAATTAATATGCAAACAGCCTTGAAATATATATACTGCCGTCAATGAGCTCTTGCTAATCAAATTTCAAACTCATGCTAAGAGAAATTGCTGCGTATAAGTGCCTTTGAAGCTGTTGCTTTCACTGGAAGCTCTTGATCATTACGGCGGCTTAAGTTCGTGGAAGATTGTGTTCTCAATGTCTTCTAAGATAGCGGTGACAACTTCTCTTTCTCGAAACTTTTCCATTTAACAGTCAACGACAACAAGCTTCGAAAGCGTTTCATTTACAACTTTCGCAGTAATAGATCAATAATTTTGATAAAACTCTTTAACACATATTTCATTGTTCACTTCATGTCATGTATTTTGCACTGTAGCTCGCGCGATTATGAATAGTGAATATTCTCGTTTCATTTGTAATGCGATAGAAAAGTGTCGTTAAATGAATTGAAACCAGCGGAGGGGCGTTAATAGGCGGACACTGTAAAGCTCGAGAGCTAATTAGTAGTAAGTAAGAAATATGCAGTACTTCAGAGTCGTCACAGCTAAGCAGAAGAGAACGGGGATAAGAAAGATATTCTTGACATTGCTCTGACTCTGATCGATATTTTTGATTATTGCGAACAAATGGAATCTTGTGATGCTTTCGTAGCAATTCATAAATATGATAAGAAACGGAATTAACTTAAGTTTTATCGAAAACTCCTCTCGAAAATAATACTTCTTTTGTCCGAATATATAATTTACATTTCATAAAAACTCGGCAATAAGTGGAATTATTGTTAACTTTAAATAATTAAAATATATATTGGGTTTTTTTTTCTAAGAAATCAATTGCTTGGCCATTAGTAAATACACTCGAGATTAGAATCATTTATTGTACGTTAATTAAAGTGACATGGACTGTTCTTAAAATATGAGTACTATTCCTTAAAATTTCATCTTACAATTGAATTACAAGTAAGAAGTCTCAAATCAATGAACACCCGTTTAAACAACGCAAGGGTATATGTACGAGTTGTTATAGAAGAAGCGTGTTCCCAGAACTTCAGCATTGGATATGCGATCTGCCCATGAATGGCTTTCAAATTGTTCACTGTATTGATTAACCATTGCTTAGCACATATTAATTAAATTTAAAATATTAAATGTATATCATAAATTCGGACTGAAAAGAATTAAACGCAGAAAGTATTTACGAATTAAGAAAGATTTATAAACATAAATATTGATTGCATTACATTGCATGGATTTTTCGCTTAGGACCCTATATTGACTATCCCTTAAATATAGAAATACAAGTCTACGACTTTAAGAAATAAATTTTATTCTGTTTTAGCATACGTACAGCCTTCATAATCATGGCGCTCTTGGCATCAAACGTGTAAGGAAAAAAGGCGGGCAAAAGAAGAAAGCAAAATGTAAAACAACTTTCAGATTTCAGATCGATATATCGATTTTTCCTTTCCTTTCTTGACTAAAATTATCGATAAATAATAAATTGCCATCTTTAGCGTCTTACACTTTGAATTGTTTTACCTTAAAAAAAGCAAACCTGTGAACATTATTGTTGTTGATATGAAGTAGTAGTTGGCGAGGATATTGTTGTTCATTCAAGGAGAAAGAACAAGAGTAATGACAACAGCATCGCAACAACACACATATACAATAGCCTTTTTGAGAACAACAACTCAACAAGATTGGTAGTGATCGTGAACAATGCTATAAATGCCATTTTTGGTTCACTGAATATTAACTTTTTCACCTACAACTGCTTGAACACACGCACGCATTCACTATAGAAACTATAGAAACATATGTATGTACATAAAAATTTATGATACATAATCGTATGATAATTTAGATAAACAACATAGCATTTTGCATATATATGCATTTATTGGATCTGATTTAAAAATGTTCAGTCACTTAACCAAGATTTCTTTATTTACTTGCTAGACTTTAGCAGAACAAAGCGAAACGAAAATGAAAAAAAAAAAACAAAAAAAAAGGAATAGAAAAACAACAAAACACATATCGATTGCATGGTAACAGTGAGAATCGTGTCTTTTTGAGAAGCATAAAAACTCCATCCAATAAGTTGTTATGCTGTTATAGCAGTTTTTCCTTTTTTTTTTCGTAAAGTGTTTTAAAAATTAAATTTATTAATATATTAAATTTCTATGATTTAAGCGAATTTTAAGCGGGACCCAACTGTAAACGCATACACAAACACATTAAGTTTGGAAAAGTACAGCAGTCGCATCATCATTTGATTCAATTATCGTTATTTCAACAATATCATCCATCGTATCATATATATCTATATATATATATACATATATATAACTGTGTTTATCTGTGAAATGTTAAAAATTATTTGAAAATTATCTTGTCACGTTGCAGTCGATGTGCCGCTGCTGAAATCATTGTATTAAGGCCTCCCGCCACCATATTTGGCATATGCATGGCATACAAAAAAAAAAAAAAACGAAAGAGGAAGAGAAAGAAATCAGACATTTGCTGACTTTTCGGATGACGTAAATTTAAGCCGTCTGTGATTATGTGCATCCGTTTATATTGTGTTTGCACTTAGATCATATAAATCCATTAGCAGTTTTGTTTTGTTTGTTGTTTTTTTTTTTTTTTTGCTTTGCTTTTACTGAACATTCAGTGACAGACAAGGAGCGCCATGTCAAAAGTCAATTCGTTTTAAAGTTGCTTTTGTCTTCTTTTAGCTTTTTTCCTGCCATGCGGCATACATTGATAGAAAAAGTTTGCGTCGTCGCGATCGTGTCATTGATTGTATTGCGAAATCAATAAATAAAAAATTTTCCAAAAACTATAATTAAAAGACGTTTTTCTTTACAAAATCAAAACAAAAACAAATCAAAAATGAGAAGAAAAAAAGCAATAATTTTTTAAAATCGAACATAAAACAGCAGGAGTTTGCTTATTTCAATCACGACTTGACTGAATTGATTTATCTCATTACCTTATCCTTAGAACGCTCGCAGAGCTGTCTTAGGTTATAATAAATATTAAAAGATTTTCCCAAGTATCTCATTACTGACAACTAACGGTATTTTTCCTTTATTAGGAAATACTAACATGCAAATGAATCTGCAATAAAGTTTTAACTTTGTTCGAATCGTATTCACATTGACATGTTCTGTCAACTTCTTGCTACTTGGCAGCTATAATGAGTTGGAATTTAAAAAAATCAGAAGACTCCGTTCATCTTTCATTCTTTAATCTTCCAGCAAGTGTCTTTACCGCCGTACTTGATGTTTCCACTTTTCGACTTTTCCGTCCTTCCATCCTTCCCTACGTACAACCCTTTTTCATCATCATTGGGCCTACACATATAAACCACATTCCCTGAGTGGTTAGTTATATACGTAAACAAAAAAAAAAAAAACAAAAAAAAAATTCTACTTCTTAGTCGGTCCGCCCATTTATATTCTTATTTATTTTATAAATGTTTAGATTATTCATTTAAGATAACAAAAAATCTAATATTATCCGCGTGATCTCATTTTCTTTTTCGAAAATCTTTTATTTATTAATAAGTAACTTACTTAACAATTTTCTTTTTTTTACATCAATCAAATATAGTATAAATATTTTATTGAAATAAATTTATAAATAATTTTTAAGAATTGCATATAAAACAAAATGCAAATTCTTTTATTTAGAGTTTTTTAATAAAACAAGTAAAAAAACTAAAGTGAACCACGGTCCACTATTAAATACCCTACACCGCTTTGCCTAATGCAAAGAATTCGTATAACGAGGGATTAATGAGGGGTAAAATAACATGGGAAGTGGTGGAAAAAGTGGTCTGATCTGAATCATTTTCAATAGCGTTCGAAAACAAAACGGACAGAGGGACAGACGGACACACTGACAGGCAAGTTCAAGTCAATTCAAAAAGTAATTCATACTTTTAGATAGCAATTCGTCTGAAAAGGTGGCCCTATCTCAAGTCGTCCTAGTTGTCATATACAGTTG
This sequence comes from Glossina pallidipes, assembly GCA_000688715.1. Classification (NCBI taxonomy): domain Eukaryota; kingdom Metazoa; phylum Arthropoda; class Insecta; order Diptera; family Glossinidae; genus Glossina; species Glossina pallidipes. The sequence goes on along the minus strand of KK499906.1, from coordinate 681,147 downwards.
CATAAACTTAATATACCTTTTATTCGCAAAGAGCGAGGAGTATAAAAAGTTAAAAAATCGGTTTCCATGATCTCATTAAGAATATAAACAACTAATTTTCCATTGACGCAATATAAGTTTGAATTCGACAAGTAAATGATAACATAATACAATGAAATCGTTAATGATCTCTTGCCATCAATTAAAAGGGAAATTTATGCCATAGTACGGCAATGCCAGTTAAGTTAGAACTACGTTAGTCCTACTTATAGGACATTATCTTAATAATGTTGCCAATGAAAAGAACAGCACAATGAGCACTGTAAGAGCGACTGATAAAGTCAATTGCAATACAGCAACATTTCGGGATACGTTTTAATAAATAAATCTGTGCAGATGATTGGAAATAATGCCCTTATTTTCTCATCTTCTTGAAGCAGCTTGAACATGAAAATATTTTCCAAAATTGTTCTTACGCATAACAAGATTAAGTTCGTGCAGGAAATTCATCTGATTTGATGTAATAAGTGCGCGAGCTGTGAACCTACACACAGAAGTGTGTATGATTGAGTTTGATATACCAAACAATTCCACACGTCCATCCACTAAGGCACTAAGCAATTATCTTAGCTGGAAAAGATTTCAAATTTGTGTTCTATGTTCATCAATTACTTAATGGTAATAGTCAAGGCACACAAACATTCGATGGAATTTGTAGGGCAAAAAACACTCTTTCCTGTTTTTCTTTTCCGTTCTTTTTTTTTTTATAACCCCACACCATTTTCTGCGACAATATCTAGACGGATTTGCGATAGGCCCATCTCTGCTTATATCGATCGGTTCAGAATCACTTTTTGAATCGATTTGAGCTTGCTTACCCGTCCGTCCCTCTACCTAACTCCCGGCCTTGTATTCAACCTACAAGTCGCAAATTTTTGAGATATTTTGACGAAATTTGATACACCGACGTACCGATGTACCGACGTGCCCAACGCTTCCGATCGAATCACTTTTTCGACCACTTCCCATGTAATACTTTATTTTGAAAAATGTTATATGAACAACTGTAGGGTCATGTAGGGTATTTAATGGTAGTCCGCGGCGCACAATAATATTTTCATTTATTTTATATTCAGATTATCAATTGACCACTGTAAAGCAAAGTAAAGATACATGCAGTTAGTTACTTTCGCTATATGCACCGCGTAGGGAAAAACTTTAATTTTCTCAATGGAGTCCGATCATAAGGCCATAATCATCGTCTCATTATTAAATAAAAATTAACATTCATTCTAGCGTTTCTGGAAAAATGGTAATAGTAACAAGCTCTTTCTCTCTCACTTCTCTTCTGACCGATTCGCTGAACTAACTCTAATTACTCCCTTTCATATTGACCCACCAATTCGATTAAAGAGAAATCACCATTCAATTACATTCGTTGGCGATTTGAATATATCTTTAACTTTGAAAATTCATGAACATATACATCCACACTCGTTACTCTAAAAAGTATTGAGCTTTCAAAGGTGTTCAACATATTTTATTCATTAAATTCATACATTTTGAGTTGATATCAATACACGCACAATATTTGCACTTAATTAATGCACGCCTCACTGTTGAGCTCAATACATTTTCAGTTCATTTTCTATATAAATTTTTATTTATTGCTTTTTCTTTTTATAGAGTCTTGTCATTTTTTAGTTTTCGTAAATGCATCTGACACATGTTTTGTTTAAACTTATGACATTGATCGAAGCTTGACAATATGTTGTGACATTGAGCGACGCATTAAAGCGCTGAGTAGAAAAATCTGTCTCCCAAAAAGAATAAATAAATAAATAAAAACAAAGAAAAAGTAGAAGAAAAAGAATAGTCCGAAATGCATTCATTAAGATCAAGTTATGTAAATAAAGTCTTAATAATTTCAAAAAAAAAACTTCTATAAAATCTTAATATAATAATTTAACACTGGAACCACCGAGTACGTCATTTTTATTCTCTTTCATTTTCGATCTTCAAAAAAATGATTGCGGTGAATTCATCCGAGATGGTGAGGTTTACAAACAACTAATTTAATAGTAAGAAAAACAAAAAAAAAAGATAATATTGGGTGGACGCAGCTGATTTTTTCTATTTTCAGAATATAAGTGTAAATTTATATCATGTTTCTGTTGTAGTTTATGAGTAACTAGCAAAAATAACCAGTACATGTCGCATAGGAGTGTGAGCAGTTTGAAAGTTTTAGGTCGCTTTCAAACTCTTTTCCAATTTTGTAGGCGATAACTTCATTTTCCCTAATGGGAGAATGTTTACCACAGATACTATACAGTTGGACAAACGGACAGACGGGCAGATGCATAGACAAACAGACGGACATGCTCAGGTGCATTGTGAGTTTGCAATTGGCCTTTTGGTTTAATATTACTATACTACTATACTATAGTTGGACAAACGGACAGACAGGCAGATGCATACACAAACAGACGAACATGCTCAGGTGCATTGTGAGTTTGCAACTGGCCAGGAAATTACCTTATGGAGTTTTCGGACCTTGTTTCTGCACCTTATGAAGATTTTGAAAAAAAAAAAAATTAAATTATGACTTACTATAAAATTGAATAGGCGTCGGCGATTTTTTCCATTTTTCCAGAGGTACTACAAAATCGAAAATTGTTCTAGATTTATCTCCTATGGTTTATGAGTAATGAGGAAAAATCCAATTTTCTTATTTCTTATGCAAAATAGAGGTGTTCTCAGTTTACTTGATACTGTGGGCGTATTCTTCGCCCACCCATTTTCAATAGCAATCTGCATACAAGAACTTGCAATGTTTTTGAAAAATTTAAAGTCGATAGCTTCATTGTTGCGCCTAGACGGACAGCCAGACAGACGGACATGCTTAAATCGATTGAGAATTTGAAGCTGATCAAGGATAGACTTTGTGGACTCACTGAAGCCTACTTGTGGGCGTTGCAAGCGCTTTGAGAAAATGAATATACTCCTCACCCTACGGTGATGGGTATAAAAACTATGTCAACAAACTTTTCATATAAACCAAATCATATAAATTAGAAAAGTTAGCTAATAAAACTTTAATTATCGACGATTGTTTTTAATGAAGGTCACGTTTAATTTAGTGATTAAAAGTGAACTAAAGCCATCATCTTTTTTATTTTTTTTCTTTTTTATTACTTTATCTAGCGGAAAGGTCAACTATACTATCTATCGTAACATAAAAGAAGCGTTAATTGAGTTTTAATCGTTAGTAAACAAATAAAGAAAGAAAAAGAGAGGAAAAAAAAAAAACAAATAAATAAATAAACCTTTAGGCAGAGAATCTTAACTGTGTTAATGTTGAGCGATTAAAGGGACATTTAACGAGCAATAATGTAAAACTTACTAAACAAGACACACCTGAATATGACAAGATATATATATATATATATATATATGTGTGTGTGTGTGTGAATGTATGACTATTTACACTCATACAAAGAATGGTTTATTGTGAAAATGACCCAATAAGTTTTGGTTTAATATTATTTTGTAACCGCAATAGATAACACAGATTGCTTGCACGCTAAACTTAGTCTTCTTCTTATTATTATTATTATTACTGTTGTTATTGTTGTTGTCTTTTTCACTTTCGTAATGAAAAGTGAAAACAATGTTTCGGTGAATTTCAATCTAAACTACCTTTATAGCACTAAAACCCACAGCTTGATTGGTTTATAAACTAAACATTACCGCCCACCCATTCGGCAATTTCGTAATGCATTACAAATGCTCGGGTATGTGTGAAATGTTTAAAAAAACTAAGATAACACATAAGAAAGAAAACAAAAACCAAAAATTGAAAAATAACTTTAAGTTACACCCACCTGACCAAATAGCGATAAATAACTAGATTATCATAAGCTAGAAAAATATGCATTCATTCAATTTAAGTCGATTATTGAACGCTCTTCACTTGAATGCAACAACTTGCTGATGACACTGGGAACGTAAATGGATAGCTGCTAAGCATATCCGTGATACAGAAAAATAAAGTAAAAGAGCGAAAATATAAAAAAAGAAAAACACAAAATCAGTAGAGAAAGTCGCTATATTGATTACGTCTTTTATTTTTTTAGTTCATTTTGTCAAATGCTCAATTGTTTGCAATGCCTAGAAAGAAGCTTTAGAGACCCCACAAAGTGTATATATTCTTGATGAGCATCAAATTCTAAATCAAGATCTAAGTCTGTCCATCTGTGCGATGCCTGTTGTATACATTCTCCTGGCCGCAAAAATGAAGCTATCGACTTGAACTTGGGCAAAAACCTTGCAAGTTCTTGCACGCCGCTTGGTATTGAAAATAGGCCAAATCGGTTAAAGAGCCACAACGCCGCGGTACCACGTAAACTGAGAACACCTCTGTTTTTCAAAAGGAATAAAAAATTGTTTTTTCGCTCCTTACTCATAAACAACGCAAAACAAATCTACAAAAACTTGTACGTATCTTGTATAGGCGCTGCCGTAGTACCTAAACAAAAGTGGGAAAGATCGATCAAGCCTAGTCCATCCTCACCGTATTGATGTATCAAAATTTCATTTTTTTTTTCACGGCTTTAAAATGCGCAGAAGCAAACTTCAAAAACCCCATCAACTATATAAACTTTTGAACAGTTCCAAGTTCAGCATTTGCCTAAGCACGTCCGTCTGTTCATCTGTCCATCTGTCCTTCTATACAACTGTGTAGCATTTATGGTAAACGTCCTTCCGTTCGCATAAATGAAGATATCGCCTGCGAATTTGCAAAAAAAGCGACTTGAACTTTACCAAGGACACGCCTATGCGAGAAAAAGTTTTATTCTGAAAATAGAAAAAACCAGCCGCGCCCACCACTTCATATTATAGAGCATGAAAATTTAGTTCTTTTAATTTCTGTCCTCCTCCTTTAGTTCTTTTAATTTCCTTGCTTTTTTTAGAATAACGGTGATGGGTATCAAAGATTCGGGAACGACCAAATATCATTTTCTTAATTGTTCATTTTTTTCTATTGCAAACCAAAGACATATAAATTGGAAACTCTTTACAGTATACATATTCTGGAATGATAAGAGATTCATTCTTTTCATTTTCGTTTGATTTTTCATTTTTTCATTAAATTCTCTGCCTGAGGCCATTCATCAAATCATTAAAATCCAAGAAAAATTTCAAACTTTACCAATACATAGCACCCAGACCCCATATATCGTTCACCATCATTCAGAAATTGAAATCACTCAACTAAGGACTGTATAGCTTAAAGCTACGCTGCAGTATTCTCGTAACGGTATTAAGCTAATTTCAGAATATGTCTATGAAAATCCAAATTTACAAAAATTGTCAGGTATCGGGATTACGGTGTTTGCAAAATACATGAAATTATTATTAGGGAATGTATGCATGTCTTTTGTAATATATGTGCGTGAAAGGATCTAAATACAACTTTTCTATTAAAATGAGTTCATATGTTTGTGTTCGTCTTTACCGAATTTAATTTTCTTTCACCTCTTGTACAAGATAACGTGGACGTTTATTACAGGCTTACAATTCCTCCCGAATAAGTGTAAAACATTTTTTAATTACTGAAAGAACTATACGATCCATGAGAACCCTTTTGATTTATTAATAACAACAAAAAACCTTGAATGATTTTTCAGGGAAGATCATGAGCTCCTTTAATTCTTGGATTAATTTTACGCCATCTGACGATGTTCGTAACACTGTTTGAGATATGTACCGATAACGGTACATGCAAACAAAGAAAGCATTTATTCAAAATTAGCAAGCTTTCAATGTTAGCGTGTACCGAAAACGATACATGTCGTGTGGAAATGGAATCTACGCATAAAAAGCTTGGCAAGGAACATGTTAATGTAGAAATGATGAGATCTTTTATATAAAATTATGGGCCGAAGAAATCATTAGGTAGAGCAGAGCTATAGAATGTCCACAGGGCATAAGATCAGGCCGCGCGATAAGAAAGTTTCCACCGTCCGTCTGTCTCGTTAAGGGTTTCTGCTCGTCTATTTCTTGAGCGTAACCATATGTGGAGCGTTAATTGGATCAACAATTAGTTAGCTTTAAAATGACGCCTGCATTTATCCGTTGCAGCCTCCAACCGTCTAATCTTTTGACTATATTAATACAATATATTATTCCGTTACACAAAAGTGGCAAACTTTGCTTAGATAATTAAAAAAGTGACTGTATTTTCTGTAGACACGGAATTTAATAATAGAATTGCTTTTGTTGGTATTTATTTTGACTTTTGGAATGAAGATGCAGAGATAGGCAAAGAGAAAGAAAGAAAACCAGACCGAAAAACGGACAGAGGGAACTTGATGCTGAATGTAAATACATATGCAATGCAAAGCCTGCGACGCTCCGATTCGCGTTTCGTACAAACATAATGACAAACTCACTATATGGTTAGAGAGGAAGTTCAGGCGCCCACATACGAGTATATTCTCAAAAAAAAAAAAAAAAAAAAAAATTACATTTAGTTCAAGGTTTCATTTGTTTTTTGTTTAACTTTAAACGAGATTGTTTAATAAATTGTTTAAATTATTGACATTATCGTAAGGAGCATATGCTGGAGAAAAGCAATTTAGGAGATTATAAATCTTTACATTAAATGCGATATTATTTTTATTATTAAATTTCTTATTTGCATATAGGCATTCACACATGCTCATACACAATACAAAAATACTCATAAACAATTGAATAAATCTTGCTTACTATATAAAGCATAAAATTTATAGTAAATAAATTTATAAAAAAAAAAAAAATTATAATAAATTGTCTGTCTGTCTGTCTGTCCGTCGGTATATTTATTTGTGTTTATGCTTGAATACTCACCACAATCAAATCGCTATCGCGACTTGTAGCTACTGTTGCACCCAACCATTGATATGATTTACGATCAATCACTTCACCATTTGTGTTGCGTTTGTTGCCTGCAAGACAAAGAAAGGAAAAGTAAGAATTTAAATGACAAAAGTTTACTTCATAAGTTCATCATCTATACCCTTGCGTGTATATACATACATACATGCCTAAGAGATGAAAGTATCAATTTAACTGAATTGTTTGTCCGTATGTATATATACAGTTAATCAAAATGTACAATACAACAAAAACAAAAAACAACTCTATTAAAATGTGTTTAAACAAAAATTAAAAATATATGAAGAGACAAAAAAAGAAAAAAAGAGACAAAAGTAAAATTATTAAAAATAATGAAGACTAATAATATGCTTTTCAAGTATATATCTTTATATATATATATATATATATATATGTGTGTGTATGTGTGTATATATGTACAAGTATATTACATGTTTAAACAGAAGATCACATCGCATCATAAAGTCACAAAAATCGCTTATCTGATTTTATGATGACTGACTGACTGACTGACTGACTGTGCGTGTAAATCATAAATTGTTTAGTAGTCATAGCACTTGAGTGAATAATGGAGATAGCGTACGCGACTTCGGTATAAACTATAAGAAGAAGCAGAAGTTCTTTTTATGTCTTTTTTACATTATTACAAGAGTATTTCATATTTTTTTTTGTTTTTGTAATGAATGAAAATTTAATTTATGACTTTTACTTATATGATTGTTTATCATTCTTTTGCTTATACATATATGTGTATGTGAGAATGTAACACCTACCTTTGAACTTCACAAAGCATTTATTATTAATTCCTTTTTGTTTTCACGAAGGCATTAAAATAAATAATTAAAGACGAATATAAATTTAAAAATAATTATATATACATATATATACATACATATATATATATATATATATATATATATATATCTTCACGGTAGAATATATGTATATAAGATTTCACAGATCTTGAAATTTTATTCAATTAATTTCAAACGAAAATGTCTTCCGTCGCTTCTTGTAAGCTTTATATTCTAACATAAGACGACGTGCAATAAAATAATTTATTTCTATTCATTTTGGCCACCACACCTACCGAATACTTGGAAATACTTGGATGTTTAAAGCGAACTTTCGAAAGTATGCAGTCGAATATTTGCATTAATGAAAGCTAACGGATAATTAGCTTTCGTTTGGGGGGAGGAGGAGCCGGGGGGGGGGGGGGCATACCTATTTTCCAACTTTCCAACTTACTTTGTGAGCATAAGGGCAGAAACTATGTGCCAAGTTTTGTTTGCTTGTTTCAATGAATACTTTGGAGTCAATATTCGGTGTCCTTTATACGCGAAAATTGTTGTAATGACACATATAAGGAGAATGGTATGCTTCGGTCTCCAGAAGTTTATAAAGCATATTTCTCAAAGATACCTAAGCCGGACAGACGAAAAACGTGTGCTCCACGTCACAAGACCTATTTGCTCGTAGGTCAAAACGTTAGCAATAAGTCAGACTGCCGTTTCCACGGCTCGTCAAAACTTGACTTAAGAAAAAATGCACTTCTCTGTCTTTTATCTTCACTCGCTATTCAACGTTAGGAATTAGTGCGTACGGCGATCTTTCTTTCGAATCGTTTTCCCACCACGTTTTGCTACTCGGCCAACATAATCTATCGGATAATTGTTTTTGATTTGCGAGTGTTTTTCCTTCTTTTTTCCCCAAATTGCGAATATTGTATATGTAAGTATGTTTGTGTGTATCAAGTATGCATTGATATAAATATTGCGTTGTCATGAACGTTATGTTCAAATACTCAAATTCTGAGTACGATGCGTACGCGGTATAAAATCCTAATACTTGGGCAAAGATATTCGGGAATGAATTTCGCTAAGTGTAATCAAAAGTCAACTTGCAAGTTACTTTCGCGTAAGAGGAAGCGTGATATCTATTTTCTTATTGCTAATGGATAATAAACTGAAATCGATTCTTTGCAACGCCTAAATAGCTTAATATGTCAAGGCTCTTACCGTAAGCAACACCACTGCTGCTTGACAATCGCTTTCTTATTGCTCTTACATAATAAATAGTTAACATGTCGAATATTCATTTAGCTTAATAAGTTATAGTTCGTTATCAGAGTAAGCATCAATACTGCTGAGTAATTCTTGCTTTAGTTCGTTTTTAGAGTAAGCATCAATACTGCTGCGTTATTCTTGCTTTCCTATTACCTATGAAATAATAAATTGGATAATCTTTTCAATAAGCAAGGTTTAGTAGATTGCAGCTATTGCGGCGAGCAGGAATGCAGCTGAGTTAATTACTATTCGATGAAAAATTACTTACGTTTGCTAAGCTAACTACTCATTATCTTTGATAAGAAGAAGTGTCTTAAAATTGAGCCGAAATATTAATCGATTATCATATCACATTACATGGTCATAATAAAAATGCTTAATTACTTTACCCATATTCTTAGGCAATGCGTAGAATTTATCACTAAGTTAGTTGCATACTTATGCAATTTGAAATTCATAGTCGTGACAATGACTTTGACATTGTCACTGCTTTTAGTTGTTTACCGTTTCTTTTCCATTCTTATTTTTTTTTTATTTTCATTTTTTTTTTTTTTTTTTTTTATTCTTATCCCACTATGTCGTTGATTACCTTTAAATAATCAATTTTATGTGCATGACTCAGTCTGTGATGTCTTTATTACGATTTGCGTCCCCTTTGGTTTTATAGCTAAAAGTACCTTCAACTTGGCATTTGTTTTATCGTTTTCATGTATACGCGCGCGGAAGCTTCTGTCATTTTTGCATTGAGTTAATCTTAAACACTTATGTTAATTGTAAATATACTCATAACGTTTCATTCCTTTTTCCTCCTATTGTTTACTGTTGTTTAAGTTGTTACTTTTTCGAGTTTATATTTCGTTTCTTTAGTTTATTTATAGGAAATGTGCGTTGTCTGCTCGCTCGCTAAGTGAGTGGCAAGCACTTGGTTGGTTGCTACTTCCTAAATTAAATGGCATATCATTTCCGGCTTCTTTTTCTTTTTGCAATAACAAAAAAAAAATTAAAATTCTCGTGAATTGAAATTCAATTGGGGAGAGAGTAAGAAAATCAATCGCATATATGATAAATAATATAGTATTTAATCATTAGCTAGTCTCCGGGCTTGCTTGTCAATTGCCCAACTGCCCTGACTAACCGTATGATTGATTAGGTTGTTTGTCATTAATAACAACAAGAACAACAACAGCATTAGCAATAACAGCAACAGCAGCAGCAAGAGCAGCAGCAGTACCACGATGTTTACTTACTTTATTAGCGATTCTTATGCCAGTTAATCAGTCAAATCACGTTAACAAAGCTGTATAGCGTTGACGGACATCATCTATCCAGGCTGGCAAGTAAAATGCAACGAATATTTATCAAAAAAAAAAAAAAAAAAAAAAAAGAAAAGAGAAAGAGAAACGGAAGGTTTCATTGATCAATTGATCAAACAGCAGCACCCTCATCAACAATATTTTTTGCACACAAACACTTAAATTTAATAGTGGACTGCACGTGATTTATGCAGGCAAATTTAGTATTCATTACAACTTGGATATATATACACGCACATACACACACACAGACACATTTACGCTTACGCATACACAGATACGTCCGTCGGGTATAATAACTGCAATAATAAACTCACGCATACATATATGGATACCCTTCCACGTCATAGTATGCGGTTATTGTATTTTTCTGCTGCTGTTGCTTCTTCGATACGCAAATCTTTTGCACCGTCAGAAAATAAACATAAGCATTTAATGTGTTTTTAACCATGTAGACATACAATACATTATGATTACGCTTCTGTTGGTAGGTTGCTCGCTTGGTTAGGCTATAAAGTGTTAATGTTTGGCACGATCTTTACAATTTATCGGCTGCCAGACACCGAACAAGTTAAGTGAGCAAATGTGTTAAAGTTGGTTTTCCTTCTTGTTTTCTTTCTTTCTTTCTGTTTTTTTTTTTTTTTATTTATTTATCAGCCGTTGATACATAAGCTTTTTCTTTCTTTTTCTTTTTGTTTATTTGCATTTGCGTTTATTTATCCCGAGCATCATAGACGCGCACAAAAACACTCAAGCATACATATGCGCGTACATACACAGTCATAGCACATAATTGCTAACCAAAACCAATCGACAATAACCATGAATTAGCGTATTTATAGCTTACCATCAACATGGCCATCAATGTGCTATAACCATGAGAACCATAAAAAGTATCTTAACTTTTACAGGAAACCAACAACAGCACTAACAACAACATCAACCTTATCTATAGTATATTATACTTCAATGATGCACTTGGCCATGGCTTACATACATACATACATATGCATGCATACGCTTAGTCGCTCCTTGCCAAAGTGTTGAAATGGTAAACTGCAATAATTTTGCATGCGAAAAATATTGTCTGAGCACGATCCTAAAGCTTCATCATCGTCATCTCTGTTGTTATTATTATTATTATTATTATTATTATAGTTGTTTTTGTTGTTTCGCTTAAGTAAAGCCATAAAAGCACATTACCAACATCTTCTCGGCTATAGACAAGATGTTTTGCATAGATTTCAGAAAAACAAAAACAAAAAAAGTTTACGCACATTTTTAGTCATTATGGGTCTTTCCATTAGTATATCACATAAAAATCAAAATTTCATTCATTTTTTTTTTTTTTCTTTTTTGCTATTGGGAAACAAGTAAGAAAATTTTAATTCATCTTCGCAATGGATTTTTGATATCCATAATCAAAGGCAAGCTGAATATCAGCAACGGACTGCAACTTGCAAACGATAACGTTACGATCGTCTTCTCTCTTTTAAAAATGCTTATTGCTCGTTCGGCAGTTGACGTCCGCCATTTTTAAACATGATTTGTGGCCGTTAAAGAGGACAAAATTTCAATTTTCTATCCTAATGATAAACGGAAGAACGAGCAAACTATCCATTGAAGGAATAAGTATTGAAAAATTACATATATATGTATGTATGCATGTGCATAATGTATTAGGTTAAGGAGAGACTGGCCAATAGATGACTTTGCTAGCACTAATTAATGCAATCAAGCGATGCTATAGATGCGGACGTAACAGATGGCAGTCCATAGATGAGACAAGTGGAAAACATTGTTACATTTGTTGATTCAATCGAAAGTAAGTCGATTTTGAAAAGAAGTCAAGACTCTATAAACTGAAAAAATTCACTACATTTTACGATATCACTTCGCAGGATTGTGAACATTGATAGAGACGTTGCTCTCTTTCATTTTGGAAATTCCAATCTAAAGTGCAGCACTGCCCTGCTCGAGTGACTTCTTATACGATCGATGAATTGAAAGAGTTTGGCTGGGAAGGTTAAGTGCTAAACGGGCTCTTGGTTACTATTTGTATTTATCTTTGCAGAGATCTCTTTTTAAACAGGTAAACGTGACTTCAACAAAGATCTCTAACAAACACTTTAATCTTTCGCCAAAAGTTTAGCTGTCAGTGGAGTATACCTGGTCGTAGCTACAGTGAGTGCTCAGTCACTAGAGGCCTGAAACTTATCGATTGGCTATAAAAACCTTAAGCTGCGGTCACTCCACATCTCTCATCCTCTTGCCTCACCTCCTTCTAACCATCACTGTATTACTCGATAAGAGGACCTTCTCTCTTTCATTGGCAATATTTAAAAAAAAAAAAACTGTGCATAAATAATTACTCTCTACATTCTAATCTCTATCGCACATTATTTCCGGTAAAACAACAAATCTGATTTGTACCAATCCTTTACAAGGATGTGTTATAAAAAATGCTCCTAGACATACACTTCTTTCACACTTACTTAAGACGTCTCTCAAAAAATGGCTAACTAACTATTTGAAGGTTTCTTGCAGTGCACTTGAATAGGGAGCAAATTGTGGTAAATAATAATCTACTTGATCAGGAATCATATTCCTGCACTTAATCTATCCCTGAAATAAATCCTTAGCATAAATATATTTCAGATATAAAAACTATAGTAACAATTATATTATGTTTTCCTAGGTTATCGGGATCGACATTTTCTAGTATACATTTAGTCAGATTTTAATTACATTTTACATTTCTCATGCTTTTTGGACTCTTAAAATACAACATGAAATAATAGGATACACTGGTTAAACGTTTGCTAATTGAATGCTGACATTTAGCCTAAGTGATGAGACTCATCTTACTCTGTCTGGTGGCGTGAATAAACAAAACTATCGCCTGCATATCTTCGAAAACACAAGACAAAATGTGAAACAATCTCCCTTCAACTATAACATAGGAAGCGATAATTTCGACTGCGGCTGTAATTGAGTTGCCATTTTTCGAAAACGCTACCGATTCGATTGTTGTAATAAATGATAGGCTTGCCGAACATTTTGAATTGACTTTATTTTTTTTCTACACCGATATTACGATTTGAAAGCAATGCTATAGATGTCCACAGATTTTATTTTTAGCAGAAATGCGACGAAATCTGTCTCGTGGCTTACGAGTGATTGATTTTAAATAAGACCTTTTTCCCAATACTTAGGATAGTCAACTCAAATTTTTATGTGTTTTATAGGAAAAGTGAAGAATTTTGCCGATCGATTTTCTTTTTTGTTTTAATCCGATATCTGATTCACTTATTCAATGGCAGAGGGAATATTCTTCCAATGCTACTTTGTCCAATTTTGTTTCATATTGAGACCGTCTCCCCTTAATGGACCTCAACCATAATAATGACGGTGCATGAAAGAAAAGATAAAGCTAAACAACGAAAAGAATTCATTTTATTTGAATTTCTGGATCCTTCTCAGGGGCATGTACCGTATTGTAAACGGTCTTGTGACAAAAAGTCTGGAATCGCCTGAGCTTTAAATGGAAGCATGTGCTAAATATTTTGTTCGATGAAAGCATAATTGAATTAAAATTGTTTCAAGCTTAGGATAATAGGATGCTACAGAACATCTTTATGTGACTTGTTATGTCTGCTTCAAATATCGCAGCAGTTGATAATTGATTTTCATAAAACATTTCTTCTTTTTTAGCACACGTTCCTTAATCGAATGGTTTTCCTTAATACATTTGTCGAAACGACGACAAAAAGAAAGCAATGAGAGTAGTCTCGAGCAAAAAATGGGCGTGCATCAAGTGTGTATTTTTGCATTTTAAAGATGAAAGTACAACCACTTTATTACAACGATAGACAGCACAAACCAATGCAAACAACCAAGTCGAGCCTTAGAAATCGGACTGGGATCCGAGGTGAGAGAATGCATTTTCTATCCGATATGGATATACGGTAGGTCTCAATAAAATTAATACTTTTTGTTTTTGTTTTGCATTTAATCGATTTATATGCTATATCGCGGCATAGCCCATATGACGATCGTATGAAGAAATAAACAATTGCAAGTCAGGCGAAGAGCTCTCTTTGTGGATTATGGTTAATGTCGATGTTGTTATTTCTGTTGTTATTTTTTGCATTTTCATTTTCTTCATTTTTTCCTTCTTTTTTTTTTTTTTGTTTTTTTGTTTTTTCTGCGGTTAAAACATAAACTGTGCGTATAGCACAAACATTTACATGTTTATAAGTTTATAGATTTCGTAGAAGTGTGTTTTGGTGGCCTGCGGTGTGCATGTGTTTGTTGATGTTGGTAAAGCGCACGCGCGGTCTTTCATCAAACGCTGTGGATGCGTTAGACTGTGCGGTATAGTGGTGATATTCCTGGTTGCTATGATTGTTATTGTTGTTCTTGTTGTTGTTATGATTAGTATTACCCACAAAGCGTGTAATTTTATTTGCACATCCGCAGACCGCTAAAAGTTGCCACAATTAGTTGTATGTTGCTGTTTACATGCTGTTTGTAAAACGAAAATGAAAGAAGAAAAGCAAAAAAAAAAAAAAAGAAAACAACAAGAAACGCGCTCGCACAAACTTTTGCGGCCACAAAATAAACATAAAGACAAAATATTGTTTTATATGAATGACTGCTTTGTTATATGCTGGCTGATGCTACACAACGGCTGCCAGCCCACCAAAGCGACATATGCGGAAATATGGAAATTTATTTTGTGTGTTTATAAAGCCTACTCACTAACGGACAGATAGACAGACTTTACTAGACATTACATTGTATTTATGTTCACAGTTATTTTCTTCTAAAGACTAGCAGCAGCGGCAGCAACAGCAGAAACAGCCATAATAACAGCAACAGCAGCAGCAGCAGCAGCAACAGCAACAGCACCAACATTAGCACCAGCAGCTCCCTCATTTATATTTATGTTAGGGAAAAGTTTGATGCGCCCATCAAGTGTACAATAAATTGCCTACAAAACATGGACCGCAAGAGGATATTGCAAAGAGTGATAGATTATCTAAAGAAACACCTTTTGTGGAGATTAAAATGATTTTTCAGTTGCTATTGTTTTTCATTCCGATTTAAAATTCTAACAAATTGTTTGCTTTCTGTTTAACACTACAGACAGTACGTTTGCATCTATTTGATGCTAACTAACGGCAAACAGCGCAAACATGTCTGGCTCCAAGTTAAATTTAACAGGCAAATGGCGCGTGGGTTTTACTATATATGAGTGTACAAAAAACTTGTCACAAAAACATTTTTTCCTTTTTTTTTTTTTTTTTTTTCTATTATAGATTCACATAATTTGAATAAGTGCGTATAGATAGATATAGAAAATATGTATATATGTAGGCAGAGAGAATGTATATTACACCCAATATATTCAATGTGATATTGTAGGCATAAAAGCAAACGTATCACTGGAAAAGTTTAATCAATCGCTCAACAACGAAAAGGTGAGAAATTATCAATACATGCAACAACGATCTGACATACTTAACAGCAGCAACTCAGAAAGCTACATCCAGCGAATACAGCGAATTTTAGATACCTTCCTTCACGGCAAACAATGCTTTGTCACATTTGATTATCATTGTTTTCAATGTTTTCAGCGAGCATTTTAATGTGTGTACTGAGTGGTATTTGTACACCAAACCCAATTTTTTCAGTTAAGTGATGTTTGCAAGAGTTTTCGAAACATGCAACCCCTTCGGCGGTGCGGTGAAATATATATTTTCTCCTATGAAAGTGTATGTGTACCGAAAACAGTACATGTGGTATGGCAATAGCGACTACTCGTAAGCAGTTTGATACGGAACGCATTCATACTTAAGAGGAGGTGTGTCAAAAAAAAAAAAGCTGACTTTTTACTTTTCGTATATACAATATATTGCAAGTAACTACTAAATCATTTTTGCACTCTTCATAGATGAGTCAATTTTATAACTATCTTGATGGATTCTTTTCTTCGATCGATTACACTCACCTTTCAGTCTAATAAGTAGACTAGATCTCAAGAGCTCTTTTAATTTATATACTATTAAGATGCGTCCATCTTGCGATTAAGTTCTTTAAGCAATCTTGGATATCGCGATCGATTGCAAATTGTAGGTGTAATATTTAAGGGAGGATCTCACTAATTTTCTAGCCCTAAATAGTCGATATATTTATCGGGTCTCAAATGTTCATTATAAGCTCAAATAGACGGATGGACACCCGATTATTAAAAAGTAATTCAATTAATTCAAATTATCCTGCGAAAGGAGAGAATGCACTTATGCCCCCTAAACTGTTTCACTATGGCGGTGTCAAACGAAATAACAAAATTAATATATTATCAACAAGTACGTGGTGGGTATAAAAATACATTTTTTATTGAAATGTATATAATTGCCGTTCGCATACACATACACATACACATACACATACAAATGTATGTATGTTCTTAATGTTTAGCATCTCGTATAGATTTCAATGGAGCTTTTCGTTTGTTGATCTCATATCCCTTACTTGATACCTGTGTGCTTGCTCTGCTACAGCATATATCTTCAACCCACGTAAGCCAATTTGTTCTAATAAAAATGTATTAACCTCCACTTCTATTATTATGTCATTATCTCATGTCTTTTCTTTCTTATTCTTTCATTAAATTGATAGATTTTCTGCAAATGATTTATGTTGCAAATGACTTACCTGTTGAATCAAATTTCACTAGAATGCAGTCGCCATCGTTCATGCCACACTTAAATACAGCACCTGCTTCGACAACACCTTTCTGAAATGATGAGGTATCAAATTTAGGAGCACCGACCACTAATCTGAAAAAAAAAAGAAGAAAATTAATAAATTAATAAATAAAATAAAATTAAATAAATAATTACGTAAATGCTTTTAAATTGAAGTTCATTAGCCATCAAGTAAATTATGTGCTCAGTTACAATTCAGCATTTTTTCTCTTTTTCTTTTTTCTTCTTTTTTTTTTTTGTTTTTGAGTTACGCAAATGTTGTTGACTTTGTATGCATTGTAAGTCATTGTGTTATTGTTGCTGATGTTGTCTGACTTATAAATAAAACTTAAATGAATGATACAATGGCCCTTAATCAAGTTATTTAACATAAAACTATTTTAATCATAAATTTAAAATGCTACCCGCCGCCGCCACCATTCTCTTATATCTGAAAGAGATGCCAAACCTTCATAAATGACCCGCAATTAAATGACTTACAAGAAAAATAAGAAAAGCTTTTAAAAAAAAAAATAAAAAAATTAAGAAAATCAACATCATAAAGTTTATATTCGTATGGGATCCTATTTTAGAACAAATGATGGACGTAGTGATGCACCTTATCCGAAGATTTTACGTCGCTAGGTGAAGTGTGTGGGGTCTCTGAAGTTTCTTTCTGGGCTTTGCAATCGTTATAACCATATGACTGAATATACATCTCATCCATCGGTAATCGGTATAGATGTGGAAGTAAAGTATCGTATCAAACCTCATAAATTCCATACTTGCTTAGTAAGGGAAAGCATTTATTTTCTTGGTAAATTCGATATCGAATCGCAAATTGAAATACAAAACTTCTAGTTACCGTAGTTACCTCCTGAGGGCTGCCCAAAGTTTAAGTTTGTGCGATAACTGGCAAACCCTTGTAGGTATTGATCTGAATACCAAAGCAAAGAAGCGTTTACGATGAATCCCTATAATTGTACCCACAATAGAGGAAACATTCTCAAAAGGTCAGGCAAGGAATTGTCCCAAGTTATCGGTGTAACTAACACATCCACATTTAACAAAATAAATTGCTTTTCTCTTCCATTTTTATTTGAAATAATAGGAGTGTCAGTGACGCCCCCTTTATTACTAATACTAGGTTTTTGTGCTGATTCGTTCACTGGTTTTGTAGTTTGGTTTTGTAGTATGTTAAGCCCTCGCCGGAGACCAGTACTCCTATCGAGTTGTTACAAAAATGACGGGCCAACAAAACGCGGTCAAATTTTGTTTGTTAAAAAGAAAAGGGCTCCCCGTCCCCGTCCCCGTTTCTATTGCTACGATTGCATTATAGGTAAAGCTTCGGTTTGATTAAGAATTCAATTCAAAAGTTAACGCGCCCTTAAGTGAATGCTATGCGAACTGTTTGCCCAAAATCTATCACATAAATATATTTACAGAGAATTTTAGAGAAAGGTACCAATTTTAGAGAAGGGCATGTTATCGATAAACTGGGATCACCACCAGCTCGATTACTTTATTAATTATTTACATTTTTCGATCCTAATGCAATTATGCACGATAGGCAGATTTTACAAGAGGAGACAATCAATTGTTTCGCTTATCCGAATGATGAACAATAGTTTTAGACAATTTTATAAGCTGTTGTCGAATCGCGTTCCGTTACCGGAAAATATGAACAGTTTACCTCATCGAAAGGAATTGCAATATTATTATAACACAACTTACACATCAAAAAAAGCAAGCAAGCAAAATTAAGAACTTCGCATTACGCGAGATGATTAGAAATGCCATATATAGTGGCTCCTAGTCCTTGCTTAGAGTAAGATTCAAATTCGCTCGAAAAATGCGGCTGTGTTTCTTCGCCGTTTCGTTTTTAGTGCTTTAATATGCTCTCTGCCAAGCGCTTCGTCGGAGATGCCACATTCATGCTGCGTGTACCGTTTTCGATGCACGAAATACAAATTTTAAATTTGATTGATCAAATACTTTTTTATATTTCTGAGAAAATATAAAGTTTTTCATAAATACCATGCAAGGAGCTACGTAGGCCACGTGTACCGTTGCCGGTATGCATCATGCACGGTATTATTATTATCATTACATTGGTGATGGATGGTAAAATTTGAATTTTAAAGATTGATTTGAAGCCATTTGCATTTTCGCATCGTGTACTGAAAATGGTACACGTGGCATAAAACCTACGAAATTAGAAGAAAATTCTTAGTAAAGTCTATTTAAAATATTCAAATAGATTACGTTTTCAGTAAATCAAATACATTCATGCATTCTTCTCGTTGAGGAATAGCTGACACTATCCATCTATCTTGATACACACAATATTTGCTCAACGATTTCATGCTTATAAACGGTTATAAGTAAATGATCAAATGAAAAATAATACATGCGATACTAGAGTTGAAATAGAATGACAACCGTTATGCTTTCCTGATTACAAATATAAATTGTATTGGATGCGCTTTAATGAATTTCTCTAAAAGTTTCAATTCAGCCTTTCAAGAGTTTTTTCTAAAAAATCTTTAAAATACAATCAAAAAAAAAAAAAAAAAAGGGATATTTTCAATAGTAGAAAACAAATAAAAGAAGTTCATCAAATTGTTATCCTTTCTTTTATTTTTATTTATTTATTTATTTATTTATTTTTTTTTTTTTTAATGTGACATCTGTCAAAAACATTCTCTTTTTTAAATGAATCTTGACAACAACTAATTGATATTAATTCGCACAACATTCATATGTTCAAAGTGGTAATCGAAGGGCGAAGAAGTAACACAGAGC
This sequence comes from Glossina pallidipes, assembly GCA_000688715.1. Classification (NCBI taxonomy): domain Eukaryota; kingdom Metazoa; phylum Arthropoda; class Insecta; order Diptera; family Glossinidae; genus Glossina; species Glossina pallidipes. The sequence continues at coordinate 661,287 of KK499906.1, read as the reverse complement.
ACGAATCCCTCGTTTTTCACGTTATTTAAAAAAGATTTAATGGAAAAAAAATCAAAATAAATAATCAAAGTTTTTATTCACCGTTTTTTTTTTTTTTTTTTTGTTTGCTTTGCGCGCCATATGGTCGAAGCAGTCAGTAAAGACTGTCAATCGTAAACTAAACGTTGAATACAAAAAAAAAAAAAAAAAAAAAAAAATTAAATACATTTACGTATTTTTTGTTTTATTAAAGATATTGCATGAGCGATGATGATCGTTGTATGCGATCATTATCCGTTTTGTAAGCTCTCCGGAGAAATGACGTAATATTTTGCTTCGAACAAGTGTTCGAGGAAAATATTTATCATCTTTCTGAAATAATTTAATATTTTTTATTTAATTAATAATGAATTGACTTTATTATATCATACCAGAGTTTATTTCAATGATATAATATTTCTGAGAACGCAGTAAAATGTAATATTTAATCGAAGTGAAGATATGTTTGTCTTTGAACAAATATTAAAAAAGTTGAGCGACAGAGAACTGTAGTGTATATTAAAGTGCTCCTCTTTTACCGATCACCCAAGCGTAGTTTAGTCTTTCTTAGAGTAACGGTAACGGGTATGAAAGATTCGCTCACAGCCGAATAGAATTTTCTTACTTGTTTTTGTGTTTTTTTTTTTTTTTCTTTTCAAATATAATTTCGGAATAACACACACTCAAACCCACTACAATTAACATTCGGATTTTCTTCATCTTTTTGTCGAAAACCTGTAATAAATATTTGATATACGGGGAAGGGTAGATGGTCCGCTTGTAAGGAAGATCCAATATATCTTCATCGAAAATAGCATCGACAAAATATTCTGGTCCCTGTCATCTCTTTTCCTAGCACTTATGATAATGTTTTAGTCAACGCAGTACACCATCTGCTGTTGATCTGTCTATGTGCGAAAGTGTGTAGTATCTACGGCAAACATTCTCCCGTCCGCGAAAGACATAAAGTCATCTATAAATTTGCAAGACAAATTTGACAAGGACGCAAGCCGATCAAAGATCGCGTCTACAAAGCCTACGCGTCTGAGAGCAACAGAACTGAGAACACCTTTGCTTGTGGCTCATAAACTGCAACAGATACGCGATATAAATTTCCACAAAATTATTCTACAAGAATATCAAAGATCAGCCACGCCCATCCAATATTATGGAATATGCAAATTTTTCTATTTTCTTTTTTTCAACCCTTAAGAGGGTAAAGATGATGGTTGCAACCGAATATCATTTTCTTACTTGCTATTTATATATAAAATCTTCCCGCTCAACTTCAGTTTCGAATATTAGTACAAATTGTGGGATGTAGAGTACATTAGCATAAATTTGACATTGTGAGGAAAAAACTTGTGCCTCACTGCAAGTCCAAACTCACCATTTAAGTTAATAATCCGGTAATGTTATTAGTAACACAAAAAACATACTTCAGGCACCTGACGACAAAAAGATTATCGAACGATAACATCAATTAGGTTAACAGACGTGACGAAAGGAAAAAACAAGCCAACTTCTTGTTTAAAGTGCAATGCACACAACACGTGTTGTGAAATGAATTGTAATCTTAAGTTAGGTAAAGGAATGCACACGAAAGTATCTACAAAGTCACAAGCCACCGCTCACAGATAAGTGAATTGCAGTTCCAAACTACATGCTGCAAAGCAATAACCAGCAAAGCACTTATTAGGCCTAATAATCCGGAACGCAAGTCTCTAGGGCATAACGGAATAAGAGACAATCAAGCGAATGGAGTAAAGTTAAAAACTGATATAAAACTAGATGATCTATGCCTGCTGAGTGCCAAGAACTAAGAATGGAGTAAAGTTAAAAACTGATGTAATCCATCAACTCAGGCTATAAAACTAGATGACCTATGCTTGCTCAGTGCCAAGAACTAANTAAAGTTAAAAACTGATGTAATCCATCAACTCAGGCTATAAAACTAGATGACCTATGCTTGCTCAGTGCCAAGAACTAAAATTATTCCGCCTTCGAAATTCAATGCGTTTTCGTAAACTTATTAAAATGTCCGGTGGTGATGCTTGACTCGGAGATGCCCAGCACTGAAAGCATGTCGTAGCCTGACCTGCTACTAAAGGTTTCTCGTATCTTTCTGCCGGCAGAAAAATTCCTCTTTATGCTGCATCGTATTCTTGCCCCGTATATGGGTCGATCTAAAATCTCTGATATCGGACTTTAAGTGAGTTTTCCAAGCGATAGACTTAGTCGAGATCATCTGAAAAGGTCGTTGACGATCCAAACATCTTATGAAGGAACAGCAATCGATTGTTATATAGTTTAAGAATTTGAAATAATTGAAGCTTGGAAGCTTAAGGATTCAGATTGGTTGACTACTTCGATGAGCGGCTAATAGAATCAATATGCATTTCATTGGGGGGGATTATGCAGACATAACAAAGCTATCGTTAACGTCAAATTATCATGACTCAATTTTTACGTTACGTTAAGCATTAAAAGTAGAAGACGGGAAGTTTAATTAAAGAAGAAATAAATTTCTTTTTTGAAAATTTGCCAAAAAAAGAAGCAAAAAATAAAAAAAAAAACTCACATAAGTAAAAATCTATTTTCGTCGCAACGATTACACATACTCGCATCCACATGCACAAATCATTTATATTAGTATGGTTGTATACATGTAGACGAAAAAAAGGCGATAAATGTATTGTTGTGAGATAAGTTTGTCTTTTTTTCTTCTTTTTTTTTTTTTTTGTTAAATTCAACTTGAAAGAATGCATGTGCGTTATAATGTTTATGTATAGACGAGTGAAGGGTTTGTGGCACGCGTTTATTTATTGTTAAATTTAAAATTTCGTTTTGTTTTCTTTTCACATTTTTTTCGAAAATGAAAGAAAACTCAAAACGAGTTAAGTAAATTGAAAACTATGTATGAGTCACATGCGAACGGAATTAATCACCTGAGCAATGAATTTTAAGCAGATGGCGTTAAATATTTATTTTTTTTTTTTTGTTTCCCTCATACTATTTATACAATTAACGCGCATGAACATTCATAAGATTTACCAAATGTTGCAAATTCTTTGTAAATGTGCTGCGTAGGCTCATTTTGCGATTATTACTCATTAAGAGATTTGCATTTTAACATCATTCTTACTATAGTAACAACAACAACAACAACAACAATCTCTTTCGTTCGCTTGGGTGCATTTCCCTTTTCTTTCTTTCTTGGTTTTTCCTTTTTTTTATCTACAAATTATTATTATTTTATTTCCCAGTTCAAGCACATTTCCATAGCACGTGCTTACTTATCCTTATCAAATTACATAGAACAAATAACGAAAAAAAAAAAAAAAAAAATTTGTTTGCGCCTCAAAGCGAATCTCAGATACGCATCTTCGACGGCAGTTTCGAAAAATCTGGGTTTCATTGAAAATGTTTTTAAAAAATCATAACCTGTTCATGACCTTAAATGCCTTAAGTTACCGGTTATTTTAAAATTTTCCAGACCTCGTTCAGGTTTTCAGCTTTTTACGTCGACTTTGCTTTAGCTTCGATTTTTATATACACGAAGATTAAAAGAAAAGACCGAAAACTATACAGAGAGGCAGATGGGCGCATGGCCAGAAAAAAAGCAGGATAACAACTGGACGCATGAAAACATAGGTAGACCGTTGACCCAGTGAGCGCAAACGAACGAATGAAGAGTGATTTAGGCAAGAAAAGGTGCGTGGGAACTAGCTGTGAGGGCACGTCGCACGAAGCAACAATTGAACAAACAAAACTAAAGACTAAAAGAGTCAATGAATGGCCTCTCCCTTCCTAAACATAAATGTTGCGCATTAAGAATTTTTATTAACATATGAGACCCATTTTACCCATTTTTTTTTTTTATTTTAAAATGTTGCAACCAAAACCGACAAATGGAATATGATGGCGAAGCATTGCCAAAAGCTTCTGAGTATGTTGGGTGAGCTTTGGTAGCGGATTTCTTTAAATTAGACGACAAAAGTAATGAAGGTCGAAAATGCACCATACACCGAATAGTCAGAAGTCAATAACATGAAATGGAAAGCATTTATTTTAGGTGGAGAAAGGTCGACATCATCCAATATAGTCGTTATGTACACTGGTGTTTCCCATTTCTTTATCATTTTAACCTGGAGAAGTGGCTGGCCAAACGGTTTGCAAGCACCTAATAAATAACCGGAACTTGTTTCGAAACTTTTCAAATCATCAAATTTGGATTCACTATCGTCGAAACCTAACAGCATCGAACTTTTATTATTAAACGAAGATAATGGAGGAAATGTTATGCCAACAATCATTCGAATAATGAAACATCAGTTTTTCTGTGTTGTTTGACCAATCAGTCAAGGGGGATATTCCATCGATGCCCAACACGAAAAAAAGTAAGACAAAAGAAGTGAGCGCAGCCTGGTGGGTGTGCGAGCACCTCGGTAAGGCTTATGACTTAACCGAGATATCTTTGGGAAAATTGAAAGTTATCAACTTTTCCACCCATTATTGCCTACTTTTGGTATAACATTTATGGCGTTTTGTTTGCATTTTCTAAAAACTAATGAAACAATAAAAATTTTCGCGATCAGAGTTCACGCATCGGTTCGAATTAAGGGATGGCCATGCAGACATTACGCTTCTCATCCTTGTATATACTAGAAGTGTATTACAATCGAATCTAAAAATGTATTTTACTTTTAATTTTTTCTTTTTTTCTTTTTCAAAATTTCAACTTGTTACTATAGAAACCATTTAAAAGCATGAGAACTCTTCATATATTTGCTTTATGCAGCAAACGCTTGTTAATAGTCATTATAACAAACAAACAAAAAAAAAAGCATCCAAGAAAAAAAGTTACATTCAAGTACAAGCCGAATCAGTTCATAGGTATACCTGGCAGAATCGGGCAAAGATTTTAAAATTTGGCAATTATTTGTTATATCGGTTGGCTATCGCATGCAATACATAAATTAAATCATATTTTTGCATGCTTTGGCAGCACTTTCGAGATAATTATAAAAATCATTTATACATTTCTTGAAAATGAGTTGAAGTCCATAACATCGAATATACGCGTAAATTATTCATTTTTTAGTCTTTGTAGTCGAATCTAGCCGAGTTTCGAAGTGAATATGAGAAATAAATAAAAAAAATTGTTATTGTTGAGCACATGAAATGGACGGACGGATGGACAGACAGGCAAACATAACTATATCAATTCTATCATTTACGATAATTGATACCGTATATATATATATATATATATGGTTGGTGCTTAGTTGTATGCGTTGCAAACAGTTGGTGAACCAAATATACCAGCTTTGGCAAGTGAAAGATTCGATGGAAGCGAAAATAATTATTTGTGTACTCAACGATTTCATCATTTCGTAATCAACCAAATTGAATAATTTAAATGTATTTGATAAAGCCACATAGCACACGTTCCAGGCGAGCATAAGGCCACACAATACATGCATATGATATGCCATCGTATGGTATAACTTGGCATAGTGGTATGGTAGGTATGTTAAAAAGCATAGACAATACGCATAAACTTATTTATCTTATACAGTATATGTATGTATGTATGAATGAATGTATGCTTTTCACTTCAGTGTTTTTCATTGCTTTCCTTCACTATTGTTGTTGTTGTTATTGTTGTTGTGGTTGTATATTGTTATTATTATTGTTATTGCTATAGCTATATCTTTTGATGTTTTGCATTGTTCTTGAACAAAATTGAGATATTACGACAGCATATATATATATATATATATATGTGTGTGTGTGTCCATCGTTTCTTGCAATAATAATAAAATCAGTTAAATTCTTTATATTCTGTACTTTATTCTATTCGCTAGCGTTAATTGAGATAAATGTGTTTATTACATACGATCGAAGACCGTATAAAATAGCAAAGACACAAAGATAAACAAAAATCGCGTTACATCAAATTTAGGCATACTTTTTTACTCGAAAGGGAAGCTTACATTTTCCCAATAAAAATGTGTTACTAAATTTTTAAATAGTTTCTCTCATTGCCGAAGAATAGAAAAACAACTATAGAAAACTGAATAATTTTTTTTTTATTTATGAAAAAACGCATCTAAACCGATCAGGGTTAGGATGTTAAGGGATGATAGCATTGAAAATTTTTCAGAAAATTAATTTTTTATTTTCTCTTTCGCTTCGCAAGCACTTGGAATCCTTTGGAATATGCGGGAAAAAATTCATTAGCGGAAAGAATTTCTTTCCTTGAAACTCACGTCAAGGCAATGCTTGCCTGTTGGTTTTCAACTCCTCTAATACCGTAACAGATGTCCTTCTAGACTGTTTAAATTCAAGTTAAAAGTCTTTATCGCAAGCTGACGAAAGTTTGAATTCTTCATTCGAATATTCACTCATTATATAAAAACAAGTATTTCGAAAATACCCTACGAGTTTCTCCTGCTATAGACATATAGTAGATTAAATCTATTTTTAAATGCCATTTTGCATCAGTTATTTTGTGGATCACTTAATGGGATCTTGAAATTATTTTTTTTTTTTTTTATACGTAAATAGAATGGAGAACGATATATAAATGGAGGGGATTTTCTCTGTTTTTTTTTTTTTGTTTTTTTTTACACAGGTTCTATAGGCTTCCATATAGACTATTTGGGGTAGATTTTCTTTCTCTTTTTTTTCACATAGGTTCTCTAGGCTTCCATGTAGACTATAATAATCGTCTTGGTTTCAGTAGTTTATTGATAATGATCAAAATATAAATTCCATTTTGTAATGTGTTCAGGCCGCGTGTGCACATTTTTTGTACTAACCAACTGTGCGGGCGAAAGTTTCCCGAAAAATTGAAACGACTGGAAGAAGATTTAATGCACACGTTATACTTATAGACAGATGGATAGACGCATATACTTAAATCGATTCACAATTTTGTGCTGATCACGAATATATGTTCTTTAGAGCATCTCGAAAGCTTCTTTTCTGAAGCGACCGGACGAATGTTTAATACAAGCATTTTACAAATGGATAGACGGATAGATGGGCGTACTTAAATCGGTTCACAATTTTGTACTGATAAAGAATATGCGAATAAATCTCCAACCAATAAGACAATACGCAAGACGAGAATAAACGTTTTGTAGATTCAAAGTTAACCTAACAAAAAGAATAAAAAAAGTTTGTTTCCTCATAGCTCGGAAAATGGTTACGGCCACTATTAAGTTTTAAATGCCTCTCACTCCGTGTAGAATAAGGAGAGGTTACAGAACAGAGACTCCGCATGTAGTAAAGTACAATTTATCATTTTACCGCACCGCGGACCGAACCTGAGGCTTGCCGTGTGAATATCGAACATTCTAACCACTAGACTACACGACCGCCCTGTGAAGTTAAGCAATTCTTCTTAAAGTCTTTATAGTAGAATAAGAAGAAGAAGATATAATTTCACTATTGAAATAAAAATAATGAAAGGCATTCGAAAAAATATGAGATGAAATTTGATTGTTCGGAATAAAATTTTGAACAAACAACATATGAGTAGACGGACATATAAAAGTAGGCTATGTTATATAAATATGCTATTGATGTTAATAAAACGTTTTATATATATATACATATATGTGGCATACGAGCCAATGGATTCCTATCAAGTCAAAGAGAAGAAAACGAAGATGTCATTTTGACATATGACTAAATCTGTTCCAAGTTGTGCCATGTAATTTGTTGAAAACAATTGCATTAGCGTTAAGAATTTTTGTCGCATTTTTAACAAATCTGTTCGCAAAGTAAGTCGTCAAATAAAAAAAAGGAAATTTGTTTCCGTATAGAATTTAAAAATAATGTACAATGGAACTAAGTTTTGAACCCGCACACAAATAGCAACAAAATTCTGCTATAAAAGCCTTAATTTCCTATTGGATATAAAACCATTGCTGATTTTAAAACCATTGCGGCTCTATCTTTTATAGCTATCGCTTTCATCTTAAAAGCAAGTTAGAAAAATATAGTGGGGCATGGCGGGTGTGTAGGCCATTAAATGCCCTGCCGGTATTCATGTACGACTTTTCAAAATAAGTCCTTATAATGGAAAGTGGTCGAAAAAATGGTCCGATCAGAACTTCTTTCAATAGCGTTCGTTCTTGGACCAAACCATGTTGATGTTCAGCAAATTTCATCAAAGTATCCCGAAAATTGCAACCTGTAGGTCCGTCTGATATCTGTCCATATATTTTTTCCCACTTATAGGTCGCAATTTTCGAGATATTTTGATAAAATCTGGTGCACTCAGGCGCTTTGACCTAAGAATAAAATCTATTGAAAATGGTTTGGATCTGATCGCTTTATCGACCACTCCGTATAGAATGCGTTGTTTCAGTAAGTCGTTCTAAGAAAAGATATGGTAATTTTTAGAATATCGGGAAGCCAATCGCCTAGTAATAACCTTTCGGTTGACTAGGATGAGACAATTTTTTCATGAAAATTATATTTTACCATGAAAATTTTAAATTTGAAAGACATTACACAGGCAGACGGATAGACGGACATGTCTAAATCGAGCCAGAATTTGGTGTAATTTGGGAATAGCTGTTTTGCCAACGTTTTATTTAAAAAATATATATATTACGTATAAATTCGACCTGAACTTTTTTTTCTAAGCCCATATTATTTGCTTCTTCTTCTCCCACAACTAAACTTATTTCTCCATTGACAACCCTCCATTTCGACACACTGCCGCGAGACTTAGTTGGGAGCAGCCCATATGCTTATTGAGGAATTTACGAGTGATATACGTCGAAGTGCCGCATACAGCGGTCATCAGCCTCACATAAAGGTCATACCGAAGTATTCGCAACCGCTACCACAACTGCGTCGGCATCTCTGCACGAAAACAACCGGTGCTCCAAGGCACATGTTATGCAAGGTGAGTCGACAACCTGACCCGCGCTGATCCAATAGTTTTTGTCTATAATGCATTAAGATTATCGGCATCCTGGATTCCCATCCAACTTATTCCCCTATGGATTTTAATGTACAAGAAGCAGATATTAACCCAACATAGTAAGGCATCAATTCACACCACTAGTACTTCTTCTTCTTCTTCTTTGGCCCCCGTCAATAACATAAAGATGAACACGTAAGCAAACGTGGAGATGAAATAATGCAATATAAAGAGAAGGAATTCACCTTAAGAAATGTAGCTTTTACTACTGACCTTTGAAAAGCTTCGTCATACATATATTATTCATATAGTAGTAAATGTAGAGAGTAGTAGGCTACAAATTCATTTCATCTCAAATTCCCGTGGATATGATTATAGATCAAATGAGTTAAATAACATATATACATATATATATTTACAGGCTCGACTTTTTTTTAGATTTCTTAATAGTTTAACCATGCCTTCGTATATATATATATATGCAAGAGTATGTGTTTACAACATCAATAATGAGAGTTTCTTTAAACTTTTTCCTCTAATTAATAATGAAACCGAGTCCGTAAATTATGTTTTACTTGCTTCTCTTATTTTATAGGTAAAAACTTAAAAAAAATAAAAAAAAAAAAAAATAAAAAAAAAAAATAAATAAAACTTTTTCTCACCTTACGCAGTGAATGGTTCTCAGACCACCCAGCAATAATTGTAATTGTACAGTAAAATCCGTCTTTAAATGCAATAAAAACTTCAAATATTTTAGTTAACTAGATTTTGACCCTTTTGCTGTTCCTTAACATGTATGGCAATAAAAGATGGAAGAAATATTTTTTCAAAAATTTTAATTATCTCCATCTAAACTATTGTGGAGAGTTTTATGAAAACTTGAAATTAAAATGGCATACAAGTAGTTAACCGGTCGTTTATTGTTTTGAAATGTTAACCGGATAAGCGCATGACTGAATTTTCAACTTAAGAAATTTCTTAACAGAAATTCTGGACCTGGGTCAACATGTTTTTGTGCGGTTCTTTACGGTTCGTAGTTCTGGGAAATGAATATCTTTCCTAATTTTAATTATATCTGCTTCGTTATTTTTTTTTTGTTTTTGTTTTTGTTTTTGTTTCTTATTTTCTTTCATAGCATGCAGTGCAACAGTATTCATTCACTCAAGAACAGCGAAACAACATATGGTGCAGGCATGCGTGTTAAAATCAAATAAAATGAGTAAGTAATGCATATTCGATTTGTAACGAATTTTGAATGCCCTGATGGGTATTCAATCCGTAACTACAAAACCAGAACATAATTTTCAAAAATTTAGTTACGAAGTTAAGATGAAAATTTCACGCCTAATTCTTACTGCGTAATAATACTTAGTACAGATCAAGTCGTAGCAATTCGCTCCATTTCATTATGTAAGACATTTAAGCCTGAACAACTAACTGCCTCTAATAACGGTTAGGGGCTTTACAATAATAACGTTTGAATCGCTCGCTTTATAGTCGTCTTGTTGCTTTCTATTTTGTTAAAAGGAAAAAATGACGATACGAAGAAAGAAAATGCTTCGTCAAATATTAAAAAATGAAAAAAAAAACAAATAAAAACACCATAGTGGGCCACGGCCCACCGTTAAATACCCTACAGTTAATCGTGCAACGACTTTTCAAAATTATGCCTTATATGAGAAGTGATCGGAAAAGTGGTCCAATTCAAGCCATTTTCAATAGCTTTCGTTCATGGGCCGAGAGACGTCAGTGTACCGAATTTCATCCAAATATCTAAAAAATTGCAGCCTGTAGGTTGAGCAAAAGAAAACAAGACGGATAGACGTATGGATGGATCTACCGTGAGTACTTTATCTGCACAAAACTTGATGTACCCTTGTACCAACGAACGGTTTAGATTATAAGAATTACTCGTCATAAGTGCATCTCGATCCAATTCCATTATAGATCGATATTTTCGAAAATTTGCAAAATTGATTGCGTAACTTTTTTCAAGTTTTTTAAGGTTTGATTGCGATTAAGTTGAGGTAATTGAAGAGAAGAGAACTTAAGAATTTCATAGAAGACCATTTAAAATGAATAGATCATCATGTTACCAATAGGATGAGAAAGTTAAGAGAACTTTACTGTGCCGCAAAAGTGAGTATAAAAACATGAAATGTTTCCCTTAAATAAACTAAACAAAGTCAAAGTAAGCCAACTAACCAGTCAAGTAGGCAATAAAATGTTACTGAAGATGAACAAACACGAACACAAAAACACGAACACGAACACGCACAATCTTTAACCCATAGATTGTTGCTTTACATGAAGCGCCTCCAGTGAATATTCTTTGAAATTTGTTCAATTGAAATTTTTCATCGTACATCGTACAAGTCATTCAAGAAAAATATAAATAAATAAATAAATAAATAATAAACGCGTTTGCATGGTCTTTGTTCATAACCGGGTAAATAGTTTCCGTAAAGCGTTAAATTAGATTTTATCCATATATATATAAGTGCGTGTGTGTGTGTGTGTGTGTGTGTGTGTATTATAGAGTAGGTACATTTTAGATCTATTTGGGAAGTTCAATGTCAATATGAACAATAGTAATCGGAAGGCAAGGAAGGCAAAGGAACTAACTAACTACCTCTGAGTTTAAGTTAATTCCTTCCTTTCCTTTACTCTTCCATGTGTTGACTTTTTTCGCTTCTTTCTTCGAAGGCATTCATTCATTCATTCATTCAAAAGTTGTAAAGTTACTTAAGTCTTTATATATATATATACATAAGTGTGTATATATGATATACATATGTAAGTAGATATATTAGTACACATATGTGCAGATTTTTTTATGTTTTGCGTTCACGTGCTCAGTGTTTCTTGCTAAATCACGTATAAGATTAATTTTGTTTCATTTAAATGTAGTTTCTTTTACTGCATAGCGAGAAGTGCTATTGTTTTTGTCGATAGCAGAATACGGCGCACATTTATGTCTGATCTCTCCCAGGGCAACGGATGTTGTACATATGTAAGGGATCATGTTTTGAATGTTTATAAATGTCGACACAACGGTTTTTATTTTAGTCTCGCTTTCCTTTTTAAAATTCCCCTCGCCATCTAAATGCTATAAAAGGCAAACGATACTTTTTGTACGGTCACTAATTGAGAAAAACTGTTGAAGAACGACGACAACAAATAATTTGGTGAAAACTGCTGGTATTGACCGGTAATGATGTTTTCTTAATAAAAACTGCAATTAATTTATACAAAGGGGGTAGAAACTCTCTATTTTATTTCCCTAATTTTCATATTCCCAAACATGAGATACTAAGGGTATACTAAGTTGTGCGTGTGTGCGTGTGTTCGCTTCAATCGGTATTCTAGTTCATTCTAATTATTATCTCTTTGCTCATCCGTCCATCCGTCTATCCGTCCATCAATCCGCTATTAGAGTTGTAAAACTGACAAATCCTCTTAAACGGGAAGAAGAAGAACTACATTTGACCACAAATTTCCTAAAAACGTAAACATGCTATGAAGAGAACACCACAGCAAATCCTAAAGGAACAATGAAAAGATGACCAGATCAGCGATCAACGCGGATTAAATTGAACTTTCGGAAATCACTTATGACAAACACTTTCGCTTAAGATGTCGTGTCGTATTAGTTTTTCGACTTTTCGGGATTTTAAAGCGGTAATGCATTAAAAATGAACCGCTTTTGAATGATATCTTTTATGTGGGTCTTACAGACGTCGACGAAAACGTCTCTAATTTATGTGCGACACCCCTTAAGTTCTTAGCACAATACGTACGGAAAAGCAACTGTGAACAACATTTGTCAGGAATTCGTTACAGAGTACAATTTATTTATTTATAATATTTGCCGTAAGTAGCGGGCAACCACAATATTCATTTTGTCTTTACTTCCTTCTCTTTTTGCAGAGTTTGATAACTTCATTTTCTACTAATAAATGGCATTAGTACATAACAGTGCGCGCATAAATAAATAATTTTTTTTTTTTCCAAGCATTCATTGTTTGCTAAAATGATTCAATTTTGTGAGCAGGCTTGGTCAAAGTGACAGGATTAACATGTTTACAAATAGTTCTCATTGTCTCAAGAAATTATGGGTTACATGTACATATGTTAAAACGCGCCTACAACAATTGAAACCTAAAACCTTAAAAGCATATATTATATGACGTACATAACTTTAAATGTTTCTAGATATTCTTATTAGCGCGAATCAACGAACGATTTTGTTACATATTAGTTAAGAGATGATTAAAGTTCCTGTCAGTTCATATTCAAAGAAGGGCATTATCGTTTTGTTTAGGCAGATTAGCTCGTTCTGCCAAACATCGCTTCAACCGAGCTACTCATATAACGTTTTCAGTTCATTACAGAAAGGGAGAGGCGCTTAACAGTCCATAAATTTTCTTTTAAAAATTTCTGACGAGCAATTCCGTGGGGAAGCCATGTTTTTCTTTCCTTAATTCATTACGATACGTACATAACTTTTTTTACACGTTTTATATTTTTTTTGCACGAATTTTTTTTTTTTTTTTTAATTCTCTCTCTAAAATAAGTGTAAATGTTACTTAACAACTTGTAAATGCCCGTGTGATTAAAAGAAAAATAAATAGAATCCAGAATTCTTGTAAAGACATTCCAAAGTTTTCCTATTGAGGCTCATTAAATTTGTTTCCTAATTGCGAGCGTATCTGATAGTCGTTTAGAACTATTTTAGCATTGGCATTTGCTCAAATGTTCATAAAGCAATTTTCTATCTATTGCCAGCCGTAACAACGATTTTGAAAATTAGATTATGTGAATTTTGAGTATAAAGCTTATATGCTAAAAATTCAGCTGGTTGTCACCGTTTTTACGATATTTACTTCTTTTCTTTTTTTAATTTGCAAGCAATAAAGGCTATTGGACTTAAACTCTTGCCGAGTCAAATTATCAAATTTTCGTAGATGTATAGCTTTCCTTGCTTGGGATACATTTTTATTAGCTCTTTTACATGACGTCAAGTGTCATGAACATAATTGTTATTTCCGTGTTATGGAAATTTGAAAACAATACTGTTTCGTATTTGTAAGACATGCACGTTGCTTAGCACACTTGTGTGATTGTTTACCACATGTAGGTAAAATTTTTTTTTTAAATTTTGAAAAACCTTTTCAGCTACTTCCGCTATACAAAAGAAATGATCATCGCCTCGTTTCTAACAATAACCAAATAAGGCGTTTTACTGGTTCATTTATCTCTTTGTTTCTATCGAAGACGATGGATGGCAAACAATGCCGATTGAATTTTTGTGGTTTAAATACAACCATTGGAAAATAGTGCGTGTCTATGTGCGCCTCACTTTATTTGTGCCTGTGTGTTTGTGTGTGTGTGTGTCATTCTATGGCAAGAGACAATAGATATGCGCTTGTGGTGGTATTTGGTTTTCATTTACCGATAAAATCACTCAGTAACGGTTACAATAATTACTTGTTTATCAATGTGTGACGGTAAACGCCAGCCAACCGCAAACGAAAGTGAAAATTGTAAAATAAACAGCAAAAAAAAAAAAAAAAAAAAACAGAAATAAATTAAAGGAAAACTAAACAGATTAAGAGGCGAAAACACATAGATATTCTAAAGATCAAAAGTAAATGTCATCATCGAAAGTATTTTCATATTTGTTTAGGTTTTTTATTTGCCATGTTATTCTTCTTTCTTCCTCTCTCTTTTACTGAAAACATTCCCATCAAATATAATAATAAGCAGTGCGAGTAAGAGCCGCCAATAAAACGGTTTCTTTGGCACGCATTATCGTAACGTAATAAAAGCATAACGAAAACGTCGTCAACATGTTGAAATATAAAAATTGAAATTTCGTTTGTAGGTGTATTATACATGCATATGTACATATGTTTCACAAGATAGATTGGTTTATATGAAACATCTACGATTAGTTCAGTTCGAGTAGTTAACGCACAACTCTGCGAGCTGCACGAGCATTGATTAAATGTAAACTTAAAGCATATATCTATACATGTGTGCATGTGCGTATTTGAGTATGGATGTACATGCAGGTTGCGATGTACATATAAATTTAGGGTAGAAAGCTAAGATCATTATGGAAATTATATTCGCTTTCATGCAAATTTTTGATATATCGATCGCTTAAAACATGCATACATATATATATAGACACAAAGCTTTATAAAATTAATTGAATGCGCGTTCGTACATATGTCAGTTGATATCTGTTTTGCAACGCGTTATTTTGTATAGTTTCGGAAAATGTTTATTCTAAAACTTCGATCCGTATCTGTTATATACGATGTCGTATTCTAACGTTGTGATCGATCGCTAATCAATCATAGATTTTGTGACTTTTAATGAAATTGTGAGATTTCGGTGCAATTGTTACAAGAAAAGTTTTCAATATTAATTTTGTTAGAACACAAAGTTTCTAAGTCAGTCTTAAGATTAGAGCCAGTGAAGGGGCCATTCTGTGGGTAATAAATAAACGGAAGACCCGCTCGAACAGACAACCAGTTATCGACTAAGAGCAGTGTTAAGCAACAGTAAAAGTGTCTATTGTAGCATTGCCGTATAAGTATCGCTCATGTTTCCTCGGAAATTTTTTTTTGGTCTTAAAGGAATTTGTGATGAAAAGGCATGATATCGTGTTTTCGGCGATCAAATAGCACACGCTTTTCGGTGCAATCGCTTCTGTTCCGCAGTGATCGTTTCGTTTAAATGGCGAAACTCATAACGCGACGGCATTCAATTCACCCTTAAAAAGTTGCCATTGGATAATCAGGTCCGTAGATAATTGACTTCTATTTTTTTCGCGCTCGTTCGTTCAAAGAGCAAACTTTTCAACTATGGCGGTAAAGTATGTTTGAAAGCTACATTGACAAATCTTTGTAGTTATTATAAAACGTCGAGCTGTTCGTGGCTTAATATGATTTGTAAAAATGTTTGAATCTCACGAAAAGTTGCATGCGATCTTTATTTTATCTGCTCGAGCATGGTAGAGACTTTTTGCTGGCCCAACAATCGCTTTTTGACAGATTCACATCCTGAGGGAGAGGAAATTCGTTTAACGATATGTTTTTTTTCTTTTAAACTTGACATTAGAGAGATTTACCTAAGAGACCAACTAACCTCCGCTAAAAGTTCATAGATCTTTAAACAAATAAAGCTGAAGCTTAAATGAAAAACAAATTACTATAAATTATTTTTGAAAATCATGGTCGTAAGCAACAAATCGAATTGATTTAAGCTGATTTCTTGTTCATGATATAATCGTTTGATCATTTTCGAAAATTTTGCTTAGATTCATTTCAACAATCATTCGAACAAACGAACAATGCTTGATATGTACACTCCGCCTAGAGGCAAATGCCGTTTATCCACTGGAAATCGCTTGAATTGTGTCTAAGACTCAAACTAAAATTAAACTAAAATAGGGCGATAGAGAAATATAAATATAAAAAGATAACTATCTGGTCACCCATGTCTTTCTAGTGCATCTTTGCAGATAATTTGTTGCGTACAAAATAGTTCTTGATCTAAAGCGTACACAATCTTACGAATATATCCATAAGTGTATAAAATGCAATACTGGCCGGTTGGCTGTCTATCACTTACATACATGTTTTGATAGATGCAACAGCAACAACAACAACAGTAAGATTCGAAAAATTACACATGATTGCTAAAAATGCGCTTTACTATTGACAGTTGAATGAACAGACAAATAGATACAACACACTATAAACAGCAGCATAAATCAAATGTCAATGCGTTAAATGTCCGCCTGCCACATGGTTCTCTCTTTCTCTCTCTCTCTCTCTCTCTGAATTTGTCTATTCATAAGTGTTGTGCTTTTTTTCCCGTCTTAACTATAATTTAAGAAATGCAGTTGAAATGAAATTCAACTAAAGTTGAAGATAGAATTGCGGCTGTTGAACGCAAAACCTCCATCTATTGTGTTAGATAAGTCAGCATCCATAGCTAAAGCTAAAGCTGATTAAGGAAACTTGCTGTTGCTGCTGTTATTGCTATTGCTGGTGCTGCTGCTGGTGCTGGTGCTGTTGCTGCCGCTATTACTGTTGACGTTTTTGTTATTTACGTTTGCTGATTGTTTAATGTTGCCCGATGATGGTGGGCTTTTGCGTGCCAATAGCTTGATAAAACTGTAGTTCTTGTCCAAAATTGGCGATAACAGATGATAGTAGTGATCCGCGTATTGTACTTGCTGCACCATTTAACCATGTCAGCAGCATTTAACACAATATCCATATGTAACGAGACTGGTTAACACAATTTCTTCTAAAATAGAAAAATTAGGTGATTTGTTGTGAACAGCGTGCCATAGCCAACAACAACATTTGTGTAATTAAAACACTTATAAAAAAAAAAATAAAAATAAAAACATCTATGCAGGCAGTGCAGAGCAAAAACAAACTTTCTTAAAGATGATAATCGTTAAATAGAAAAAAAAAATAAAAAAACAAAAAGCTGAAGCCCAGGAATTTGTTCTACTTTTTATTTTTGTACATAATCTCTCGCACATGGTGATCGCGCAATGTAAACAAATATTTGAAATTTTCAATTACCAGAAAAGTGAATTTAGGTAGTGAGCAGTAAACGATCTCACTTATGCCACTCTCTGAGTTTAATAAAATACAACTTTTTTAATAATGCATTTTTTCTTGTTATGCTTTAACTCAAATGCAAAAGTATTTGCATTAATAGCATTAAAGCGTTATCGCATGAGAGAGATATTTCTTCAGAATTATTACAAATGAAACAAACTAACACATTAGGCAATATTTTCCCGCACTGACACAAAACATGTCGTCTCTAGAAGAAAACCATACTATTTCTGGAAATTGCGGATCATCAGCGAACAGATTTGAATCATCAGCTGTGATCTTTACGGAAACTGACTGAGTCTTGCGACATTTTTCCACAAAAAAAAGGCGTCGTAATGTTAGTGCAACATTAGACTGACTGTGTCACTCTTGAAGGAGACTTGTCTTTTCTTACTTAATCCCGGAAATTATTGACCGACATATTAAATATTGTTGGAAAAAAAAACAACAAGCGTACGTGTTCGGCATCAGATATATAATAAATTTTAATAACTCGTAGTCTGATATACGCGCGAGATGAACTGCTGAAGACATGAACAGTGAAATTATTCAATGATTATAGGAAAACCAGCCTAATTCGCGTATCAATGGTAGAAAGTTACTTAAAAGATGATGTAATAAATGACATAAATAAAACTAGCCGTACAAGACGACTTAGAGTGTCAATTGTCCCGGGATACCCAATAGTCGGGCCGACAAGCCATTTTCCATTACTCGGAATCCATAAGAAACATGTTCAAGATAACCTTAATAGGGCAACCATACAATTCCAAACAAATTAATTCAGGATCCGAAGAAGAAGAAGCAAAAACACAATTTCCTTTATATGAAATTCTGCTTGCGTATAAAAACTTTCCCTCCACCCTTTTTATACTCTACATCGCTTATAGTACACGATATGTCAATGTATATGTATGTGTGGATATATGTGCAACATCTATAGACCTATCTTTTTTTTATACCGATCATCGTTGGCTGAATTGATCGGAGCTTTTCTGTCCGTCCTTCTGTTCGTGTTCAACCTATAAAGAGCAATTCTCGAGATGTTTTAATGGAATTTAATAGATTGACCTTTAGTTTTTGCCTAAGTGCGAATACCATTGAAAATATTTTTACGACCACTCTCCATATCACGTCATACTTTAAAAAGCTGTTTTTGTAAAACAAACATTTCAATATTCCAAATTTTGGTAAGGGTGTACTAAGTTGATGTGAAAAATTTGGTTCGAATTGATTGATGATTTTTTGAACTCTCTCCCGTATAATGAATCGTTCCTATAAAAAGTAAGCATTTGTACGCTAAGAAGATGTAATTTTTGATGTTTTATAGTGAAGGTCAGTCCATGGTATTGATTCATATTCAATATTAAAATTTACTGGACTAAATCTGAATGATATGTTTGATGCATTTTTTAGACCCCACCCCTTATCCGCATGAATAGTCGAGTGCGTAAGAGTCGCGACTACCTAGACAATGTTCGTGGGTTGAAATCTCTGAAGTCTGTGATCGAACTATAGTGATTGCTTAGTCAGCAAAGGTATGTAACACTTAGGGATTGGACATACCCACGAGGCTGCAGCTTCACGCACTCCCTCAAAAAGCTTCTTTTTAATATTTCATAGATCTTTCATGATGATCAGAACCTTATGCGTGATTTGTGGATTGCCAATATGACGAGATATAATTCAAAGCAGCAGACACCTGACAATCGTCACTGCGTCTTTGCAAGATAAAGTAAGTTTGAATTAAAATGACTCACCTTACGTCAATAGTTCCTTTGGGCATTGGTGTCTCTATGCATTGTTTGAAAGTAAATATGATAAAGCGATCTTCATCAAATAAGGTTATTAGGGACCATTGACAAGAAAAAATTTAAATCACGGTCCTAAGATATGATGGCAAACCTGTAGAAAATCATGTCTTTTTCTAATTCCTTAGCTCTCTTCACAGTTCAATAAGTGAAAGTTTCAAAGAAATTTAATATATTTTTTGTCGCTTAAATGAATTCTTGATTATAAGCAGTCTGCGTGCAGTACGAATATTTTACGCCAACTGACTGAATTAAGTTTTCCATTAAAGAATTCCGCTGCAAATACCGTTGCGAATACAAAATAGTAAAAAATAATTTTTTTTTGTTTTTCAATTGCAAAGTGGAAGAAAACAGCGACGACTTTTTTTCTTTTCAATTTTTTCTAATCCCCTCAAGAAACGCTGTCAAAAGAGTAAGTATTACCTCGAAGAAAACTTTCAATGAGTTCACACAGTTCAAGCAGTTAACATGTACTTGTGTACACGGATATAAACGTTGTAAGATATTGTTGCGGACTAACAAGTGAATTAGTTTTGCAACGATTGTCTTGAACAGTATGAAGTAGTGTTTGGTTGTATATGCAATACAAATATAATTTCGGAAAATGCTATTCTCTCGTCGAAATGTTTCTTTAAGCAGAAGCTATTTTCAATTCTTATCGGCAACATCATGCCTACGCAGGTTGATTGGCTGGTCAAGTGTACAAAAAGAGAAAACAAGTAAGAAAATTATGCTCGGTTATGACCGAATTCTTTATACCCATCATCGTTATCCAATTTTTGTAGAATAACTTTGTGGAAACTTATATCGTGCATTTGTTGTAGGCTATGAGCACCAAGCAAGAGAAGGGGAAAACAAAAACGTCCACTGTTTTTATTATATAGACGAGTAGGTGTTGTAGGCGTGTTCTTTGAAAAATTTGGGTCATTTCTAATTCTTTTGCAAGTTTTGCGAACGGGGGAATGTTCACCACATACAATACGCAGTTGCGTAGACAGACAAATGCACAGATGAACAGACGAACATGCCTAAGTGTAAATTGCCTAAGAATTTATACACTTTATGGAGTTTTTAAAGCTCTCTTGGTCGCCTTATATAAACTTATTGGAACACACACTATAACATTGGTCAATTGCTGGTCACTTTTTACCGTTTTTGTGCGGGTATTACAGCATCGCCACGTAGAATATCCGTTCAATTTTTTGTAGATTTATCTTTTGTAGTTTATGAGTAATGAGGAAAAAGCCAATTTGCTATTCCCTTTGCAAAAGCAGAGGTGTTCTCAGTTTAAGTTGCACAGTAGATGTGTCCTTCGGCGGATCTGGCCCGTTTTCCAATAACAATCTGCTTACAAGAACTTCTAATGTTTCTGCCATATTTGAAATCGATAGCTGTATTTTTGCACCCAGGAGAATATTTACAACAGGCATTACACAGACGGACAGACGGACGTGCTTATGTCCAATCAAAACTTGATGCTGATCAAGAATATATATACTTAGTGGGGTCTCTGGGGCTTCCTTCTGGGCATAGCAAACCTTTTGATAGAATGAATATATCTCTAATCGGCTAGGGATATAAAAAAAAAAAAAACCCACTGTCTAAACTTCAACTTATGCCTTCTGAATATAATATGATAGATACATTGAAGAGGTTGACGAAAATTACGGTGGAACAGATGGTGATTGAAAGTGTCCTTCGTCTCTATATCAACTACGTTTTACATATCGTTTTGTTTCTACAAACAACTTCTAACGGATTATCTCCAATGATTTTTTTTTAGTTCCCGTTTATGGTAGAGCGATACACTGAACTTTTCTAGATATTATATAACATACACAAAATTTATATCAAAGATCCCATATGTCGTTGGGCAGTGTGAGATTCTTCCACGATACAAACTGCTTTACAAAATTTTCAAATCTAAGGTAATAATATTGGAGATGATTAGTAGCCAAAATGTGCCCGAAAGGGAGTAGAAAATTCCTTAGATGACTTCGATATGATTGTCTTTCAAGGCATTCAATAAAGTAAACATTTGGTGTTGAAGCGTAAAGATATTTTTTCCCGTATGTATGTATGTATGAAGCATATGTTTGTTGTTGTACTACCTGAGATTCTGCATCATTTTATAAACGCGCGTTCATCGGTTTGCATGTTTATCAGATCTTTAAGTGCTCATCTAATCGCTGTTGGTGATGCGGCAAGAACTGTTACAAATCATTGAAGCTTCATATATACATATATACATACATACATATATACATATATTCTTACGTTAAAAAAATCGAAAAATTGCAACGACTGAAAATTTACCATGAAATGCGGTGAAATTTTTAGCAACAGCATTACATATATACGAAATCCGATTTATACGAGATTGCCAGTTAATCTGACCAAATGTTTTATGGCCACAGAGCTTAATGAGCTTCTGTTCATTTCATCAGCACTAACAGGTGGTGCGGTTCGTAACGCATTCTTCAAGATCTTCTAAAGTTTTGTTATGCCGTCTGCTCTTCAGCACTTTCCCTCCTGCGTGTCAGAAGCATTTTTACGCGAATCTCAATCTTTTAAATTATGATAATTGACTCTAAACGAAAACGAAATGTTTCGTCGATCATTATTTTATAGTTACAACACTACTGAAACGATGTACCGATGATCGAACACACGGCGACGAAAATTCTATATTTTCTCTCTTAAACACTAAAAACGTACTCATTAAAAACTATTAAATTAATTAACGTGTACCGTAAACGGTACTCGTAACGTGGCAATATCATCTGTTCACGCGCATACGCATGCGCATACGAATGTTTTAAAAAATAGGAAAATAAAAAAAAAAAAAATTGAAAGATAATCGAAACTTGACTTTGAAGTTTTTATTTTTCGATCGCAGAACTAGTTTTGAATTAGGGGCAGATCGATCAGCAATATGCGAATAACTGGTAACGGGGTAAAGAGAGAAAAACTTCGATTTTCGATTTCGCCTCTCGAAGATCGAAAATTCATTGTAAAATTTTGCAAAATTATTTACTAAAATTATTTGAAATTCGAATGCAAACTAAAGCAGGACGATATACGCGACTTTTCATATCGGCTGAACACGTAGTCGTTCATAACGTTCATAACCTGTTTAATCAACGCTTCCCCACTATTTTAGCCATGATCGTTTGCCAGTGGGCTCCTTATTGGTTGTTATACATCCTGTGGATGCCTTTTTACTTGATAGCGGAAAAGTTTAAAACTAAACAAAATGGAATGAAAAAAATCGAACTCGAAAATAATCATTGACCCGATCATCTTACTACTGCCACCCCTATTATTAGTAATGAAGGCTTTATGGCTATTATGGCACATTTTTATTCCAAAATTTGCATTAACATGAAGGACACAGAACGTAGTTGCAAAAAGTTGGCCGATTTAATTGAAGCCCAATAAGTTTTCGCAGTCGTGAGAGCTTAGTAAGTGATCTACGTCCTATAGGGAAGCAATAATTGCCGCTTTTATTAGTTTCCCTGCATATTCATTTCAATCCTCATCGCCAACACACACACACACACACACACACACACACACACATATATATATATATATATATATATATATATATATATATATAAGCTTGTGTGTTAAGTGTAGAGAGGAAAGGAAAGTAATTGTAACTTAAATTTCATGCGCGATCCATTTTGAAAAGTAAACACTGCATGCAGGTCATTTCTCTCTTAAAGGAAACTCTCTTGTTTATCTTATTTAATTAGGCTTGAAATTCTTTCAAAAAAAAAAAAAAAAAATAACATAAATAAATAAATGCACGAAATATCAGACTTTACGACAAGTATTATGAGTGCGTACAAATGCATGTGTATGGGTGAGTGTGAGAAAATATATATAATTGAAAAAGGAGCTCTTAAACTGATAAGCCAAACCGAAGCGTAAAAATATCATTAATTTTATTTAAAAAAAAAAAACGAAAAACAAAAAAACATTGGAGAAAAAGAAAGCACTGATAGAGGGTTTCTTTTAGAGAAAATATTAGGAAGAAGAAGAAGAAGAAGAAAAAAAATTGAAACTCATTTGTTAAGTTTTCATCTTTGCCAGCTGGATTTTTATTGTTTATATGAGAAAAGAAAAAAAAAAAATAATAATAATAATTGAATTTTTTTAATGCGTTTTTTTTTTTTTTTTCATTATTATTAAAGTTTACACTCAATAAATTGTAAAATTTATTAGAAAATAAAAACAAGCATAATAAAAAGTGAATAAATTCTATCTTATAAGATGCTTATGAGTGCATATTAAGTAAATGTTTAATAAACATCATTAAATAAACATAAATTCTTGTTCATGAGTATCGGTCTGTCCGCTTGTCTATCAATCTCTGTGCCTGTTGGAGGCGCTGTCAATGATTGTTTATAATGTCTTTTGCGTCGAGATAGCCTTTTGATCTGACTTTGCCTTTAAAACAGCGCTTATGTTGTTACAATGTTCGTGATATATGAATGCATGTACGTACGCAAGACTTCACTGCTTCACTTGGTGAATGTTGGCGAAACCATTGTTTTTTTTTTCATTTTCATTTTTGTTTTTTTTTTTTTTTTTACTTTTAACTTATATTCCTTTCTTTTGATATATAGCCAGTAGAAAAAAACCAAAAAAACCAAAAAAACCAAAAAAAAATAAAAAGGAAAAAACTAAATTTCAAGTCAAAAGTCAAGCATTAAGATCTCATATAACTGACTATGTTAAAAGAAAATATTCCATTCGAATTTTGTTGCGATGAATAACCAAAAAAAAAAGAAAAGATTTTTAAGTGTTATGACACTAATACTATTTAAAGATATATTCGTATGATTAGTTCATCTGGTAAATACTCATAAACTTTCTTATAAAGCGAACATATGTATATATATGTCTACATGAATATCATGTATATCGTATAGCTATGTGTGTGCGTAGAAATGCAAGTGTAACTACATACGTATCTATGTGTTTGCCTATGCGCTTGTCTATGCATCTTCTCTCACCTTTGTGATGCCATATTTAGAAATTGCTTTTATGTACAAAATTTTTCTATCCACCACCAGCCTACGGAGTTATATTCAATTTGTTATTCCTTTCGTCATAAACAAACCCTGTTGGTATATCTATCTACGCGTATATAAGTTTTCGTTTATTTTCTTCTTCACACTACACCTTACCGATTGTTCCCAAGTAAGGTTCACCGGCAAGCCAAAAGACCTGATAGGCTTCGTAAAATGGCTTGTGAAAGAATCGATTGCTTCAACTGAATTTCAAAGGCATCCTTCTCTTAAGTTCAAAGCTTTATTAAATTGGAAATGTGAGGAATGGTCTTCAGTGCTTCTTTGAAAGGACAGTTAGTTTTGTTGTGTCTTGAGCCTGACTATTACAGAGCTTGTTTGTTTCAACTCTTTCGCTAAACGACAAATAGTTTGATGACACATTAATTTTGCTTAAAATTTCGCAGTTATTCTTCAGCACTTAATGAGTTTTCCGCGTTCTTATTCGGACGAATATGAACCATAGAAATGATCACTAAAGAGAAGCAATACGCCTGTCCGCCAGCAAACATGTGATATTATGGGCATTACCACTCTGTCGATAACCAATGTTGCTTTCCTGTGTTCTTCTCGTCACTAGCAAACCCGTTAAGAACAGTTAATGACGACCAGAAGAGAAATCCTATTTATTTCTTCAAAAGTAATATCCGTCTATAACTGAACTTTCTTACTTAATCTCAGTTCAATTTTCATGACTGTTTGGTGACTTAACTTTAACTACAGTCGGTAAGGGAGTAACACCGACTAGCCTTCGGCCTCTCTCTATCTTTTTCTCTTTTCCCACTTCTTTCCGATCGTCGTCGTGCTACACGTATAGAGGGTCATATCTCTTCCCCATATTCGCCAAATTACCTATTTTGATCTTAATGCACTTTCCATGGACAAGTCGTTTTAGCATTTGATTATCTATAAAATTTTCTTATTCGATCAGCAAAATAATTCGTTTATTTTCGCAGCATTCTCCAGAAAATTATTCACTAGCTTCAATACTGCAGTCATGCAGCGATATCTTGTCGCTGTTTATAAAGAACTTGATGCATGTGTAAAGGCAGCAAACGCATTTTAACACATTCTCCGCCATCTGTTCCTTTTCCACTACACGCTAAAGCAGATTTGTATGCCAAGCTCCATTTTTAACATTAAGACGTTGGAATCTAAAACTTTGTGGTTTTTATCACTATTTTCTATAACGTAATAATGTTTATATCAATTTTTAAAGTCGTGTACCGATAACGGTACACAATGGGGAAAACAAAAATACATATATATTTGCTGCCATAGAGACAAAAAAAAACAGTATTAAAAATTACTATATTTGTTATCGTGTACTGAAAATGGCTCATATGACCGGGATTTGGCATTTACTCATAAGCAACTTGGCACGAATCATCTTAAAAGATATCTTTAGCAAATCCCTGCTTTAGTAGTGCAAGTGATTCTGGGCTGAGTAGCAAGCTTTCTGTTTCTGCAAATTCGAAATGAAAGTTTTTTTTTTTTTTTTTTTTTTTGCTGAGATCGCTGTTAAGAAAACAAGTTTCCCTTAATATAGCTAACCACCTTTGAGGACTTTGCATAGTATAGTATAATATAATGAAATCCCCCAAAAAGTTTTATAAATACTTTGGGTTCGTCTAAAAGGTCTTCAAAGTCAACCGGCAAAAGAATAAACATATCTACGTTTACTTGTATGATATCACTTAATATGTAATTAATTTTTCAACATTTGTTAGCTCCCCTCGTATTCTACCAATGAGTGAGAAGCAACGAAATGTATTTATTTTAGAGCAAAACAATATAGCGAGCGAGCGGCACATGTTAAAAATTTCCCCAAAAAGATTTCAATTTAACCTATAAATCTATGTATAAAACCATATGCAAATACTTGTAGTGCCTTGACTATATAAAAAAAAAAAGAAAAAAGTCAAGATGTACAACTGCATAAATGTGTAAACTCGCGTGCATGGGTATATGTGTTTATGTGTCCCAAATATAGCCCGGTCTCCGTTAAAATGTTTACTTTTTAATCTCGTTGAGAGTACATTTATGTAAAACGTCTAAAGACTAAATAAAGTTTTTGCCGAACATGTGTCCACACAGGTAAAATTTATACAAATAAAATTTTAAGAAAATAAAAGCAAATAAATGTGTACATTTCTGTATATCTGTATATATATATATATATATATATATAAGTTTATGCATATATCCCCATGCATACAAACATACATAGTACGGAGCCCCAAAAATGATGATATTTATGTGCGTGCATACATATCCATACGAATAAATACAAATGCATACACACATATACATATATGTACATATATATATATATATATATATACGGCAAAGATTACTTAATTTATCTTCTTAAATAAATACGTATATACCTATAAATATTTGTTTATATATGTGTAAGCATGTTTATATGTATGTCAGCAAACAGATATAAACTTTGCGTGTATGTTAAAAAAAAAAAAAAAAAAAAATTAAAAAAAAGTTAAATGAAATTTTTTTCTTCCCCGCTCCAAAAGCATCACAGGCAGACATATATTCGCTATTTGATAAAATGCTTTTGATGCTTTTAATTTATTCAGTAAATGCTGTTGACTTTGCGGACACAAACATACATGCACGACATCACATACTATTAAGTATAAGTTTCTGGCTTGACAAGCGTATTATCAAATTGAGTTGCTTAAGTTTACATTTAACATTCATACGATACAAGAACAAAGATAAGCACTTTTCAACACTTAAGAGCAATAAGTAATTACGCAAAGTACTTTTTAAGAGTTTCTTCTCAAAACAACGCTTTTTCTATTTGTATTAGACAAAAAAAAAAAAAAAAAAAAAAAAAAAAAAAAAAAAAAAAAAAAACTTGTTACATCTTTCATAGAGGAATTTTTCCAAAAATATTTTATATAAATTTTCTTTAACAGAAAGAAGTTTACATTCGATCTGATCAAAAGATAGAAAGAGTTTTCACTTAAATTGCGCAAGCGAGCCTCTCTTCGTAGATATTCCGTGAATAATGTACTTTGTTAACAATTCGGACTCGACGAATGTATTAGAAATTGGAATTTAAGATTTTCTTAAGAAAATTGCATTTTTATACCGTACACCGCTTGCAGTACAAGGATATATAAGTTTGTGCGAGTGTGTGCAACAACGAGATGGGCTTGAGAGAGAACCACCTTTTGTTCTACCGATCTATTCAGAATCGCTTTCTCAATCGAATTAAGCTTGTCCGTCCGCCTGTCTGTCTGTTTTGTTTTTCATTGTTCAAGCTACAATTCGCAATTTTTGAGGAGACGTTTTTATCCAATTTGGTACACAGACCGGTTTCGATCCAAGGACGAACGTTATTAAAAGCGGCTCGGATCAGACCACTTTTTCGACAAGCTCCCGCTAATTATAAGCCGGTGTAGCGTATTTAATGGCCGGTCTTGGCTCACTACGGTTTTTTTATTTATTTACCTCCTAATTTTGTCGTAACGCTTATAGCATTCCGAGTCATAAGATATTACATATAGATTCATGATCGGAATAAGATTCTGATATTTAATTCTCTCTTGTACGAGGTTTTGTGCTCAATTTCATTTCGATGATTTGCTTAACCGCTTTTGAAACTCAGAAAATCCACGAGTAATTGTGAAGAAACGTTCACAAGGTCTCACTCTTTTGTGCGAGCTTTGGGACGTAGAGTGGATCGGATCGTTCTTATGCGAACATGACGCTTGAACAGACAATAGCCGTTAATGGTGTTCGCTATTGCGACGTGATGGTCACATTCCTTTTGTACCTGAATTGCAGGGAATATAGATCCGGACGATATATGACTTCAGCAAGACGTGGCCGCATGTTGAGATACAACTTCATCACTATATCAATAAAAGTGAACTGGATTTGTGCAAAATGATAACAGAAAATTTCACCGAAACAGCGCATATATGCGCCAGAAAAGCCTTGGAGGTCACTTATCCCGCATGCTCGGCCTCCAGACATGACGCTATACCATAATCTTGTAGCTCTCTAATATTCACTTAAAATAATTGATATCCCAAATAGTGAATGCTAGTTTTTTCACCCGTGTCGGGCCCGTTTGACGATAATTGCTCTTACTTGGTCTTTTACTGCAGATATGAATAAACGAACTTAACTTCATAAGCATTAAAGTCGAGCGTCTCAACATAATAACACACACGTAATAACACATTAGTTAAGCGAAGAAGGTCAAATAAAATATTTTTCAATCTAAGAAAACTGTGGGAAAGACAGACTAGTTTCCTAGCATTCTAAGGTTCTATTAATAGCATTATATCCCAGCTGTTTATCCTTCTTAGGGTGCATCAGCTTTTGAAACATAAGAATAACAAATACATAGATGGAGTTTAGTTTGTCTGACAAGGTTTGCTCTTTTTTCCGTGCATAGTTTTTAAAAAAAATCATTGCCGCTCCGTACTTCGCACTGCTTCTACACCGGAACTTGATTTATTCCTACACAAGGTAATCAGATGAAATTATAGGAGTTCGGATGTGATCATATAATATAAATAAATGAATAAATAATGTTTAGGTATGTGTTTTGAAAAATCTCTAAGACTGGAAGAAAGAAAAGTTTTCAAAGGTTTGGATAAAGCCTTCTTTTCCGCTTTATTCTCGTTTTCACTTGTCCGCGTTAATCGTGTAGTGCCACCCACCACTTGGACGTTCTCCGTCTCGCTACCTCTTTCACTCTCTTAACCCTTCTTTATCTGTTTATCTATTTCTCCGCCTGTCCCCCCGCTTCACTCTCACCCACTAAGCTTATATCTCGTTTTTCCCTCTCTACCTTCTCTCTCGACCGTTCTTTCTAACTAATTTTCTATCACTTTGTTTCTTTTTCCAATCTCCCATTTTCTCACTCACTCTCTCTGTCTCTCTTACCATCTCTTTATCTGCATTTCTTTTTGTCTCGCTTTATCCATTTGTCGCTGTTCCTCTCCTTCTCCGCCTCTGGCAGCCTAAATCATTCAATCTATCTAATTATCTTTCTCTCCCTCTCTCTCTCTCTCTCCCGCTCTCTCTCTCTCTCTCTCTCTCTCTGCAGATACTATTTCTGTCTTTATGAAAATTTCCCAGCCCAGAAGAAAAAAGTCTTAACATTTTTTCCAGAAATTGCTTTGCAGTGTGAACATGGAATTCATAAAATATCACAAGCGTACAGTAGCAATATCAAGAAGAACTACTTGTCTGACCACTTAAATTGAGTTTTGCTACTTACGAATTTGATTCCGGATAACCGTTGCGTCCTTTATGAAATGCTATGCTAAAACCGAACATTGTATTTGGTTCACGTTGATGCCGTACATAGCTGGGTATATCAATATTGTACGCGTAACTGCCCAGTGGGCATAGCAGTGTGGAACAGCAAATCAACAATAGCGTCAACATCCAACCGGTAGCAGGTTTTCTGATATAATAATGTTGACGACGACTCCCCACCGATACGAAACGCTGGGGCAACGTAAATGTTCTCTTCTCCTTCAACTTCATATTCTTTACGTTATATGTATGCATTTATATGTCAACATGCGCATATACACATGCGTGTGTGCGTGTATGGGTGTGTGTGTGTGTGTGTGTGTGATATATGCGTTTTATGAAGTCGATTTTATTTATTTACTTTTTTTTTTTTTTAATTTATATTTTAATTCATAAAGATTTTCAGTTTTGCTTTGAACTTTTCAGTTTAAAAAAGTTCGTCATTTTTCTTCTTCGTTCCACTCGTAGTATTTTTTTATATTTTTGTTACTATTTTAAGAAAATTATATTAAAAATAAAAATGAAGAAAATGTTACCATCATTTCATATCACATAGAAATATTTCACGAAAATTTCTTCTACCGTTATTTTTCAATAAAAATGAGATAAAATATTTTCTTGTTTTTTTTTCTTTTCTTTTTTCTTTTGTATTTATTTGAATGTCTTACTTACATGTAATGATATCTTTAATTATCGTTTATGTTTTTTTTTTTTTTTCTTTTTTTTTTATATCAATTTTCTTCAAGGTCTATAATAGTTGAATTAACAGGTACATGTTTATATATATATATATATATATATAGATATGTATATGTGATAAAATTTTGTATGTTCTATGATTTATTGTTATTTTGCTGGTGTTCTCTTGTCATTGAACAATGAAATACAAAAACCATTAGAAGACCTTCCAAGCAATTAAAAACTGATCATATTACGTAATGAACGAACATTTTTAACGATAACTCAAAATAACCGATACGTTCCGACCATCAATGACATCCTACATCATTCTTAATATGCATATCAATTTTTTACCCAATGGACCGAATATGCATAAGAGATGCATTTCAATATGAAAAGATTACACGATCGCGTAAAAGATCATTTTTATATAATAAAAGAGTTCGATATTTCAAATAATTGCAAATGATCTACAAAATGATTTCTTTTCTACTCAAACTCACACTAAAGTCAAGTTACAAAAGAAATTGATTTCTACCTCTATAGGATCCAAGCTATCGAATTGCGCAATGGAGCTTACGAATGTCAAGGAAATAAAAGCCGAGAAGTCGTGAAAAATTCAAAAAGCCGAAAAGCCTTTCCGCTATAACGCCATGATGAAGATCGCTTTCGTGAGAAATAAAGTAAAATAAAGTTTTATCCAAAGCTCTTTCTCTTCTGCTTTATGCAGATGTATTTTCCATTTCGGTATAATTAACGTATCCTACATTGCCCTTAATACCCTACACCGTAGAAATATTACGTTATTCAGGATAACGAGTAAATATAAATCGTTGTTCTGTTAAGATGCGATCATCAGAAAGAGATTTTTAAGGAAACGTCAATCCTTTTCACATGAGCGATGGTCAATAATTTCGTATGTTTAGAGAAACCGTTTATATCAACTTGGATTAAATAATTAAAGACTAGTAGTCTCTTTGCTGCATGTTAAAAAACGCTTCAGTCAACACCAATATCCAGATCCAGTTCAAGAATAAGTTTCAAATCTTTTGAAAATGAAATCTCAAAAATTTTAAACTGATTTCAAAAGTACATAGGAGAAGACTCGTAACCCATGCAGTCGCTTGTGTTTAAATCACTTTCAAATTTACGTCAATTTCCACGTGCACATAACACTATTGCACCCTACACCCTAAATGATAATGTAAAAGAAAAAAAAATAAACCAGAGAGAACAACAAAATATTTTCGCTCATAATAACAAATGTAATAAAAATGATATTAAAAAAGCGCCATTTTCTCAAGGAAGTCCGCCAAGATAGGTAGGGAAAAATGGTGTGATGCTTTGTGCACCTTATCTAATTGCCCTATGATGCGCATGAAATCAGGTCGTTTTGTGAACTTACACTACATTAAAAATGTATTCTGTCCTAACTGTTCTTAAGAACACGACTAACAGTCAAAAGGGTAGCGGACAAACAAAAGATAAGAAAAGTAGCCGTCATTCCCCTCTTTCAAGTTTTCAATAGCAATTGCTATTGCTGTAGTGGAAACGGACAGGGAAAACTGCCGAAATCTTTGTTTTTATTATGTTCGGCGATGTCCACCTTAAGGAATATTCTGAATATATACATGTGTATATATGTATGTCGTTTTAAACGATGGGTTTGTTAGCGAATATCAAAGTTACGATCTCAAATAAATAAATATATATTTTTGCACGGTAAGGTGAAAGTTATTATCATCTGTTCTTTACATAAACTTATCCTCTCCTCAAGGTTTTTTCATTAATTTTTCTATTTCTAGCGGATTACGATCATAAAGACCAATGGATATGAGCCCATATGCATCCAGTTTCAGTTATCTAAGCAAACATGAAGATGGACGGATGGACAGATGCAGCTGAACCAAGAACGACTCTTTTGCATAATATACAGTTCTATTTGAAGAAACCTCTCGGATCAAACACTTGCCTATGACAAACATTGTGATTAAGTTAGCATTACCTTGTTGCCGCAGTCAAGGCGGCTATAACAAGCCGTATATCATATTTACCTTAGGAATTATGACAAACATGAAGAATTAAAAAAATATATTATTTTTAAGATCTAAATTAAATCCAAAGCTACTGGAAACAACATCTGTTGACTGACTGCAAACTAAATTCCGTATATATAAACATATATATATATATAGATATATATTTCTAATGACGTAATTTTTGCAATACCTAAACACAAACGATAAAATATCTATAAATGAATGCACACATACATACATACATACATACATACATATTGAACAAATATAGAGAGAGAGAGAGAGAGAGAGAGAGAGATTGAAAAAAGAAAAAAAATATTCATATTCAGGTTCTAAGCATATGATCAATTTTTGTTGTTCTGTGTTGGTGGGATATGCATAGAGGTTAAATGTCTGTCTATTTTATTGGAGCATAAAAACTAACAAACTAAAAAAAAAAAAAAAAACAAAAATTTAAGACATGCATGGCATATGTATACGTAAGTATGTATGTAAGCTTTAAGCTGCACACTATGCACTATGCTGCCTATACGTTTGCGTTGCGTGGTTTCCGACAGCAGCACCAGCAATAGATAGATATTTGTACAAAGATTTTTACCGCCACAGCTTAAAAGATAGTTTAGTTTTATGTCTTTAAAATGAGCATGAATGCGTCAAAAGTTCAATATTATTATTGTTCCTCCGCTCTATGTACACATATGTGTATGTACGTTATTCCATAGCTTGAGATCATTTCAAGTTAATTTGTGTGGTTTTGCTTTTTATTTTTTATTATTATTATTATTATTATTTTTATTATTATTATGTTTTTATTTTACTCTGCAAGTACATGCCCTCAGCGATACCACAACTATCTACGAAGAATCTAAACTAAGCTTAAAGTCTACTTTTTTTTTTAATAACAAGCAAAAAAAAAAAACCACAATCGCCTTACGGCGAATCTCAGGCACGCATCATTTAAACTTAACGTTTAAATGATTTTAATTATATTTACATTTAAATTTTAAATCAATTCACTCAGTAACTTTTAAAATTCTTATGAAAAAAAAAAAAAAAAAATTATTTTTCGGTTTGATTTTTTATCTTCTGAAAGCAAGTTGAAGATTTTCGGTTCTTGAAGGTATGTCAAAAGCAGTCTTTGCAGCCTTAATTAATGCTGTACTTCGACTGATTGTGTAGAACTTTTAGATTTTTGCGTAATTTCTATATTCATCATCGTCCGATGATATCATAAGATCCCATCTAGCTGCCATAACTCGTACTCTCGTTTATCGGTATCGTACTGTATTCGAAATCTAATATTTTTCATCGATATGAGATTCAATTATAAATCGATTTTCAAAAAAACTCGTCTTGGCGTCCGATTTTTATTCGTTTTATAAACATTTCCCCAAAAGAAGAAAGATAGTGGAAAGTTAATCACTAGACCTAGTAGATGTTACAAGAAAGAAGTGCACCTGGGATAATAAAAAAATCGTTAAGATTTCGGACAATTTTATTACATTAAAGAGCGACATAAGGTTCAAGTCGATCAATCTGTTGTCACCTTCGACGCCAGACTATGCCAGATATACTCCAAGGCGAATATAATTCTCTTGAAGAAAATCCTATGCGCATATGGGAATAATTTTGCGATTTTGTGCAAACAAGTCGTATATACATATATATATATATATATACATATGTATGTATAGTATATATATAATAGTCTTTCCTTATGCTTGTAGTTATTTTTACTTTTAATGCGATAGTGCAGATAGTGGGAGATGAATGTCAAATGAGATAAGCAAACTTACGCGGCTAAATATCGATTCAGAGCGATGATTAATATATATATATATATATATATACATATATATTATAAAATTTATATACTTGTATATATATTTATATACATATACCTATACTAATCAGTAGAATCCTGAATCGATACTTAACTATACAAGTGTGTGTGCGTGTATGTGTATTTATGTATGTATGTATGCATTACTTAATATATTTATACATTGGAGCGATATTTTTTCTTTGGCAAACAAAATATTTAAGTAAATTAGTATTTCTAACACAGCATTTGACCTGAACGTCTAGTCGCAGTAGTAAGAGTAACTAACTGGAACGAAGATGAAAAAGTGCATTAATGAAAATGGACTTGAAAAAGAAAACCTAGAGAAAAAAAAAAAGTCGTGACATCATTGTTTTGTCTTGAGATTTTTATATTTAATTTCTTCTCTTCTCTTTTTTTTTTTTTTTTTTGTTTTCTTCACACAATATTTCGCATAAATTATTCGTGCACTTACACGTACAAATAAATGCTAAACTACTTTAATATTTAATAACCACGTTTAACATATTCATTCACGTTGCACTTGTTTGTGCATTCATTTCTTTACTTTAAAGTTTTTATGTAGTTTTTTTATTTATTTATTCATTTATTTATGTTTTTTTTTATTTAATTATCTGTTTACATGGTCATTGGTAGACGACAAAAACAATTTGCATTAATCTGTGTTTGTGTATATCACTTATAACTCATGCTCTCAATTTCTTAAATGTTTATTCTCTATGTTTGTGTTTTTCTGCCGACTTTTTTTTTCCCCCTTCTGCTTCTTCGTCTTCTTCTTCTTCTTTATGGTTTTGCTTTCTTTCACGAACACTTACTGTATTTGTTATTATTAGTTATTAGAGATAGAGTCATTTGTTTGCTCTCTTCTAGTTGTTGATATTTAAAGTAAAGTGTAAGGTTAATTAGTGTGTGAGTGAAAGAGTGAGTAGATAATATTCTTAATCATTCACAGATCTCGTTCAATGCTGTTCTAGTTGTGTTGCTACTACTTGGTTATTTCATGTTCATATAATAATATATTTAACTATTCACATAGAGTAAAGAAAGCGTAGGTGTCGTTTATGATATATGTGTTGTCTGTATACATACATCTGTACATATAATAAAAATGTCTTTTTGTGCTAGCTGTTGTGCATACGACCTCAGATCTTTCATATGCATAAGCATGTTTATGCACACATGTGCTTATGCATATATATATATACATATATATATATATATATATATATATATATATACAAATATGATCGATATCTATTATAGTTTTTTTTATATGAGTTACTAGCGAAAGAAATGGGCATATAAAATTTTTCAATGCGTTTGTAACACGAAGTAGTATCATATTCTAATTATCTGATATAATAGTTTATGCTAAACTGACGGCCCATAATTTTTCCCCGCAACTTTAAGGGCCGCAGAAGTTAAGAAAACCAATTTTTGCTTTTTACTCATATCAGGTGTAAAATAATGGATTAAGTTTCCTAATTTCTCATGATTGTCCGCGGTAGTAGCCGAATAGGTAAGGAGAACGATTAGCAAGTTAGTATTCGCGGATTCAACTCTCAGTACGGTAGAGTTTCCTTCCCTCGTAAATATAGTGAATGCTCAGTCGGCAATGCCATAACATTTACCGATTCCATTAGGCTGCAGCCACTTCCTTATCTCTTTCCAACCATGGAAAATTTCTCATCAATAGTAAGCCCTTAAGGAAACTGGTTTAATTTTTTATAATTTTGCGATGAAAATTGATCCGTACCAGCAATTAGAAAATTTGGACAAACAAATCACAATTTTATAGAACCTTTAGAGCCCTCATATGGGGAGCAAGACCAATTCGTAGTTTTTTTGCGATGGAAACTGAGAGAATATAACATTTTTAGGAAGTAAATTAAATTTGCAAAATTGCGATCACGTCATGTAATGTTTGCGGCATCCTCCGATTTGCGGGCTTGCATGAAAAGTATGCCTTTGCATGGAAATAATGTGTAATTTTTGTTACATCATTACATACCAAAACAAGTGTATAAGTGTACGAGCCGAAGTGGTGTAAGGTATCTAATTGTCGGCCTTGCCCGACTATTATGTTCTTACTTGTTTAATATTAATTCGAATATTTTTTTTTTTTTTTTTTAAGGAAAATCATAAAATTTTATGTATGTCTCTGTCTGTATGTCTATACCTGTTGTAATTTAATGTGGGTTAATTTTTATTAAATTTATTTTCGTAGTTAACCATTTTCGAAATGTAAATTTATTACGGAGGTCGGTATCTATTTATCTATATTTTATAAATAATTGTTGTTAACGGAAGTGCCATTCATATGTAGTATTTTTCTTTTGTTCGCGCTGTTATGGAAAACAAAAAAAACAAAAAAAAACAAACAAAAACAAAAACAAAAACAAAAAAATACATTACATGTAAATATAAATTAAAAAATTTTTTTAAATGAAATTTATGCATAACAATTTTACAGGTGATTAAATAAATATAAAAGTATAAAGTCTAATGTGGAAATGCTTACGAAAACCTAAAAAAAAAAACAATTATTTCTAGATGTTAAAAATTTTAAAAGCATTTCATAGAAAAATTATTCCAGAGCTTGAATTCATTATATACGCTATTTATTGCAAAACATATAGAGATTACTTTCAAAAAAAAAAAAAAAAAACGCAAAGCAATAACCGATTTCCGAATTGAATTCTTTATATGCGGTCGCGGTGTTGTACGCTCAATAAATTAAAGTGAAACAAGTTGATCAGAAATTCCTGATAAGAAAGAACTACAGATAGACAACGATTCGTACCTATTACAAGTCTACTTGTACCTCTAACTTTAGTGCTTTGCCCCTTTTTATACCCATCGCCGGAGAATGCGGGGTATATTCGTTTTGTCAAAACATTTGCAACGTCCAGAAGAAAGCATCACAGACATTACAAGCTACATATATTTTTGATTAACATTAAATTCTAAATCAATTTAAGCATATCCGTCCGTCCGTCCTTTCATACGTCTGTGTAATGTCTGTTGTAAGCATTCTCTTCTCACGCGCAGATTGTTATTGAAAATGGGCCAAATCGGTCGAAGGACATGCCCACAGCACCACGCACTAGTGAACATGCAGTCCCTAGGCACAATAAATGAAACTTTGAATTGAAATTAGGAATGAAAATCAATTTCGCACCTATTCATAGCTGCTTGTTGACAAGCGTGCACGGACGAGACCAAAAATCTTGCCATCCGTGTATATGTCAAATATATCGAGCACAACTATCGGATTTGATTCGAGCGAAGAATTATCATAAAATTCGGGCATTCCTTGTAGTAAACCAAGACACTAGCACATACGTGGGCATAAACTGACCGACTTCTGATCATCCCCCAATTATAAACTATTGCTTTAATTAATTTAATCAATTCATGCAATTTTATTAGTTGATTAATTAATTTAATTAAATTCATATATTTAATAAATTAATTAATTTAATTAAATTCATATATATAATGAATTAATTAAACAATTCGATTTATTTAATTAATTTGATAAATTATAATTTTAAAAATTTATTTAATTTATTAATTAATTTTAAAGAAGAACTTTAAAATGCTTCTTTTAAAAAGCTTACAGCCACGGGAAATGTCAATTTGAAATGTAGTCCTATATATATATATATATAATATATACAAAACACATCTTAATCGGACTACTCGTATATAGAAAAATCTCTTCTTATATAATATATTTGATTTTATTTACTTATAAGGCAGTATATATATATATCACGAATTAAATCGATCGAAGACGCTTAGGAAGTGCATATGTTGGCGATGTTCAAAGTTGAGGTATCAAACCTTGACTGCTTCGAAGCTGCTGAGAAATATCGCCATTTACCGATCACTTGTGTATACGTAGTTGTGTATTCAAAATCAAGTCAAGTCAAGAAAAGATGGTCGAATTCGAGCATTTTTCAAGAGCAGCCATCCTTGGACTTGGAACTTAAGTGTACCAAATCTCATCAAAATATCTCAAAGATTTGCTTACAAGTTATTAAACACAAAAATATATGGACGGATGGACAGACAAGCTTAAATCAATTCAAAATTCGGGTGGACGTATCTCAAGCCTTTCTGGATATTGCTTACATCCTTGCACCATAAGTGTAGACTGTGTGGTATATGGTGTTATAAAAATTATGGATTTATGGAAAAGAATTGCAAAAACTCAAATTATCTTCATCGATACTCTATATATCATATAAAACTGACCAAACATGCGGGGAAAAAATGCTCTGAGATGTACTTATCTACGCTCTAATGAGCATTAGGAAGCTATTAAGGTGTCTATCATAAGCTTACTCCAAAACGAATGCCGTTTTCTTACACCTTTCTTTTTTCTTTTGTCTCCTTAATGCCATTACACCATAAGTAGGTATAATCCGTAGTCAAAAAATCATTTGTAGTTTTCCTTATACGTTTTGAATAATAAATGAAGATTTTTTCTTTTTTTTTCATTATTAGAAAATGTGGAGCTTGGCTTGTAAGGATAATAACATGCAGTATATATTACTTTCTTTAGAATATTAGTAAAAAAAAAAAAAAAAAAAAATGCTTTGTAATTATGGCTGTAATGTTTAATGGTTTCTTTATGCATACCAAGCAATTAATGGGTTAATATGAATATTTGTATCTATTATTATTATTTTACCATATAACCGCGACAATTTCCTTTAAGACGTGGGCGCCAATGTCTTTCTTTACATATATATACATATATATATATATAGATATACATACATACATACATACATACATATATGCATACACACAGACAGATATATATATATATATATATATATATACTATTTTTTTCATTTTAAAGTTACTACGTGAAATATGTGTACAAATAATTTTCTATGCAAGCGCTTTGCATATGTCTATACATAGATATTTTATACTAAAGTTTCATATAAAAAATAAAGTGAAAAGATTTCACATAGAAATCAGAAAGAAAAAAAAAAAAAACTCTTTATTTTAAGACCAAAAGAGCCATAAGTTCTACTTAATATATTACTGCTTAATATATTATATATATATATACGTGTTTGTGTATTTATGGGTAGACGGGGTTTATGTAAAATAAGATATAATTAGTGAACCTTGTTTCGATTTAAAATGTTAACAAATCACACAGACAAGTTAGAAGAATTCAATAAAACTGAAGAAATGCGATTTTTCATTTCATTAAAATGCCAATCAGGCGCAGTCATGTATTGGATGTGAAATAAAAAATAAAAAATAAATAAATAAAAAATTGAAAGAAAACTTATGGCTCAAACAAATATTTGACGTTTGTCAACTTATCAAGTTTTTTTTCTTCTTTTTTTTTTTTTACTCTTTAACGAATTTGGTAAAAGACACCATAATTTTATGGTATTGCGGTATAGATTGTGGGTGATATTTACTCATATATATATATATATATATATATATATATATATACTCATCATTGAACAGTCTATTAAAGTTATCATTTTATTTGTAATGCCGAGCATTGGAAGCATACGAATAACGGGGAATTTTTAAATCATACCTTAATGTCTAATGAGCATAAGATAATGAACCGATCTATTCATCTATCACTTTACCACGCATTATTTACACATTACTTTATATCATTTCTGATAAAAAAAAAAAAAAGAAAAGATCAATCCATCACTCCGCTAATAGACTATTAAAGTATTCTCGCAGCTGTAGAGCGTAGAAAGAAGAATTTTAGATATAGTGGCGGAGTAGATAGGAGAGTTGCAACCATCAAGCCGTTGTTTGCGGACGATTTGATTTAATACTTGGTCGCAGCTATGGTGATTGCTCATTTAGCAAAGGCCGATTGGCCACACATTCACTAGGCTGCGGCCACTCTCCCATCTCTCGCTGTTCCCACTTCCTCGTAACAATCATCGTGCTGCCTTAACAGGAACACATACCGATACACATACAATTATATGTACAATCAAATAAAATAAAATTTTAAGATGATTTCTCAAAAGGAAAAGTGAAACATGTGAAATGAAACATATTCTGAGTAGGACTCAGAAAGTGAAACAATCTTATCCGTCTCTTACATCAATACGGGAATCACTCCATCTACACTTGTTTGTTTTTGAGATTCGCTTCTCTCGATATTCAAACGATTTGAGTTATGCACCGATCGAGTTATTTATTGCAGACGAAGATCAGTGAAAAGCACTCTACCTTTCTCGACGCATGTATGTACCTATTACCTGGAATTTTCTTTTTCATCCAAGATTCTACTAATTCGCGAAGTCAAGACAAAAGAAGAAAATCTCAAAAGCAATGAGCGGTAGTAGCCCCCCACCCCCTCCCCCCCTTTTCCACTCACGACGAAACGATGGAAATTTCTGAGATTTGATTTCTTTTTCTATTTCTAATATGCAGAACTATACCTCCAGAAATCCATGTCATAGGTTAGTCATGTTCGTCAGAATATCGTGATCGTAAAAACGAAGTGAAAAGGTTCAAGTTTGAAAGGAGTTATGTTTCAGCCACGATACCACGAACATAACTTACAACACATGAGCAACACATGTACAAATTCATTAAAGCTGAAGTCGATATTAAGTACACCGCATAGCGTCGTAGTTCAGATCAAGTCTAAATATCAGGTGTCAACTCAGACACGATGTGTTATTGGTGTGACATAAAGTCATTATACATTACACATTCCAGTCGGTCCTATAACCCTGCGCAAACTACAACGCTCTCGTATTTCCGTATCCGCCTACTCTCTGCGGACCGTAATACGAATAACAAGAGGAGGGAAAAAAAGGAAAGAGAAAACGTTTCCTTCTTATACCCTGAAACGAAGATTGACACTGGACTCGACAATCAAAAGTGTACATTAGATATGTATATATATATATATATATATATATATATATATGTATATATACATGTTCTTGAACTGATTCTCATCGCATTCATACATATATCTGTAGTGTGTGTTGTTCGAAAAGTTTGAAAACCAAGCAAAACTAAAGCGTGACACACACGATCCGCTTGGAAGCAAGCGCACATTAGGCATAAAACTTTACTTACTGACAGAGATTGATTTAAAACTTTGATTGATTGAAAATATTTTCCAAAAATGTTTTTGGTCGGCCTCCTAGTACGTCCATATTTGAGGAAATTACTTTATAGTTTAATTTAAGACCGTGACTGTCAGAGAGAGAGAGAGAGAGAGAGAGAGAGAGAGAGAGAGAGAGAGAGAGAGAGATTCGTCTTAGAGATGAATAAAATTGTTTCCTTTTTTTCTTTCTTTCTATGACAGAAAATGACGATGAAATGATGTCAACGGTTAACAATTAAACTTATGTCAATTGATTGAATAAATATGCTTGTTTATATATATATACATATATAT
Organism: Glossina pallidipes; assembly: GCA_000688715.1. Taxonomy (NCBI): domain Eukaryota; kingdom Metazoa; phylum Arthropoda; class Insecta; order Diptera; family Glossinidae; genus Glossina; species Glossina pallidipes. The sequence goes on along the minus strand of KK499906.1, from coordinate 619,462 downwards.
ATATATGTATGTATGTGCGTATATGAAAACGTATAAACAATTCTATAAATGTGCAAATGCCTTAAATAGCAATTTTCTAGAGTCTCGAACATCCCAAATTCATTAGACCGCCTTAGTTGAGTTTTCGTTATAAATTTTATTTATTTTTTTTTTTTTTTTGCAATTTTCATTAATGTTTTTTTTTGTTTTCTTTTTTCACTGTTTTAATAACACAATTGTCATTTTTAGATTATCGAAACAACAGAAAAAAGAAAACAAGAAGTGTTTATATATGTTTTTTTGTTCTTTTTTTTTTTTTTTGCTTTTTTTGTTTTTTTTGTTTTAGCCAGTATCTGGCACAATGATTGGATTTTCTTATGTTGATCAATCAATGCAAAGAATTCATTTTAATAAATCAAAGATATATGCTATCAAGTTTTTGTAGAATTTTTTGAATTTACATAAAAAAAAATCTAAAGGCAGACTAGATCGGTGATCTTGCTTGTAATCGCAGAACAAGCGGAAGGAGATGAAATTTTTACAACAAAAAAATTTCTTTCAATAGTTACGTATACGAAAAAAGGAAAAAAAACACATTAAATACCTTACTTCATCCTATGGTTATTCATAAAACGACAAAGTCCGTTGCGAACCATTTTCAAGAGCGTCCACGTTTAGGCCAAAACACTTCAATGTACCAAATTTCTTCAAAATATCTCAAAAATTGCAGCCTATCAATTGAAAAAAAAAAAAAACAAGACAAACGAACAGATGGACAGACGTACGGACAAAGTTGAATCGGTATAATAAGAAGCAGATCTATCCCAAGTCGTTGTGGGTGTTGCATACATCAGCACGCACTTAATAAACCCCTTTATATACCACAAGCGTTGTAGGGTATACGAGGTGTGTTCAAAAATAAAGGTGACGCTTTTATAGCATTCTTTTTTTTCTTTTTCTTTTTAATGGCTGATAATGTCAACATGTGTTGGGAACATGTTCATCATAATAAAAAAAAAAAAAAAATTCGAAAATCGAATGTACGTAACTCACGAAGTTTGAAAATTCCCCGTTTTTTTTTTGAACACACCTCATAAAAATAGATGCACAACAGTATTGACTCCACGTTTAACCAAGAGTCTATTAGTAAAAAATGCAAAAAATCCGTTATAGTTTTGTAAATCAAATCTCAAGGATTTTAGTTTTTCCTAATATTTTATTCATAAGTAGTGCAGTCTGATTACGCTTTTGCAATATTCTTAAAAGACGGATATTGAATACCCATCATGTCAGGCGTAGTTTTTTTTATTAGTTATAGAAATCAATAAATCAGATCGGGATTATCCCAGCCATAGCATTTTTGATTACTTGGAAGACAGCAAATCGCAACGGTATTATTTTTGCTATAGAATGCAATACTGCAAGGACGACATTTATAAAGTTTTCTTTCCCATTTATTAATTCACTTGCAACCTTTTTAGTGTAGAATAGATGTTTTTGCAAAATAGACGTCACGCCCATTTCGAATATGTTCTTTTTAGATTCCCGCTGAACTTGAGAATAGATTAGAGTAAAACCCCGAAAGAGGAGTTAATCGAATCGCGATGATTCAACATTTAAGAATTGATTCGAAAATGTTTAACGATCGATCGATAGATCATACACTTCTTTTCAAAATTTCTGCCTAGCACTACGTCTCTGTATATAAAAATGACGACAACAGAAGTTTTAACTACGGTTTACCAACGACTTAACTATCCTTAGCTTTGAAATCATTATCCTGCGACGATTACAACGATTACAAATAAGCAATAAAGTGAAATTTGATTGGACGAATTGATGCCCTAAAATCCCTGTCCCGAAGATATTCCAAGTACTTTGTTAGTTATAAAGGACATTTATTTAATTTGTTTCGTATTTATTACAATATCATCTCATCTTTCATTGCACTTGAAAATGTGTTTTTATTTAAATTAATTTGAAAAAAAAAAAAAACAAAAAAAAATTTCATATATATATTTATTGAATTTTCATTTAATATATATTTTTGTTTTTTACATTTCTTTCATTTCTTATTAATGAAAACACTGACTTTATTAGTTAGTTACTTTTTAAATTATTAACGTTGTTTTTATTCTTCTTCGCTTGAAGGTTAATTATAACGTATCTTTTTAAAATCACGTCAGACACTCACTAAATATGTAGATGCATGCATATGTATATATATATATATATAAATTATGTATCTAGAACTATGTGATACATGTACGTATGCATTCATCTAAATTTAGACATATATATATATGCTCACATAATTTTTTTTAACAGAAAGTAAAAAAAAAAAAATTTTAATTTTTCTTCTTTTTTTTATTTTTCTATATATTATGAACACTTTTCAAAGACGTTCGTTCGTTCTGAATATTGCAAATGTATTACTATCTATCTATGTATATACATACATATGTATATCTTTAAGAATTTTAAACTAACCGTCGCGAGATTTCAACACCAACTGAATTGATGAAGCGATTTTGAAAAACTTGGAACTCTTTTTATATTTTGCTTTTTTTTTTTTTTCTTACTTCTTCTTCTTCTTATTTTTCTTTCTATATAAACTAACTATATAAAATAGTATCTAGCGGCTGCCTTAGCTATAGGAGAATATTGAAGCATTTATCTCTAGAAGAATATATTCACTCACCGAGTGTCGATTAAACTGAATGAATACTTTGCAATTGTTTTTGTTATTCTCTGTTATTCGACATAACGCGGCAAACGTCATTTTACTTAGTCTGCAGCAAATATTTTGAAAGCATTAAACGATCTTTTAAAAAAAAAAAATGATGCATGTAAACCAAAATATTATCAAAATTATAAACACAACAAGTAAGAGAACTTATACTCTGTTCAATTTAAAGCGAATTTTGCACACCCTTTCATCAAACATAGTGACACGTTAAGCGTGACTTAAGCTTAGCAATTTGCAAATCTCTATTAAATATTAACGACTGACTGGCTGCCAACAGCTGGCCAATCCTTGTAAGCGGGCATGCATCAAATTTAAAAGCTTAATAAGAATAACAATAATAGCAAGCGGACAGATGGAGAGACAAAAAGGATATACATTCACACTAAAAGCGTTGCAAACATAATGGAAAGTCTAACATAACCATATCCATTGCTGAGGTAAGTACATTAACAATAACAAAAACAATAACAAAAGAAAACAAACTTATTCTCAAATTCTCATTTGCCAAAAACTCGCTCATATGTGTATGAAAAAAAAAACAAAAAAAAAAATAAAAATGAGAGGAGGGTTTTTAAAAACATATGCAGTTAAGAATAATTGAATTGATCTTCAAAACTTTAAAATTTGCGAATTAATTACTTTTATTATTTTATTTTTTACTTTTAATTTTTAAATTCAGTTTTTCCATCTTTTTCTCTCTTTCTCTCTCTCTGTCTCTCTCTCTCTCTCTCTCTCCCTCTGTCTCTCTTGATCGAATCGTTACTAACGTAACGTAAAATAATCGTTTATATAAATTATTTTTGTATATTTTTTTTAACTAAGTGATTTATTTTTATAATTAATCAACAACATGTTTGATATGAAAATCTTTCTCAATTCTTCAATATTTTCATTTATTGAAAAATATTTTTGAATTTTTTTTAAATTTATAATTTTTATTTTTTATTCTTTTTGAAAATTATTACGAATTTTTTTCGATTACGTTTTAAAAGAAAGTTTGTTGTCATGACCGTTAAACTACTGCCGCTCGCTTCGCTTGGGGCGGCTCATTGGAAATCCTTATGAGCAGATTATGTGTTTTTCTTCACAAGTCCTTATTAAATATATTTGTAAGACAATAAACAAGGCGTTTAGGTAAAATCGTTAATAAGTCAAATTGAAAATTAAACGTCTGAACGAAATGATCGTAAGCTGAACATTAAATATATATTTTAATTAATATGTCAAAATATTTATTGTGTATAGTTTTACCCTCAGTATTATATATATATTTACGTATATCGTTTCACACAAAAAAAAAGTTATTTCAACTTATCGTTACAAATTATCATATTTAAAAATTAAAAAAATATATAATTTTCTTTTATTTCTATCACATACAGATTTGATATTTTCTTCTTTATTTATTTATTTATTTATTTTTAATATTTTTTAATTAACTGTAACCTCCAATTTGTATATAAATTAATTAAAATTTATGAATTTATTAAAAATTTATCGTTAAACAAAATTGTCATTTTACCGCTTTTGCCGATTTGAAATGTGACATGTGACCAGGACAACAACAAGAAACAAACTGTTTATAAAGTGCATAATTATACAATAACGCTAACGCCATCCGTTGTTCACAATTATTTTTTTCGTTCGTTTCTTTCTATTTAATATAAAACACAGAGATGGCAACCAAATCTTCGTTTGTTGATTTGTTCACTAGCAGAATAGGAAGAAGACATAAAACACATCTGTAATTATAGAACTAATACATCTGATCCTTAAACATATGTTTCTTTTCATTCCTTTATTATTTTTCAATAAGCGTGATTTCCAATAAGTGAATTTCAATATTTCAAAGTGGTAAACAATTTTTGTTATTCGTTTCGAGAAGAGTGAAAATTGAAACCTTTTATTCTTTTCTTTTTAAAAATTTTTATAATTATTTGTATTATTTTTTTATTGTTTTAAGATAGAACTTTTAATTATTCTTATATTCATAATCATGTATATAAGAGAGTGTATAGTGCAGAATTGCAAATATGAAGAGATAAATCCGTTGAAAAACATTTGTGTTTAAAATTCCTCCAAATAAATTGAAAAATTGATTAAGCATTTTAAGTATTTCAAATGATAGAAAAAGCTATTATATTCACGGTAAGCACTTTTTAAAACAATATATCAAATATGCCGGTGGTAACATTGTATTGACCACAGATGCCGTCCCAACACTCCATCTAGGCGCTTAAAGAAGAAATAGCCCATCAAAAAAAGAAAAAACAAGTAAAAAAAATAGAACAGGACAAAGACAATATCCCTTAAACAGATGTTGAAATTTGCAAATCAAAACATGAAATCCTTGTTACGAATTTCACATAGCATTGTTTTATTTTATTAAAGTTTTTTCGTAATCTTTCAGCTCCATCATCAAGTTACAAAACCTGAAAAGAGAAACTATAGATTTAAGATGGATATTCGATTAAATTATTTAGCCAATATGAAACCGTTAGTTCAGTCATCCCAAGTACACTCCGTACGATTGATTAAACTGACAAAATACGCGTCTAATACCCACTTAACAGTTAGTTACGCATGCAGAGCATATACCTCTATCTCCAGTGACACCAGCGGACAATAATTTGCCTTTTGCTTCTCTAATGTTAATGATTAGTGAGACTGTTCCATTAACTCCAATTAATAGGAACAAAAATATATAGCAATTGCTAATAATTTCAGCAATACAGAAAACACGCGCAGTCAATTGGAAATGGATGGTGGATAGTTAGACAAAATGTGTAGAAATTTCACGAAAACATTTATGTTTTATTCGTTAGGAGCCATTAGTATAAAATGATTGGTGCAATTAACCGGAGATCCCCTTTAAAGAACAATCATCAAATTATAAAATGGAAGATAAATTGGTAATTATTACTCATCGCCAAGAGGAACGAGAAATTTAATTTACATATCCCGAAGGCACAATAGGACAAGAGATATCACAACACCTAAAGTATAAGACAAGTGATAACAATCCATAATCCAAAAATATGTACGAATAAAAAAGAAGAATTTCAAATTTAAAAAATGTTTAGTTTGAGCTTTTTTCAATTTTATTTATAGCGCAAATATCCCAAATATAAGCAAATTTGATCAAATGAATTAATCCATGCATTTTATACATCATCGTAATCTCACAATCTTTCAACCAAATACGCTAAGTAAATTTTTTAAAGAATAAAAATAATTTAATTTAGAAAAGCAAATTTATTATTTAAAGATTTTAAATAGTAATAATAATAAATAATATAAAAATTATGATAAATAACCGCTGTAGCAACAAATAAAAGTAAACATATACACATGTGCACAAAATGCAACAGCAAAATACAAACGGGCACGGTACCCGTTTTACAACACAGTCACACAAAATTAAGAGTAAAATTTACGTTGCTCCACATTTCTAATGGACGCTCTAAAAAAGTGCTGAGAATATGAAACCCAACTTCTGAAAATTCTGTAAAATTTACTTTTCTCATAAGCGAGAATGCATGAATGAAAATTATTGTTACACACTTGCTTAACAACCAGCATGTACTTAGCCGGTAGTGGTGTGGCCAGAGGCAGTAGTTTAAATGCAGCAGTTAAACAAATTCACTGCTTACCTTCATACATACATCGAGATACTTTAACTCAAGAACGAACGCTACTGAAAATGGTCCAGATCGGACCATTTTTTCGACTCTTTCGAAAAAATATATTATTTTTCTAAATTTCCCTTACTGGTAGTGTCTCCGCATTCTAAATTGGTATGAAAATTTTGGATCGGATGGCCAATGTTTTGAAACCTTTATCACATAACCGTCCTCCGGATACTAAACCTTTATATAGTAAAAAGGCCTAGTTTTTAATACTTCGTGATAAAAACTCATTCACAATAATAATTTGACATGGAAATGAACCTTACCGAATTTGGAACAAGTGGTTCTATGCTGTGGATCTCAGCCCGCATAAGGTTCTAAAGGAAAAAGAACCTTCATATACCGAAAACGTTTAATTTTTAATATTTTATGATAAAAATTTATCCTTAGTAAATCAAGCATAGGGAATTTGCAAAATTTGGACCACATTGGTTGACGGTTTCAATATCCTCTGTTATGAAGGCTCTCGCGAAAATTATGCATTTATATAAAAATATAAATAATGTATAAATTTGGGTGTATTATTAAGAAAATGAGTGAACGATTAACTCCATTAGGCGAAGCTATGTAGTGTATCTGACAATCGATATTGCCCGATTATAGCATTCTTCTTTATTTTATTATTGGACTTTCATAGCAGATACCCTCACAAACCGGCGAAGGTGAAAATATTTAATGCATTTACAACCGGAATTGCATTCGTTACAATAGCACTAACTTATTTCAATTGGTTTTGATCCAATGGAAAGGGGACCAAAGCAAGAGTTTACTATGAAAAATAAAGTTAAATATTTCAAATTGTTAACCGACGAAATTCAATATCATTTCGAACATTTGTTTACGAGTTACGGTGGTGTTAGTGACGTTATTTTCAAAACAATGGCAAAGGAATGTTGTTCGTTCCCTCAAGTAAAACTCATCCCTACATATTAGAAATCAAATGCTTACTTTATAGCCTCAAGATGGATACATTTTGTTTTCCCTTCCTCTCAGTGCCCGGTCATATGGGCGGTCTTGTCAACAACACTAGAGATAAAATTGCATCTTCCAGACCATCTCATTTAAATTATCGTTGCCGTGATTCTTGAAAATCTGAGGACAATCGACTAAAAGCATTCGATTCTTTCTTGGCAACAGCGATGGGATGATTCACCTCATTTATACTCTTTATTTCCACAAATAAATAAAGCCTCTTGGTTTAAAATTTGCGGTTTCAGACGTGACATTATTCGTCTTATTAACAGGCTGATGTTCAATCACAAGAGATGCAATGATCATTTATTCAAAATTAGCATAGTAAACAACCCTTTATGCATATGTGCAGTGTTACAATCTCCTGATCATATCCTATAATGATTTTCCTTTTATTTACATCTATCTTAATTTTTTTAGTTTTACTTCACAAAACAATATGTTTTTATTCATACTTACGTCGATTTGCTTATTTCTTCTTATCCAATGATATGGTAACGCGGCTTCCCATTGTATTTACCGCTTGGGACTTATTAATCCGAAAAACACTGTACATCCTGTAAGTTGTAATACGAAATCAAACTTCGACTCTACATTTTGAGTAATTTGTGTAATTTATGCACATATAAGCGATTTTCATATCTGCTCTAACATGACCATATCTTTTCTAATTTATTTCACAAAAAATGTTCACTCAAATATTTCTCTTTGCTCATAAAAGATGTTAATTTTCTTTTCCAAAAATATTTAAGATTAACTGAGAAACAAGCAGTATTACCAGATTAAAAATTTTCAAAGAAAAAAAATCTATTTAAAAAAAACGTTACCAGAGTAAAAAAACAGAAGTAGAAAATTACAGGAAATGTGTAAAAATCATACACCCATAGAAGACAGTGCGGTTGAAAACACAATGAAACCGCTCTCGCTTATTAAGCATGCAAAGAAAAGGTGGTCGCATTGAAAGCAATGAATGTGCGTACGTAAAAGTTTTCAAGCATGAAATGTTAAGACAATTGATAAAAGTAAATGAGGATCTTCGATGATATCATAATATTTAAGTAGATTATGAAGATTAGCAAAACCATTTTTGCAAAATTCATGCAATAAAACAAAATTGGAAATTAAAAAATCATGCAGCTTACGATCCTGAAAGCATTCTCTACAATTTGCTTTGCCCTTAAAAGACGACCATTAAAAGTTCGTTTATCTTGAGGTAACAGCCTCCTTTTTTAAGAATAGGACATTAGTAAATTTTTGAGCGTTGGAGAAGTTGAATCATCCAGGAAAAGGTATGAGAACATTGTGGTTGAGCTCAGTAGACTGTTTGATTGCGAAATATCCAATTTGTTGCTAAATAATCAATGTTCAAATGCTTAATTCTACAAAATATCTTCAATGACACCTTAAAAAACGAACTTTAAGAGAAAAAAGTATTACAAAAAGTAATATACTTAGCTGCGAACACAAGAAGACCCCGATTTACGGGAACAAGCAAAAGTTATGTGTTTTACCCTCTATTGCATCTATGCAATATTGTTAAAGTCTGTAGCGAAATTCTTCCGTTCATATTTATTAGGAATTCTACTATTCATGCATTTGCTAAATTTTTCTTTATTATTATTATATAAAACGTTAATTTGAAATATCTAAAAAATCGCAGAGCATAAGCAAGTGTTAAAATGCAGTTTTGATATTGAAATAATGGCATGAGTGTTTAGCTGAAATTGACAACCAGCTTAAATGTTTATGAAACCGCTCTGCGATGAATTTATATATACAAAGCTTGCGGATTCATTCTTGCAGTATCTTAGGTGTTTTCACGATAAAAAAAACAATTTTTCTTATCTCTTCTTTATATCCTTACGCTTAACTAATCCTCTTGCTTTGCTCAATTCCGTTAGCAAAGTCCATGGCCATTTTTACATTTTTATTTTTTTTTATTATAATAATCAATATAGCCAGGGAAATAAATTCTAGGACTGAAGTTTTAAGACACTAGCAACTAAAGCTATGGGGAACATTGAAAACTCAGATATTCGCATACTGTGTCTTTGTGTTTTCAGATTAAAACAAAAATATATATGTATGTGGGTGTATAGGGTGTATAGGGACTATAATTGAAATATTTGCGTGTGCGTATGAATTCCCTTATTTTCTTTGGTTTGTTGTAGGAAAACCTCTTTTGTGCAGGTTTATAACTCCAATAACATTGCAATCCCTTAAGCAATGTAAACTTGCATTTTAATTCGACACTTGATTTTTGCAAGAACAGTTACACTGGATACCGTAGGGCAAGGGTATATTAAGTTCGCCTGAGAGACTGCAACGCAAAGATGAAGTTGAAGCAAATTGAACTTTTATTACACTAATCGATTGGGAACTGTTTTCTGAATCAATCTGTTCGTCTAACGCGTATTTTCCACGTCGCAATTCTCGAGATATTTTAATGAAATTTGATGCACTGAAATGTTTTGGCTTAAAGAGGAAGAAATACTCTAAAATTTGATCTTTTATTATTTAATGACAAGCAAAACTTCATATGACGAAAACGTTGAATTTTTGGTAACTTTGTAGATAATCAGATAGATGAAGAATAATAAGACATCTGACAAACAAATTAATCTGTGATCGTTGTCGCTCATTATAAGATCTCTCCGTGGATACAAAGTATAATATATAATGTTTTGTGTTTTATTACCAAAATATGTAAAGAATTGTATTAACCGAAGTTGTGTAGGGCATTTAATGCTTGACTCCTGCATGTTCTTTTATTTCCTTTTCATTCCCGTAGACGGGGATGCAAAGAAACATTCGCTTACTTACCATCTACATAGGTCTCATTCATTCATTATTTTCATATTTTATTATGCACAATATATTTACACTTATAGATACGTAAGACCCAGTTAATAAGTATACACCGTATTCGGGGGTTGCAGTGCAACGCTATTGTCTGTAGAACTGTACGAATAAACGTAGAATGACAGCAATAATAGTATTGCAAATTCTTTTCGCGATTAAATATATGTTGACGCCAATAGGACAAAAATCATATTGTGTATTAATATTGAGTTGTGAGGAAGCCAACCACCGTTTGCAATGAAATACAAGTGTACTTGCTACTAGTTACCGTATTCTTTTATACATTGCATCTAACGCGGTAATTTTATTCATTATAGACAGATTTACGGGAACGTCTATGTAACTTACTTATCCGTAAGAGAAAGAAGCCTTAACTTGCTCTTACCTAAAGCAAAACAAAAGAAATGTATCGTGAACAATGAGACCAACGGGGTTATTGTTATTATCTTCTTATAAAGTCCTAAACAGGTAACATTCTTTTACCATATATGAGATAAATGTCTTTGCAGTACCTGTCGGGAACGGCATCCTCTTAAGCTAATACATCAAAGGTCAAAGGTTATCATATATTCCAGCCGATGAGAAATGCATCTGTTTGTATGATTCTGATCGGAATGTGAATCGGACTATCAATGTTTTCAAAAGTTACACCAATTTACTTAAATTACTTTTAAAGATCATCCTATTATAAGCGTACGTATGTTTATACAAAAAATTATAAATATAATATTAAAGTTTGTTTTCATGTTTGTTTTTTGTTTATATCTTCAGACTCTTGTCTCCAAGTTTGAACAATTACACAAACTTATGTCGAACATACTGTCTTGAATAAGTAATTAAGAAATTCTAATTTATGTATCAATACCATTAATTTTTCTATTTATCTATATAGAAGTTGCCGCAGCATCGAATCGTCATAGCATTCAATATTGCGATTAGTTGAATGAACGATGGCCACCAATAGTCGCTAGAATAGAATATGCATAGGAAAGAACCTATAAATAAAGATGATCACTTTATATCTATAGTGCTTAACGTCATCTGCGACCGGCGGTAAGTGAGACGTTCATGGCATATACGACAGACTAATCGTTTAAATTGTTCTTCCCCTTGTCATCGAACTCCGCAAGAGAAGATTCTTGTAGAAATTGATAGCCTCATCGTTGACCCAATCGTGGCAACATTAAATATGTATATCACGTCTGTGTATCACGGCTGTATCTACACGGAATTTTGATATTGAATCTATACTATATATTACCTGTAACGTTTATAGCGACATTAATGTCCTTAACGTTCATCCCATGAAATCCGTTTCGGCAACCCATGTCAGCACGCTGACATTGCGTTCGTATCGTGACCTTTACGGGATTGACTCTTCTGCCACTTAATCCATTGCGTTCTAAAATTTTCAAATCTATAGTTCTATTGTTTTTGTGTTGAATTATTGTGAAGCATCGAGTTCCTCTCCCGAGTTCCTGAATTTAACATCAGTAAAAGTGAGTTCATCATCATCATGGCCAAGATGCCATCGGCGCAAATGATAGACAAGGAACAAGTTACCCTTTAAGTAATTTTCTATATACCAAACGCAGACTGTAGACCAGGGTTGTACAACTTTTCTCATCGACGGACTAAACAGAGCAATGTATGGCTATTGTCAATAGTACGGCATTCTGTATCGATTTTCCTTCATTTTAAATCGGTCATGTTATGACCTAATCAAAAGAAAAAAAAATAAAAAAAACCACTTAAACGGATTGCACATTCGATAGCTGGTAACGATGGCAGGTGCAATACATATGTAGCATCTGCATGCGCCGATAAATTGAATTGTTTGAAATTTCAAACATAGCGGGCCGGACTTGACGACATCGTGGGCCGACAATTGCCCATTTCTACTTTAGACGGTTCTGCTTTTTTCTCTCTCGAACTTAAGACATTCTTCATTGGGACGATTTATCAAATTGCTGGACATCTTCCGTGTGAAAATTATTTTTTTCTCAATTATCGAACAACTGCTGATGAAAAGTCTTTTTTTAATTTCTAAATGGGACCTAGGCCCAATTTACTGGTTGTTTAGCAAAACCCAATTGGCGGAGAGTCAGCTATTTGTCCGGTTTTGAATGTCTTCAAAGCTTCCTATGTCGGAGCAATCGCTATTGTCGTCTCTAATCGAAAACAATGATTTGCTGAAAAATTCGAGAATTATTCAAATGATGCGAAGAACGCTTTACACATCCTTATAAATTGTCCGATATCCTTGACAAGTTCACCGATGAATGTTCATTTGTTCCAATTTTCATTTACAGTCTCGACTTGGCTGCATCTTTAATGAGCCATCAACCGACTGCACTTTGTTACAGACAAGCCTTTAGCCGATTCTGTTCCTCTGTTTCTTCATCTTTTAGCAGACTATTTACCGGTGCAAGGAAAATATAGTCACTCCAGCTGCAATAATACGAAAGAAGTGCCGGTAAAATTAAAAAACTCATACTTAATTTATCCAAAATTTAGAATAGTAGTCCCCTTTGATGAAATGATGCTTTTTCTATTCTTAGTTTTAATGTTAGTGTAGGTCTTTTGTCACAGCTCGCTGCGCCCAATTCGCAATTAACTATTTTTAAAGTTTATAAGTTCCTTCTTGCAATCGCATTGCTCTTAATCTAATCAATCCTTTATTTAAATGTTTTTAAGACAAGTCTAGAAAGGGCATAAGTTTCTATAATTTGGAGAAAAATTGAAAATTATTTTTGATAGTTTGGTTCATTAAAGCAGAGAGTTTTTAATTTTATTCTTAAAAACTCTTCAAATCTCATACTTCCAGCATACAGACCGGTAGTTTTCGATCTCCACGTTATAGGATTAGTGAATAGGGGAAAAATTGCGCCAAAGTTTACTTAGAGAGTCCTTGCCCAAAAGATTTAAACTAAGTACCGTCGTTTGACCTACGGATAACAAGACATTTTTCTGCAATTTTTGTATATATATATCGGTAGCAATCGCAGAGATTCTTAGCTTTTTTTGCCTTCCGTCAACGAGATCAATATAAATGTTTTTAAAAGCGCCGAAGGTCGCTTTTGCCATCAACAGAAGAAATGTAAACTTATCGCGTTTCCGCTCGTAAAATCTGCTTCTTTTTTCTTTGAGCAGTAGTAACCAACAGTTCAAAAGAGATGGCAAATGAAAACTCTTAGGTAAAAGTCTTCGAAATATTCAACCGTAGTAGAATACATAAATACAAACTATACGAAAATATGGCTGCGCTCGATAGTATTGAAAAGACTTGTGAACGTCTTCACATTACGGTTCACATTACTTCCCGTTACAAATCTGTGGACATCAGGACATGATGGAAAATTTTTGGAAGAACTTACTCGAACTGCAAAATATTCTTAGAAAGGAAGTCATTCTTATGATGAAAAAAACGTTACCTTTAGGCCAATTACATCGTTACGAGTGGCAAAATCCGTTTTGGAATGAGACAAATCGAAAAAGGCCGCGCTTCAACTTTCTTATAACGACAGTAGCAACTATCAACTAGCCCTTGTTTTACATAATGCGACAATAGTTTCGAGTTTACTTTATGATGATTATGCTGATGTTAGCAGCTGTTGTCGGAAAATCCGAGTCAAATTAGCATTCATTTATGCAGAGACTGACAGAAACCGAATAAACTCAATTCTGCAGTCTATCTGTCCACTCTATACTATCCTACCCTATAATGGCAGCAACATGCCACATTGAAATAATCTCCGCAACCTCTCTCCCATAAATAAAAAATATATTAGGAGGTCTATCGGAGGCAATCAACTAATGTAATTAATTGGATATCACAAGCGCATCAGATAGTCAAAAAACTGCCAAAACTTATTTGAGGGACAATTTCGCCATACATTTATTTATATGATTTTGATCGGAATCCACAGAGAGTATAGCAATATTTTCAAAAATTATATTATTTTAATGACAAATTAAAACAAAAAAAATAAAAACATATTTTAAATATCATTCCAGTTAGGTGTATGTATCTATGTATGTATGTATGCTTGTATGTATAAGATCATGAATGTAATATTATGATAAATTTTTATAAATAACCCGGAGTTGAAGGGTTTTGTTTCCAAACTTAAACATCTACACAAGCTTAAATTTAACGCATTGCCTTGAACAAGGAATGCAAACATTTTAATATATATATTATTTTTTTCTTATTTTTTTGTTAATTTTAATGTTTATCGATTTTTGAATTCACAAATTTGATCGTTCTTAAGTTGCAGTGCAGCAAATAAGAAAGCTCTTCTATAAGAAAATTTTTGCATTATAATCGTTTTATAATTTTGTTGTTTTTTTGTTGATTTTTTTTTTTTTTTCTTTTTGTTTGAAGAGGCGGTGTTTTGTCGAGTTTAGCTCTGTTATGTGGTTGTTGTTGCTACCTATTGTTTATCTATTTACTTGACTTTGGATCACTTACTCTTTGTGCAAACGATAAAAACGGAAAAAAGGAGTTATCTCAAAGTCCCGGTTGTTCCGTGATAAAGTGCCATGTTCAATTGAAACATATTCTGTTCTTCATTGTTAAACAATTTTTGGAATTCATTTAATGGCAGAAACCCGAAAGTCCGCATATAAAAAACTTAAAAGCAAGAACAAAAAAACACGTAATTACGACAGATGTAGTTTGGCAGATACTAGTGGTGAGAGGTCAACGTAGCTTTTAAAAAATTTTTAAAGATTCCCAAATTAAAGAATTAAATACAAATTAATATACCGAGAAGTTAAAGTTAGCGAAGCAATCCAAACGGACTTTACTGCAGCAACTCTCCTTGAACAATTTCAAGAATCATCTTTTGCCGAAAATACTCCATATTTTGTTGTGAAAAGGTGATCTCCTTATTACGTGTTACATACTCCGCAAACATGCAGCTAAAGACGCCGCAATCGCTACCGTTCATTTGGCGTGGTACGTCTGGTACAGACTCAATAATAAATTGACTGGTGTCAAATGGCTGTTTGCGTTTATCCATCGATTCATCTTTCAAATATTGCTCAAGAGCTTTTAGTACGTTCGGATTAGGGGTCCCCATTGAATCGTAGTATTTAATAGTGCGATTTTTCAAATGAATAATGGCCATACACCAATGAACGCCACCCACGTGAACCGGAACTGGCAAAATATCCTTGGTAAAAATGTCCACTTTACGCGTCCAACGTTTAACGCCACCGTAGCCAGCTTGCATTAAACGTGGTATAAAGAAAGTGTTCATCGCATATACGGTAGGTAGGCCATTTGATTTGCTCTTCTTTTCACCACGATCGGTGAGAAGATTCATATAGAAGTTGATAACCTCATCGTTGAGCCAATTATGACCACACAAAGTGTGTATGTCTCGTCTGGTAATATTTAGGTTGAATTTCGACACCAAGACCTGAAAGGGAAAGCATAGTTTACATACACGCACACGCAATACTTGTGATGGTTTTTTCTTTAAACCTGATCCGTTGGACCACATATAGCGGCATTAACGCGAGTGTTGTGCTCTTGTGTTAATTCTACAAGTTCCGTTTCGGCGACGGGTTCTTCGAAATCATCTATTACCAATAGCTCGGGATCAACTATTTGAAATGTACGTAAACGTTCTTGTATTTCAGCTTCAGCAGCACGTCGCGCTGCAGAGAATTTTTCTACCCTGCAATAAAAATCAATAGCAACAGATTCTTTCATATGCTAGAAAATGTAAAAATATTTCAACTCACATAGTATTAGTTTGTTGAACTTCACTGAGTCGACTCTTTCGCCGCAGAGACCATTTCGATTTAAAATTTTCAAGCCAATTGTCTTTGAATTTAGGTGAAGCATTCAATTGCTCTCGCAATGTATTAACTGGCTCTACAAACGGCCTAGCATGCATATCAAAATAAAATTTCTGATAAATATTCATCTGTGGACATAATATAAAATTTAGAAACTTACAAATCAGTGTTCTTCGGTTTCTCTTTATATCCTTTGCAAATATCCAGGTAAGTCGGTTTATCTTGTTGCTTAATGTTGGCACGAGCCGATATGGTGTGACGATCATCGTTACCTAAGTCTATAATATCGCTGACGTCGTCTATAATGATTGTAGACACCTTAGCTTTAATTTTATTTGCCGCCGAAGCCCTGTTGTTTGACGCTCCAGCCAAAGTAAGTTCATCATCATCGTCGTCATCATCTAAATTAATAGTCGATGAAAGTTGGGGACGCCTGAAGTTCATAGATGGAAGGCCCAATGGTCGTCTATTAGCACTCGGCGAACTACGTGCCGAAGAATTTGCAGTAGCAACCAGCATAGCCGATCTTTTACGTCGTGGATCAGCTTGATTGTTGGACTTAGTTTCTTGAGCTCCTGTATCATACATGGAGGGCATTACCTGCTCCAAGAGCTGCTTATATTTTTCGCGTTCCTCATTCTCTCTTTCCTGAGTCAAAATAGAGCGATAGTTGGATGGCCAGGGAGTGGTGGGAATATGATTTAAGCCATTTAAAACACGAACTGAGCTAGATGTTGAGGCTTCTGAAGAACAAATGCTGCTTCCAGTAGCTCGGCGACCTAGCATGTTGCCGCGAACTTGTTGACGACATACGTCTGCATAACTCATGTGATTAGCAGGCAACAATTTCGGTACCAAAGCTTTTTCTGTGCGCCAATCGTACGGTGCAGAGTGTGCTAGTTTTGCCTGGAACTTAAATCGCTCCTCACTGCGATGATTTATCGGAATGTTATACACCTTCGGTGCAGATCTGTTTGCAGTGCTGCAAGACGGCTTTTCATCAAGATCTTTCACTGCAATAGGATCTTCATCATCGTCAGAGAACTCGATTTCGGCATAAGTAGTGTTTTTAACCAATTTTTGATCAATTTCTGGTGCAGAAAAAATTGATTTTCTTAACGGTGGTTTATCTATAAACGATCATCAGAAGAAGATAAGCAATATAAGTTAAACTGCGTAAATTTACCTATAGAAGTTAAGGAACGACCGTCCGACATCTCCAAAATGTTGCGTTTGCTTCTGATAGCACTTACGGTTCTATTAAGCAATAACTGTTTGTCGTATTTTGATGGCGGCAAAAAACGAAAGTCATCGTCCTCTTGAATTTGGCTGATAAATTTGGGGAAACGATTTTCCACTTTTCGGTATTTTATCTGATGAAGACCAGACGTCTCCCCCGACCAATTCTCAGATCTGCAATCAAGCATATAACTAATGTCGTCATGTGAAATGAAAAAAGTCAACAAACGATTGCAAAGGTTTTATATTGAGAGCCAGTTCAACTTCGCTCTTTTATCTCTTTGATATTAATAAAAGAAAAGTACTGTTTTAACAAACTCACCTCCTTTTACGTTTGGTTTCTTGGGTTGATGACTGATGGGTGGAACTAGTATTGAAATTCAATAACTGGCGCAACTTATTTAATATGTCGAACCCCATCGAGGAAGCGTCTGGTTTGCGCGAACAATTATTTGGCCGGCCCGGATTATAGTTAGATACTTCTTCAAAAGTCTCTATATCTGAACAATCGCGATCGCCTTCGTACTCGTTGAAATGATTATAATGATTTACTTGCAGCACTCCGTTTTGCCCTGATTGCAGAAAATACTGCGGAGACTCGAAGTCTTTTTTCGTACGGAGGGCGCGTACTTCCGGATGTGCGCAGTGATTCAGCAATCGTATATTAAACCTCTCTGTGGATGTTGCTGTTGGTGCTGACCTGTCGGTTTTTCTGAGTTTATCTTCAGTTCCAACTAAGGAAAGGTCACGCTAAAAGCCAAGCGGAGATTTACAATACATTTTTAAACTTCCTAA
Organism: Glossina pallidipes; assembly: GCA_000688715.1. Classification (NCBI taxonomy): domain Eukaryota; kingdom Metazoa; phylum Arthropoda; class Insecta; order Diptera; family Glossinidae; genus Glossina; species Glossina pallidipes. The sequence continues at coordinate 601,363 of KK499906.1, read as the reverse complement.
TGACTAAACCTTACCAATCTGTAATCAAGCAACTGTTGTTCTTGATTCTGTTGTCCCTCGGATTGTGTTGATGCGCCTGTCCGCCGTTTAGGAACACGAGTTAGTATATATTCAAATTCTTCTTCTTCGGTTTCGTCTTGTGGTTCTTGGGAGTTTTCTTTTTCTACCACTACGTCCGAATCAGTACTTATATTATCTGCTAATTCAATGAAAAAGTGACTGCAATCGACCTCCTCTCCTGCACCTGGTTCGATAGCTCCTTCTGTTTCGTTGTTTTCACGCACATGAGTAATCAATGCAGACTCGGCTTCTGTCTCTGTGGAATTGGGACTTCTAGAGCTTGGAACCCGATCGTTAAGTATATGATGTAGGTTATCGTCTAGAGCCGTGTTTTCAATGTACATCATCAATGCAGCTGGGTGAAGGCGGCTCTTGACGCCTGCTCCGCCATCGACAAACTGACAAAATGTTGAATTTTGATTTCGTTTTTTATGTTTCTTCAAACAACGCTACTTCCTTTTTCTTTTTTTTTTTTCTGTGAATTCTACTTTCTTTTCTTCGTGTACCCCGTAGTGCGTATGTGTTAGCAATAATGGTAGTGGTGGTGATGAACACACTCCGGCGTCTCTTATAAAATTTGTTTGTTTTTGCAAAGCCAAAAAAAAAAAAAATTAATACTTACTTAAAATCTGCTTGAAATTTTAAATTTTATTGTTTTAATAACTTGAAGATATTTTACACAAAAATTCTTCGTTTCACAAAATTCAGTTTTGCAGAATAACTTGCAAGATTTTTTTCGGTAAAAAAGAAAAAAGGCCGCAATTCCGCTTCTATAATGTGAGGTATTCAGCATGAACAAGGTTGCTTTTCTTAATACTTATTTCTTGCAACTCTTTTCAATTAAATTGTTTGTAAGCGTCCACTAAAAGTTTTATTTGATTAAAATGGATGACAAACCCCTTAAAATAAGCAAAATTGTATCGTATTTGATAATTATGCAGAATCCAACGAGTAAACATTAATTTTAATTTTTTAACACTTCATTTGCAAAAATGTATTAATACATTTTTTTGCTAGTTTATAGAAATTATTTGGGAATGAAAACGGAAATGCAACCGTGTAACACCGTGCAATGCATTGGAAATTTATTTAGACTTCATTATTATAACTTCTTCTATCTCACTCCAATTAATTAAAAACACAATGCTCTTTCTTTAGTCAATCAGAAGCTTTGTACCATCTGTTTTAAGGCATTTTTTTAAGAAAATTTTAAATGCTTTTTAGGGATTACGCCCGAAAAAATGCCGACAAACTCTTCATGTATTACAAAACGAATTGCACTTAGCTTGAGCAAGACATTCATAAAATTTCGAAAAGTTATGGATTTTTATTACAATTAGTAAAGGCTAAGTAAATTGTAAAAGAAATTTTTAATCATCAACAATAAATTGCAATATTAAAAACTGAACATTAAAATGCTTCAATGAAAACTTTTGCAGGAAATTAAATTACAAATTATTCCATTTAACCCCTAAGCTTTAGAGATAGTCTTATAAAGAAATAATTTAAAAGGCTATCTTGATGTAACGTAAACGCGTGAAAATTCTTTGTTCATTTTCTAATTCTAGCATTATTGGTGGTAGATCTTTTTCATAAATATTTCACAGCTCATGAATAAAAAGTTTTGGTGCTATTTTAGCCAACACTGCATAACAAAAACTAGGGTTGACAGGTTTCTGGCAATAAAACTTTAGTAGGGAATTTTATGTTATATCACTTGTTTGCAAATGATTTCTTTGTTTCGTGGTTGTTATTAGTGTGGAAAGAAACTAAGTATATATATGCGCGTATGCAAGCATGTGTGTATATTAAAAAAAAAAAGGCGCAATTATGCAACGGCCATAGTTATTGGTAATAGTTAGTCGTCCTTCAAAGAAATGGACGCTAAATATAATAAACAGATATGATAATGATATATGATGCAGAAGTTCGCGCAATGCGTATTTGCGAAGGAATTGCTAAGTTTCCTGCATTTGTATATATTCGACGCATTCAGTTTCTTACGGTTGCTTACGTACAGTAAGCAGTGCATGAAAAACACGATTTTTCAACAGATGCAATATTGCTTTCATTAGATAGACGTAACACATGCACATAGCTGCCGATAGCCGCTTTATATGCAAAATAAAATTCTTTTCTTCCATTATTTTGTGAATAACGGTTCTCAAATTAAGAGAAAATGTAAAATGTTTCGCGATAGCTTCAAGAAAAAGGACTTTAAATGGTAGCGTTTTTACAAATTACAAAAAGTGTATGATAATTTTAAGACATAAAAAGATGTACGAATTTTCCTGCGATCAAAAAACAATTCCCGATGGTGCGTAGAAAACCTGAGAAAGGATCAAAATCTTAGATCTCTGTATTGTGGGATTAAAATCAAATCTTATTTCCACAAATTTTATTGTATTTTTTATGTTGTTGTCACGCTATGAACGTGTTGAGTAGATAAGCAATAAATTTACTCGTAAGTCTTCTAAAAAACAAAAGGCAATCAAAGAGCTCACAACATTATATTCGAAAAATAAAAATTGACGGTTGAAGCGCATTCAACATCGATTCTCTTAGAAAATCGATGTTTACTACTTTCTCCTGGCGTCCGAAATTTAATGTAAATTTCGCAAAATTGTATTGCAAATTATTTCTTTTCAGCACTCTGCGTATTTGTAAATACTATTTGAAAGGATTTCAAATACTAAGAGTTTTCACCAAGTTTTTGTACGTCCATTAAATAGACTTGAAGACTTAAATAAATGCGTTGATAGAGTCCGAACGGCGTTCATCATCTGCTTACCTATTTTTGCTCACAAATCATTTACGTATTGCATTCCGACATAAACCGTAAAATAACAACCCTTGGACACATTGCAAGGTTAAGTTCTTTTTAATTCCTCGATAAAAATGCTTAAAATAAAGCTTACTTATACATAAATGCTTTGCATTCCATAATTTAATTTTTTCATTCCACCCGCTTAAAACATGTATTATATGTAAATATGAGGCAAGAGCGAAGCAGTTGAAAGTACGTTTGGTTAGTCGAGTCGTAAGAGTTAAATAGATGTTGTGAAAATTGTAATATAGAAAAATAATTTGATCAAACTTAGGTTAATGGAAAAAGTCGAACGATGGCTTTGCGCTCACCCACCCTTCTCTTTAATATTTCGTTTCTTTTATTTTAACACATCTTATTGGGAATATTAAAATTTTTGCTTGATGTGCCTTGAGTGTTTATTCTGTGCATATTGTCACACAGAATGTTTCTTAAATCTTTCCAGCGCTTAGACAAACGTATTGCAAATCTCATAAATGATATATATTTTTTGATCGGGGAGAATAATGACAACGTTTTAGAATGAAATATATGTTGAAAACATGATTTGAACTCTTAGCTTATATATAAAACCGCTATATATATGCAGTTATGTCTTTGAATATATTCCGTAAAACAAGAAAAAACATAATTATCTGATGAAAGGCAAAATTTGTAACATGGCGTAAGCATATGTTGTGTTACTCTCTACTGAAAGTATGCATGCCGCGAATGAGACAAGGCGCCGCCGTTTATCTTACAATCCTCCCATGCTGCACTTGTGCAATTAAATAGATTTAAAATGCTGCCATATAATTAATTATTCTTTTATTTATTTATTTATTATTATTTTTTTTTAAGACAAACAATGAAAAACCATTGCATAAAAAATGCAAATAATTCTTTCGTGAAAGAAGAAATCATAATTCACCTCCACCATGTTTACGGTAGGTAGATGGATGAAAACCGCATGAATCTTTCGTGCAAGCTGAATATATCTGAAAAAGTTTACCTGATTTCTATGGGCTTTGTGCAAGTGCACAACAAATATTCGAGAAAGTCAATTGTTATTAGGTCTTGGAGATTTACATGGATTGGGAAGAAAAAGTTTAACTTTACGCACGTATTCTCCTCAAAATGATAAGGTTTTTCCAACCAAATGCTTTTGCAAAGTATGCACGCGGTTTATTGGAAAGGAGCTTCAGCTTGATGAGAACAGGGCATACAAAATCACTTTGTGAGCAAGAAAATAGTAAACATTTTTTTACAAATTAAATCCTGCAACGAACAATGAGCATTTTCCATTGCAGCGACATACAAGTTCCTTTTCCTTTCCTAAAAAACTTTTATCTAATAATGATTAACTCTTCCGCTTGCTCTACGAACAAGTACGCCTTACAGATGCTATAGAGTATATATATTGTTGATGAATGTACGATTGGGAGTCGAATTGATCCTGGCTCTCTGCAGATCTGTCATCTATCATAGATACGAATTATTAAGAAATGGACCGTATCCAGCCACAATAGTTTTAAAGCGTAGCAAAAATGTTGGTCGGAAATTTGAGCCAGTGTAAAAATGGTTGTGAGCGACAAATTTAGATGTAAACAATTTATGTTTTATGAAAGTTCAACCTAAGATTATTGCAATTTTATTGTTTGTTTTCTCCTTACCTCGCTCGCCATGAAAAACTTGTTATGAACAATAAGCAATAGTAGTTTTCATTAGGCTTACAAGTCCTTGAGAATAAAACAAGAAAAACACTAGAGTAGGCCACGGCCCAGCGTTAAATATCCTACACCACCCTTCAGTTATTCATGTAACGACTTTTTAAAACAAACAATGCTATAGTCGTGCAAGGTCGATTATCAGACACCGTACAATACTTGGCTTAATACACCAAAAATTATACATTACTTTTATGTAAATGCATAATTTTCATAAAAGCTCGCATATTGGTGAATACTCAAAGCACAACGTGATCTAAATTTAGTAAATTTAATTTACTTTCTCAGTTGCGCTTTCGTGCACAAATTAAGCTTAGTCGCCGTTGAGGAATTTGCTTTCATGAGAGCCTCTATACATGATGCGGTCTAAAAAATACATCTATGACATACAAATTCCCTACAGTTGATTTAATAGGGAGCAATTTTCATCATAAAATATGAAAAATTAAGCATTTTTGGCATATGAAGTTTTATTTTCCATCATAACTCATATATGAGTAGAGACGCAAAAAATTAGCCTATGTGGTGCAAAGTCGGTGGGGTTAATTTTTATATCGAATTATTATTATATCGATTATTATTTTCATCAAGAAGTATTGCAAATTGAGTAGACGTTTAAAAAATGACTTCATATAATCGAAAGTTTTCATATCAATTTATAATGTTGAAATTCCCTTATTCCGATCCGAACCACCTTCAGTAGCGTTCGTCCTTGGGCCAAAACACGTCAGTATAACAAATTTCATCAAAATAACTCGAAAATAGCGACTTTTAGGTTGAACAGAATAATACATTGATGGATATCAGACGTTAGACGGACAGACAAGCTTAGATCGATTCAGCAAGTCATGTGATTCAGAATCGATTGGTATCTCAAGTTCTCTTGCGCATTGTATACATGCGCACAAACTTAATACATCCTTGTATCACAAGTGGTGTAGGGTATAGAAAAAAAGTGCAAAAATTAATTTCTTATATAATATAAAATAAGTATATATGTATATTTAGAAATAAAAGGAGAATTTAGCTTAGCAGCACAGTGGCGTGAATTCGCGCTAAGATGAAGTTTTAGTAAGATTTTTACAATTAAAGCATATAAATATTAAATTCCATAATATTATACTGATTGCATAAAGAGCTGCTGCTAAGCCTACACTAGCTTGAAAGGATAAATTTACTACCACCCAATGAGCCAAAGTACCCCATACCAGAATCAGTAGACCGTTAGTAAAATGAACTGGAAAACGTATAGCACACCACTGTGAGTGAGGCATACTCATCTGCAATACCCAGTCTTGAAGAAACAGTGTGACCGACTGCCCGAATCCCAGCAATGCTGCCGAAACGCTTAATAGTAGTTTTGAAGTGGAGAAACTAATGACTGCAGGCATGAAAATAAAAATTTTTTATTTAACTTTGAATAGTTTTGCATAGTAATCGCGTATTTACTTACATATTAAAGCTAAGCCTTTGGATGTGCACCCCAAAGTATGCCATTGAAATTTATGTTTGTATAAGCTGTTACCGAAGCGTGGTGTCATCAAAGAGAAACACATCCATGGAAAGGCCAACAATGAGAAGAGAAATGGAATTTCGGCGTTTTTAATGGCATGATGACTAACCGCCAGACCTGGTAAAACGGTTAAGCACATCACATAAGAAAATATATCCGCAGACAAAAGGAATGTCGTTGAATATAATTTCGGTATTAGTAAAGCCTTATGTAAAGGCACCACTATTTTATCTAAAAGATTTGACCATAAATGAGTGGTTACATCACGAGAAAATTGTTGTAATTTATCCTGTACATGCATACATATAAATATAATATCGATCAGTGAATAATTGAAAATTTGCCTTAACAATCTTACACTTACTAAATTACTAAAGCCAGGGATCACAATCGCGTCCCTGCTCATCTGTAAGCCGTTCGATGCCGATTTGTTCATCGATTGTGAGGCTTCCACACTATTTCTACCATAGTTCTCTATGGTAGCTGAACTGGAACGAATTACCGATAGATTTTCATCTTCTTCAGGTATTATTTCCATAATTTCTACACCGTTTGGATTGATAAATGTCACATCCATCTCATCTGTGGGTAACATGTAATGACGATTCTCAACAGCTGCCGCTGCCAAAGCAATAGCAGTCACATTATTATGTTCAATTATGGGATTTCGCCATGTACGCATTTCTATGCCGTCCAATTGATCAGTTAAACTGCTGGGAAATCTACCCAATTGATGATGTAATGGCGTAAACGATGGCTCCGCCTTTATAACGGATATACGTTGAGTAATAGCGCCCTCTCGATGACGTGTAATAATTAGGCTTATCGGCATGAGATTCACCAGTAGGGCGGACATCAAAACGATAGATTGAGCCGTACCGTAAAGGGTACGCAAATTTGTGAAAGCAAATGAAAGGAACAATTGACAAAAAGCTTCGCCACACAAATGTATCGTTTTACGTACAAATTTATCCTCTCGTGGGCGGACAGCTTCTAATATAACATGAGTTTTCCAAATAAATAAACTAGAGCCGATGCCTGGAAGAACGAAAAAGGGAAATGAGAAAAATTGATAAAAATTTCCCGAAAATCTCTATACACTGCCGCTAATGTACCTGCGAAGAATCCATAGAATACTATGGCTATAGTCTGTGTAGTCGTCGTTACCGTTACCCAAGCTGAGGAAAAGAATATTCCACTAATCATTAAAGAACAGCAAGTGATTAAAGTCGCCAATAGAAATACGTGACGATATTTGACAGTCTCCCTTGTACGGCCGTGATATTCGGTATTTAGACGTTCCAATATACTGCGACACAACTGACCGGTAGCTTGATAAACAATCGCCGGCCATATACGTAATACCAGATCTTTATCGGATTCAACGACATTACCGTACAAATATGCAGGTGTAGCTAGGAAAGCCTGAAAGGAAATGAAGGAAGAAGAAGAAGAGAGTGAGTGCCTCAATTAAAGAATAACATTTTAGAGGGCGTAGAGAGAGTGGTAATGGTAATGGCAGTGATAGTGATAGTGATAGCGGTAGTGGTAGTGGTACTAGTAGTGATAGCGGTAATGGTAGATTCTATTTTGATAAACAATTTATAAGTTTTACATACGCTAACGTATGCTTACAGTTGTTTTCTTTCGTTATCAACACAAACATTACACTCATACACCCTTAATTCAAATATTTCGTTAATAATGAGTTAAATATTTTTCATGTCATGTATGAATGAATGTTTCTTCAATCTGTATACACACATGTATTACAAAACCACACAACATATACTTCTGCTGTATGTGCTTCTTAATCACTCGTCTGCGTTGTACGCCGGCGGTAGCTACTGTTGCTGTAACAGGACGTCGTACACCGGTGGCACCGACTACTGTGCCGCTACCGCCACTTGAGCCAGTTAATAGAGATGCGCTCTCCAAAACATTACGTTGCAAAGGATCGCGAGTCTCCCCTCTGTAGATATTAGTTGCGGAATACGAATAAGAACCTTCCATCGTGATAGAGCTTAAGCGGGATTGGTTGACCGCTTTGGTGCCGTATTAACTCTCCACCCGAACACTTGATTTTGAAATGCAACTGCTCATAAACTACCTTACACAGTTCGAACGAAATCGCGTTAACATGTGCTTGAGAGAATGATTGAGAGAAAGGGTGAAAGAGAGAGAGAGAGAGAGAGAGAGAGAGCGAGAGCGAGAAAGTGAGAAAGATAGGGAAAAAATATCAACAACGTTATTTATATGAGAAGCGTTTTGATAAGCGTTATCGGGCTTTGATTATATCTGGCGGAGATTGCTTTAGCAATGCATTCATTCATTCACTCATTCATTCATTCATTCTTTCTTTCTTTCTTTCTGTTTTCTCTTGAAATATATTTATAGTTCATTCTTTAATTTATTTTCATAATACTTTTTATCCAATAAGTAAATAAGAAAAAGATCTTCCGCTTCATACCCGGCACGAATTTTTCGAATTCGATGTTTTATTAGTACGTAGTATGTCTATGCTCTAATATAATGGATTGCTATTTGAGTGCGCAAAGAATTATGAATTGTGTTGTTGCCAGTTGCACAAATAATGTAAGTTACGATTAACTCAAAGTTTTTGTTCATTATTTTGTTCTAAAATTGATAGGTTTTTTCCATCCATTATCCATCCGTAAAGACTATCAACAGGCTTTCCGCTGTGTTTTAATGCCAACTAAAAGCTTTTGCTGCAGAATGGAAGTGAAAAAGTTAAGAACAGCGTCTAGTCCTACAATATTTTATAATTGCAAGATAGATGAGCTGTTGTTTAAGGGCGCTCTGCTCTTCGCGGGTGGAACGTGACACATGGCTTCCTCGTTCTGGTGTCATTTCCTAGTAAAAGATCACCTGGCTAAGACAGCCAATGGTAAACGATGCCGGAAGAACTTGTCACACGAAAAGAATTTGGACTAGGAACTGTGATGAACGCTCGGTCCTGTTTCCCTGCCAGAGCTGATTTCACCAAACTTGCATTTATTGCACCTCAGACCGACATGTCAGAAAGATGGACGGCCGGTCCAGTATACATTTGAGTCGTCATATTAAGTGCTCTACATATTAAGGCAACTACAACGAATTCTTACTGAGGTCTTTAAGCTCGCTTTCGCTGGAAGAGTTTAACCATATAATACTCTTCCCTGTCAATTCTAATATTCGTAATAAAAATATAATGAATCATCTTGAAATCCATCAATTATCATTAAAATGTCAGAAGGATTACAAAACAATTCACGATTTTACAAACTTGGAAAGCGTCCAGCAAAAGTATCTTTGACGGCTAATCCCAGCTTTTAAAGCGGACAAGCGGACGAGCGGACGAAAAAGAACAGCGTTTTTTTTTACTTTAATAAAAGCCGTTCAGGTTCTAATTCCGTTATTATTCCGTCTATTCCGTTATTTGGCAAAAAATTCATGATTGCATTTAAAGCATTTTAGCAACTTAAAGCGCGCCATTCATTTCTATCATCGCTTCGACCTTGCAAAATGCACAAAGCTCTGGTGAGAAAGGTACACAGCAGAGGGTAGATCTGTCACATCGAATCTACGTCGACCGGTTTAAATAACAAAAAAAATGTTATTTCTTAAATCAAAAGAACAACGCGACCCATGCATATGCATATGCACTTGTGTGATCGGATTGACACCTTCAACTTCCATCGCCTGCGAATGGAGACATTCCCTAATCTCCTTTATCCTATCCGATCGATTTGCACTTTTTGCATAATTTGCTCTTAGTTCGATCGACTTAAAATGGAAATGAAGAAGCTTTGAAAAATCAGAGGAAAAAAAATATATATATATCGTTATATATTGATAGCTTTCTATGATCGATGAGTGATGATGTTCACTGGGCTTTCACCTGCATTAGTACATGAGATCTGCAGAAAGCTGTGAACAAGATCGGTGTTGTATGCGTAAACAAAATTTGCATTGCTTTCAAGCAAGTGATACTATAAAGTTGAATTGCAACTCTGGTGTTGGTCTGTGCTCACTTGTTTAGCTTTAAAGCAATGAAAAACCTCGAATTCATTTAAGGAGATTATGACGTAAATTTTCTTCGAAAGCAAAAGTAAATTTTGCGAAAGATTACTTTGAAACTAGAATTATGGTAATCAATAATTATATTCAATTCGATTCCATTCGATCAGTCTTAATTCATAGGACAGCGGTACGAAGTGTTCGACTATCCATATCTATCAAACCTAACTAACTAACTGCCTTTGACTTTTGTATCTTGCCAAACTGAAGAAAAAAAAAAAAACGACTTAGAAGACATTTTGCATAAAGTGGAAGGATTTATAGGAGCATTAGATTTAGGTTTCGCTGAATATCACTATACCCCCCATTACTTGTTGTACAAGGGTATATTAAGTTTGTATGGACGCATGCAACGTGCAGAAGAGCTTGAGATAGATTCAACTTTTGCTATACCGATCAATTCAGAAAATTATTCTAAATCAATCCAAGTTTGTCCGTCCGTCTGCCCCTCTGTCTGCCATGTTTTCTTGGATTCAGCCTATAGATCGCAATTTTTGACATACTTTGATGAAATTTGGTACACTGGCGTGTTCTGGTCCAACGACGAACGCTATTAAAAATGGTTTGAATCGGATCACTTTTTCAACCACTCCCCACATAACATCTTATTTTGAAAAGTCGTTCTATGAACAACTGTATTGAGCGAAGTGGTGCGGGGCATTTAACAGTGGGCTGTGATCCGGTATGATGTTTGAAAGATAATTTTAAAAATTATTTTATTTATTTCCATAAACATTTCCACTAGTTTTTTGAAATACAATAGTAATGGAATAGAGCTCAGTATCAATTTAGAAGTAATCATGAACTATAATTAGCTTGCACCACTGCTTACACATATATATCTGCAGGTATTACTATAATTTATTGGTGGTTAAATCTACTTTCTGTGGGATGTTTGCTTGATTTAAAGTAATTTTAGTTTAAATACTTTATCCCGTAACGCAACGTAAATATCAAAAACGATAAACGTGTATTTACTTGTTCTTATTAATCATTTATGGAGATTTTGTTGAAAGCGGCTTAGAAAGTTGAATATCAAACATGCTAAATTTAATGACTTTAGGGATTTTGTATATCTATCCAAATATCTTGTAGTGCTAGTACTTGTTACGCTATTTTTCCTCGTTCCTGAAAATTTTGCTCTTTAAAAGAAATAATGTCGCGGTAACCTGAGCGGTTAATCTAGGCGTCGTTACTCGTGATATTTGTTTTCTCCTCCTCAAAGAAACTCCTAATATCTGCTTCATTTAATGCCAGTATAGATTTTTTTTATTATTCCTTACGTGGTTTGGGTGATTATGCCTAAGTCTTAAACCAAACGAAATCTAACTCATATAAGTTTCTTGGTCGATCGCCTTTATACGTCGGTTTGCACGGGCAGTTAGTTTTCCCCTGTTTTGTCTCTTCGGCTTCTCTAAGTAAAGCAATCTTTCGGATGTTGGCGGATTTTTGTTCCAGACGGCGAGGTGTCAGTTGCCTGACGGTTCAGCAAAGAGGAAGGAACAAAAGTCAACTTCCTCTTCTCTATACTTTCGTATGATCTGACTGGCGTTGGCAATCGGTAATCTAACCACATATGTCAGCTGACCTATTTCCACGTCCTTTCGCTCGGCAGTGGAGTATCGTGCAGCGTTAAACAGGAACATACAACAAATAAAGTAAAATAATCAACTACCTAAACTTAACCGATCTAATATAAAGTATGGAGACATACATGATAATGTTAACCTACGTATAAACCACGTGACTTTGGTCCTTACACACCAATATTTCCTTAACGAATTTATGATGAAATTCTTTCGTTAGAATGAAGTGAGCAACTGTGATGGGAAGCAATTACATATATTCTACATAGTGTAGAATTTGTGTTTGCACAATTCCTACCCGCCTACCCAGATTCAGTGTTAGTCTTCTCATTAGCTTCAAGGTGAACTGAAGACATAATTTATCAAATGAACATAACTGGTTGCAAGTAAAGTATGCGAATACCAGTTAAGGGCTTACAACAGCTTTGAGTTGCTTTAGCAAGTGCATGTCTGCACCTTCGAATTTGGATGTGGGTGAGAGGGTCTCAATATTTGTTTTTTATCAGATATATTTTAAGTTCCCTTTGCAATTGTGAGGAACAGTTCTGGCCGCGACAATTGCATTACTAATAATATTAGGTGTTTGCAAAAATTCTGATCAATTTGTCATTTGCAAGAAGCATTTGTTGTGCAAAATTCGTAAAATATATGTTAATCAAAATAGTTTCCATCATTTTCTACAACATCTTACAATATTTTTGGCAACATGGCGATGTCATGTCGAAAGAACTTATGTTGCTTTAGCAACGATCCACCCCTCGACTCATTTTCGCACCTCTTTAACTTTGCAGACCCGCGTGCCAGCCAAGCCATGCTGCATCGTTCCGAACAAGTGGTAATCAGGAGGTTCCATGTCTGGTGAGTATATCTAGTAGGGTGTGGCAGAATTTTCCGTTCGAGCTACAACAGTATATTCTGGACAACTCTTGCAAAAAGAGGCCAAAAAATAGCATTTTCAGTTAATTCGCGTCGCCACTGTTAAGCCGTTGAATCCAAAATCAATAATTGGGATATGATGAAGCAGCATCACGATAAGTCTGTGAACGTGTTTGGTGCGCTTTGGCAGCAGAGTTCTTCGAATAAACAACAAAAGTAATGAATTTCGATGAAAAAGAATTTTTAGCGCTCCATGATTAGTGTCGGCGTACGCCGACTAAATGGAAAAGTGGTATTTTGTGTAGCGGAAAATCAAAACCACCCTATTCCCCATTTCTTTATCATTTTTACCTGTAGAAGTCCCCGATCAAAATGTTTGCAAACACAATAAATTTATCCAAATTCGCTCTTCACCTGACTTTGGGTTAAGGTCGATAATTTGGGGTGAGGTATGACGAACATAACTTTTGAGTGAAATTTCGTTTACATTCAGCTGCAAGACTTATTTGTAATTGGAACGCATATATTCGATATCTACGAGGATGGTGTGTAAAGTTTCCGCTATGTTTATAGACCGTGGCTTTGTTCGCCGGTCGTTTAACATCATTTGGTGAACTTGAGCGGCGCGTTTCATCAGTGGTTACAATTTTTAGTTGACTCGATCAGTCGAACAAAATTTTATCGCGATAAAGGTCGAACTTGTCTTCAGCTTGTCTAGATCTGGATCGCGTTTCAAAAACTAATAATATCTTAGGTTATGTTGAAAATTTTCCGCGGTGGTGTTGATGCCTATATATCGGACAGACTTCGCCTGATTGCCTCAAATGAACATGTGAACATGTGATATTTCAGTTTAGATTTTTTGTGCAGATACTTTTCTAATTCTTTGCTCGTGCAAAAAATTATAGTGTTTTGTAAATGTGTGAAATATCTGAAGAAATATGCTATGTGCCGCTTTTTTACTATAAAAAAAAAGTAAAAGCGCTGCGAAAGCAAAAAAAATTTGTAAAGTGTACGATGAGAATGCTATGAGTGAACGAAGGACCGAGGAGTGGTTTGCTCGATTCCGTTCCGGAAGTTCCGATGTCAAAGATGCATCTCGCAGTCACTGGTAAAGTCGATGAAATTTTGCAACTGGCGGAGCAAGACCGGTGCGCAAGCTCTCAGGAAGTAGCGGAGGCACTAAACATTAACGACATGACAGTTTGGAAGCATTTGAGCAGAGCAGGCTAGAAAGAGAAGCTAGAAACCGTGGAAAAAAACCGCGGGGACTTTTCAATATGATCCCGCACTTAATGCTAGCTCGATGCTCCGCTTCGTCTAGTTTTACAAAAACATTCACATAGACTCATGGAAACGATTATCAATTAACAACCGCGCGTCCAAAATCGTTGAAGTTTTGGTCAGTGCTTATTATTAGTACATGTGCACACGTATTCCTCAACGCTTGTGCACAAATGTTGCGATTTTTATTTCCAGGCCCTAAGCACCTGAGCATAATGTAGTGTGCACAACGCATTGCAGCACGCTAATCACTAGCATAACCATAACAACAATCAAACCAATTTCACTTGATTCATCAATAACCTAGAATTACATGCAACACAAAATTATTTATAAACCATTTATAGTTTTGTATGACCTATAGAAACTGTGGCCCATTTCAAAAAAGCTGAATCGCATTTCTGCGGAACGCAATTCTATCCGCTCGCAAGTAAGTCAACGCTGTTTGGAAATAGATTAAGTATAGCATTTTTTATTGACTACCAATATTAGTGTATACGACTTACCATGATTAATAAAGATCATCATTTTCAATTACAATTAATTAGCGCGTAAAAGGCTCACCTTCTGATTTCTTACTAATATATATTTTCAATAAAAATCATACAAAACATCAAACTTAAGTTTCTAAGCCGCTGGAAGAAGCCGCGTTAGATGCATATATATATTCTTGTGGAATTCCTTTTCCACATGTCTTTTCGCTCTGTATGCGTGTTTAGGCAAGGCGTCGCGTCACGATCACAGCCCCGAATATAGCTGAAAAATCGCTTAACAAAGCAAGTGATTAAACCGGCAGAGTGGTAGAATGACATCGGTAGTGGATTTCGAAAATGATAAGCGGCGGCAGATTTGTCAATAAATAAAGCAAAGAAACTGAACACTTGTAATGGACACTTCGAGTGCATTGCCTATACGGTGACTGAGGTTTCTTATAAATTTTTGAAAAGTCTTTAGCAAAAATGATGCTCTTTTCCATTATAGTCGTGTAGTGTTTTATGAATGGCTTTCGCTATTACAAAGAAATATTACTTGAGGGAGTTATGTGCCGTTTGCATAAAGGTATTCGCCGGAATTATGAATACATCACGGCTGTGCAACTTCTCACGTTGCATTGATTCGTCGTCACTTTTTCACCGGAAACTCAATTCATTCAAGTCATTCAAAACTCACGATTCGATTTCATCTCACCTCCGCTTATTCATGGAATATAAAAAATCGTTCGGGGGACATCGAGCTGACTCGACTAAAGAGATAAAGACAGATCGAAGAAAGCGCTTTTTCGATGAAACTAAACGCGCCAAACTTAAGCACTCCGAGAAGTATTACGTGTCTGATTAGCGCAAAGCAAAAAATCATATAAAGTATTATATATTTTTGATTAGCGTAAAATTTTGACGCTGCGCCTGCCGTCTATGCGGTCTGCAAAAATTGCTTTAAAAATCTTACACATTTGCGCATATGATTCGAGAAATCAACTCTGAAAGTTTATGCGATACGTTCACCAACAAAAAAACAATGTCAAGATTCAAAGCGAATCGAACATAACCCCCTTACTTGTTGGCTGTAATTCGATTTTTCTCGCCTATTATTTATGGCTGTCTACGAAAGGCTTTACGCACGAAATAAAGATATTCAGGCAGATAAAAGTTTTGGCGAAGAAAGATGGTATGCTTGGGATATGTGTCATTTTTTGCAGACCTTGTATTCGTAGTACAATTGTCTCTTATTTCTCTTTTCCCCTTCACGCATATCCTTTCCGTTATTTATATTTCCCTTTTTTACTTCTTTAACTTTCACGCGTCGCGGAGTACGAGAAAAATAGTACTTTTGGTCGCTTCACACCTGTTACGTTTCATTGTCTACTGATATTGTACTCTGGATATCTTTTTCGCTATTTTCATCAGGTGCTTTCCTTCCCTTATCTATGTGTTTTTTTTATATTCTACACAACTTGTGGCGCAGAGTTTGCGTACGTAGAAGGGGCTTAGGGGCCACCTTTTATTATATCGTTCGATCAAAAATCATTTTCTGAATTATTCAAGGTCTGATGTCTGTCCATATAAATTTGTGCTGAAGCTCAAGGTTGCAATTTTTGAGATATTTTGACGAAATTCGGTACATTGACAAGCCGTAACCCAGGGACGAATGACATTGAAAATGGCTCGAATCGGTCTAGTTCTTCGACCACTCTCTCTTTAACGCCACGTTTTGAAATGTCGTTATATGGAAACAAAAACAAATTGCAATTTTCAAAATTCCTCGACAAAAGTCGCGGGGTAAGAGTAGTTCGACCTTCTAAGTCGATATAAAAAATTTGGTTCGACTGGGGCAATTTTGGGAACTGCCTTTCATATAACTGTTATTACGAAAACTGATTTTTATCAGTTAAAAAGGTCTAATTTTCAGTATTTCATGGTCAAAATTGGATCATAACAACAAATTGACAAAGCAATCAATCTTACCGAATTTGGACCACGTAGGTTCATTTTTTTGGTTACCAACGCATATAAGGATCGTCAGGAAGTTTAAGCCTTTATATGCCAAAAAGATGTGAAACTTAAGTGGCACAAATTTGAACTCCATGAGTCTATTTCTTGGCCTTTTGACTGTTTTACCCTTTCCAGTTTGTACGATTACAAAACATGTACATGTAGCATGCTTTTTAAATTTTGTCAACTCCGTGCACCAAAGTTTTCTTAAAGGTAATCAGCCTTGTAAGGCGGTATGTCTTGATCGGGTTGCTATTCAGCAATGGGATGGGTTAGGGAGATGATCTGTTTTAATGATAGTCTTTTGCAAGAAAATAAACGAACGAGGCCGAGGTGTCAATTGAAACACGTGGTGGCCTTCTTTTTCTGTATGATGTCATCATCGAATATCTAAAATTTTAAACGGAAATGTTATAAAAACCTAAGTAGATTTAAGTAAAATTTCTGATAACAATCGCTCATGTTTTGCTAGATTTACATGCACAAGTATGTATGGGTTTATGTGTGCAAGATTTACGCAGATCATTTTTATGAACGGAAAATAATTGTAATGATTTGGTTATCGTATTAATATTTAAATAAGATAAAGTTGTTTTTGTTGCTGCCTCTCGTATTCATTTTAACGGCAGATGTAAACTAGAAATAGTTATTTTTTCACTATAAATTGCAATCAAGTAGCATTTAATCTTGTAAGTATACGAACGACAGCGGTACGACGTGAACGATGTTAACAATGAAGTGGAATAATTTAATATTTGTGTTGGTACGTATCCAGAGTAATTTCAAATAAAGAAAAAAAAAAAAATAATAATTTTTTTCACTAAAATGATAACCATATTTAGGTCCTGGCCGGATTTGCCAGTGGCATGACTTTGCCGGAAACTGACTCTGCAGCTTTAGAAATGGCTGCAGAAGTTGTCGCTGCTGAAAATGATGATTACACAGTATTGGAAAAACTAAGTGAAACCGTGGTTCATCCAGAAAATTTTAATGAAGACTTGGTACTACAAGACGCCTTAGACGACGTTGATGTGGTTGCAAGTTTAACAGAAACTGAAAATCATGAATATGCACCCGATGCCAGTGAAGTAAATTCTGCTAATGACGAAGTATCTCAAGACAGTGATGTAGGTGAAGTGAATTCTGGTAATGATGAAGCAGCTGAAGCCTCTGTAGTTGAAGAAAATTCGGCTAATGAGGGAGAATCCGAAGTCAATGTACCTGCTAATGAGGAAGTATCTCTAGATAACGACGTAGTTGAAGTGAACTCTGGTAACGATGAAGCAGCTGAAGCCTCTGTAGTTGAAGAAAATTCTGCTAATGAGGGAGAATCCGAAGCCAATGTACCTGCTAATGAGGAAGTATCTCAGGACAGTGATGTAGTTGAAGTGAATTCTGATAATGATGAAGCAGCTGAAGCCACAGCAGTTGACGAAAATTCTGGTAATGATGAAGCAGCTGAAGCCACAGTAGTTGAAGGAAGTTCCGACAATGAGGAAGCGTCAACAAACGATGGCAATGATGAGCACGCACATGAAACTGAAAACAATGACAAAGAACAAGGAGAAGAGCCAGAAGAAAATGTTGTGGAAACTACAACTGTTAGTGTGGTTACCACTACGGAACTCCCCACTTGCTCTACACCCGGATTGCAAGCCCATGAAACAGATTGTCGTTTATATTATTCTTGCTCAGCATTGGACTCAGCTGACGGAACTTTGCGTTTACAGACCCTTTCCTGCGGCGAAGATGAAGCTTTCAATGCTGCATGGGGTCGTTGCGCTCGCGACATTTCTTCCTGTCCCAATGAGTTCGCTTGTTTGGCTCCTGGTGCCTTCGAAGATCCTCTATCAAATGTTTCATATTATCTCTGCTATAGTCGTCTTACCCTTGACGGTTATTTATTATATCATGTCAAGTGCGGCAGCGGCGAAGTATTTCTACCAGAAATAGGTAAATGCTTCATTGATCTGAGCGATTTCGCTAATGCATATCTCAACTACGATTGGCTTCAAGTACATGATGTTGATGTAGTTAAACTAGAATACGAGCAGTACAAGACGGAAGCCAAGTTGCAAATGAAATTGGAAAAGGAAAAGGCCAAAATGGAAAAGAAATTGCAAAAGGAGTTGGAGAAATTGGCCAAGAAGAAAGCCAAAGAGGAAGCGAAAGCCGCTAAAGCAGCTCTTCTTGGTCTTTAATTAAAACGATGTTTAAAATTTCCTTCATTTTTTAATGTTCGCCGTAGATAATTGAAGTAATAAAAAAAAAAAAGATTAATAAATAAATAAAACAAGTTCATTAAACTGAAATCTTTAAAAATAATTAATTCTGTTGTCCTTAGCATCATATGATCAATGTATCGAATTTCAGCAAAGCAGCGCGTACATAGCGACCGACATGTTGAACACAACATTGTTCCCTTTCTAGGCTTTTATTTAAGGGATTGAATCTTTCTTAGGTCTAATAAGTTCCCGCGAAGGCCATTGCCACCGCAAAGATCTTGTTGTAGACTTTAGCGGCGTCACGTATATATTATGGCGCTCTGTTCGAGAAACTTTCTCTGATTCTTCTTTTCAAATGGAATTAGAAGCGCAAGGGTTTATTATATGTTAGAACTTTAGATATGTATGTATGTGTGCTAACTTTCGTTATGAAGTCACTAATGTATAAAACTTGCGGTTCCTTATAGATTTTTTTGCAGTGAGCGCCTGTTACCAGTGCAAGGGCTTTCGCATATTGTTGATGTTTGTAGCGCAACCTGTGCCCCCTAACTGTATTCCATACGAACGTATTGCCTAAGTAATGTTAAAATACCTGAAACTTTATTATATAACCTTGGAGTCTACGATTCCGGTTCAATAGCCGTTACATTTCATTGATTTCTTCGCTTTCTTCGCCCGTGCATGAGACAACGAATTAAGACGGCGATCTAAGTGGATTTTAAGATAATTTACGTATATTGCATGAGGTATCGTGACATTGTAGACGATTGCAGGGCACCATCTTTTCCTTTTTAGAGTGAACTTACATCAGAGCATTTGGAGCGATGAACTTGTCGAGTCTCTCATCAAATATGACGATGAAGCTTCTTTCCTAGGGGATAGCCCCTCTCTATATGTGTAACCCGGTAACCATAAGAAAAAAGTAAAGAATGAGTTCTGAGCCCACAACCATTTACGTGGTAGTCGCGATTCTTATCTATTCGCCTACTCATTTGTATGTGTGATTACAACAGAAGTCTAATCAGCAAAAGTGCGTACTTAGCTCGAATGGAATCCCAGCAGATCCGCGGTACATAATAAATATAAAACGGATTGCATTATGTTTAATTATGGAAAGCAAGTTAACATTTTTCTAGTCATCGACAAAGTCTCGTTGATACGTATTACGACCTGAAAAACAATAAACAAAGCGTGCTTGCTGCAACGTCACTATCATCTAATATATTTCCATAAGGCTTTTGTTCCATGCTTTGTCAAAGGCTTGTGATATATCTTCACAAAAATGGACGGAAAAAAATCAGACAGACAGAAAACAATTTTGAATCAGTGGATATAGTAAAAAGTGCGTCTTTGTCAAGTCGTTCCACTTCTGTACCACACATGGTGGAGCTTAAAAGAACGCAATTTATATAAAAACATATCAGATAGCGCTAGAGATTTTCCCGTTCAAGTTTGTTGAAATTCTTCGATTAAATATCATATTTATTTATATTTTTTATTAGTTAAATATTGTTTCTTTGGATGCGTTCCGTATATCTTCATTTTATATCCATCACCAAAGGATGAGGCGCGTATTCATCCTGTCAGAATGTTTGCAACGCCCACACAAAGACTCATAAAGTATATCTATTCTTGACCAGTATCGAATTCCGAATCGATTTGAGCATGTTTGTCTGTCCGGTTGTCCCACTGTCCGTCCGTGTAATAGTTGTTGTAAACATTCTCCTGGCCGCAAAAATGAAGCTATCGACTTCAAATTTCGCAGAAACATTGAAAATTTTTGCACGCAAGTCGATGTAAAAAATGGACAAAATCGGTTAAAAGACATGGCGACAGTAGAACGTAATGTGAGGACACATCTGTTTTTCAAAAGGAATAAAAAATTGGTTTTTTGCTTCTTACTCATCAACTACAGCAAAACAAACTTCAAAAATTTGACGGTATATTCTATGGGCACTTCTACAAATATGCGAAAAATAGGCCACGCCTAGTTCATTTTATGGTGTGATATAAATTCATTTTTTTTTTTCAAAAATTTTTATAACACACAAAAAAGTAAGGTTCAAAAACCCCATAAAACATCTAAATTCAGAATGCACCTAAGCATCCCCGTCTGCCCATCTGTCTGTCCGAAAAACTGTGTAGTATCTACATTATTCTGGTCGCAAAAATGAAGATACAAAGGCTTATGAATTTGCGAAGGAATTTGAAAATGACGCAAACTTTTCAAAGAACGCACCTGCAAAGCCCAAACGCCTATGCAGAAAAGACGATGAACACCTGTGCTTTCCGTGTTTATTAATTCTTCGTCATAAAGTACAGCACTGGAAAAAATCATCTGCGCTTACTCAATATTATAGAGCATGAAAATGTTGTTCTTTTCTTTTCGGATTACGATGATGGGCATAAAAGATTCGGTCACGACCGAAATAAATGAATCGCCATTAAAATTTCAATGAAGCGTACATTCCATAAATAAATATCGTCTTAACCGATATGATTATTTAACATAAGTTTAATCGAATGGCACATTTTGGAAATAAGGCAGCAACATACTTGACATTGCCATCACGTTATGAAAAATGCCGCCTAAACGACTGCGTAACTATTTAATTTTATGTAGGGAGTTTTCATAAGCGATTTCTTCTTCTTTCGCTTTAGACAATTGAAACAATTTTCATTATACATATTGCGGTATTCTCTCTTTCTCTCTCCCTTAACGTCATTTAAAACGCAGACGTGTTTGGATTACAGTCAAAATTTTGTTTTGTTTGTTTGTAGCCTTTCGAGTTTTGCATGTTAATAGAACTTCACTGATCCGTTTTTGCAATTTTTTTATATTACATTCATTTAACTGCTTGTGTGTGTGTGCACGTGTGTGTGTGTATACTGCAAATTTGCCCAGAGGTTATACATATCTAACTTCACAAATTTTTACATATTATTTTATTATATGCATTAGTGTTGTTGTTTTTATGTTATTATAATACATTATGTTTACATTGTTATTATTGTAACTGACTACTTTGCTAATGGACTTTCACTATTCATAATACATGGGAGTATTCTTTTAATATCTTAGGTGGGATGATTTCTGCTGTTTTTTTTTATTTATTTATTTATTTATTTATTTTTTTCATCACCAAAGCGTAATGGGAATGATTTATGCACAAAATTTCATGTTGTTGATGATGATGATTGAATTTACATAAAAAAAAAAAAAACAAAAGGTTTTCTGTTGAAATTGTGACTGTGTTCAACTTGAAAACGTTGTCCAGAAAGGGATAATAATGTCAAAGTTTTGTTGCCCTCCTTTTCGGGTTGCATGAAGTGATCAATCAACTCGACCATAAGTTTGCCCTCAAAAGTACATGAGACGTATATGCATATATACGTACATACATATATACATTCATTCATACATACATACATAAATACATTTATGTAACACATGCACACACACACACGCAAAGCACAGACTGCAGAACCCAACTGCACAAATGACATCAAATTCAAATCAGCTGAATGTTCTGAATTATTAAGAACCAAGCGGTATCTGGCGGTTAAGGTTCATTTAATGTGTTAACT
This sequence comes from Glossina pallidipes, assembly GCA_000688715.1. Taxonomy (NCBI): domain Eukaryota; kingdom Metazoa; phylum Arthropoda; class Insecta; order Diptera; family Glossinidae; genus Glossina; species Glossina pallidipes. The sequence goes on along the minus strand of KK499906.1, from coordinate 579,129 downwards.
GCATATGGCGAATATATACGTCATGATCCGTCCATCCGTCCTTGTAGGATTTCCTCATTAAATTTTATCATTATGAATGTGCTCTTTGTCATAATAACGTATTTTAGAAAATATTTTTGTCATTTTATCAAAGGATATCATCACAATTTAATTTCGTATCACAAGTATACGAGTATATCGCTGAAGAGGTCGACACAGTTCATACACCCACACAGAATGATATGTGGTTTCAACTCAGGTTGATGCCACCGATTACAGCCTGTGGAGCTAGTCAGTTAGTGGCGTAGGGCGTCCACTTATGATACAAAGGCATAATAAATTTGCGCGGATGTATGCAACGCCCTGTAAAACTTGAGATTGACCCACCTTTTATTAGAAAATGACTCTGAATTGATCTAATTTCGTCTGTCCGCTTATTCATTTTAGATTCTTATCTTCAACCTATAGGTCGCACTTGTTGAGATATTTTGATGAGACCTAGTACACCGAAATGCTTTGACTCTAGAACGAATGCTATTGAAAATGATTCTAACTGGACCTTTTTTCGATCATTTCCCATATAATATCTTAGTTCGAAAAGTCATTACGTGTATATCTGCACAACGGTGTAGGGTGTTTAATGGCGGGCCGGACCCCACTATAGGGTTTTCACTTGTTTATTAAAATTCTTTTTTGATAAAACAGCAAACTTGCATGTGTGAACGTTTACTAACTGTCGTTATTATTATTCGGATAATCGGATAACTTTTATGCTGGCGAATGGATTTCATAATGTACGTCTGCCAATAAAACAAAGAAGTGCAAGGAATGAAAAGAAAAGTATAACGTTACGCAAGTCTTGTTGATGATCTGTTGAATTGATCGGACGATAATTTTGGGAATATTTTGTGCACAAATGTGTCATTTTTTTAAAATTTCTTGACATTAACTTTTTTAGAATCCTTTATTCCTATAGTGGTATTGTGAAGATATGCACGCTTGTTGTACATCGTATGTCGTGATTGAGTGATAAGCAAAAAGTCCATCGTTTCGCTATTGAAATACGAACATTACGATGTATTGTCGCCATATCTCTTGGCCAATTTGGTCCATTTTTAACGTCAACTTGTGTGCAAGAACTTCCAATGTTTTTATCAAATTTGATGTCGATATCTCCGCAGTTGCGGTCAGGAGAATATTTACCATAGACTTAGCACAGGCGGACAGAAGGACAGACGGATATGCTTAGATCGAGTTTCAATATTTTTGTCAAATTTTAACCCGCTATATTCGTAATTGCAGTCACGAGAATGCTTAGCACAGGCGTAAAGAAGGACAGACGGACATACTTACATCGACTTCCTAGGATCTTTGAAGATTCCTTCTGGGTGTATCGTTCTGCAAACGATCTCATGAAACGAATATATTTGTATTTATCAAATAACAGTCCTTTGCAGATATTGGTCGGTCAGATTGTAGATATTCTATTATATAATTCGCGAGCCGATCTAAACGGGGTACGTAAAAATAACTTGCCTACAATATATTTTTTTTTGTAATCTTTTACCTTTTATTCTAACATTTTCGATCTTAACGGCTTTGTTGGGTGGGTTTTCCAACTTTTAATAAACGTTTCTTCTCAATTACGCTTAGTTTTCTGAATAATAATATCAGAGTTAATAATATACGTTGTTTAAGTTGCTTTTAGGAGAAACATTACTGTCTTAACAGTGTACTGTAATCAACATTTCACTGTTATGTTAGTCGATTTCATTCATGTGTTCGTGTAGTCATAGGTTGGAGTAGATATCTTCAGTAAAACAGACGCATAGCTTAGTGTAAATGCGCATGCGCGCATGAACGGTTCACTTACAAGATAATCGCAAAAAATATGTGATAAAAATATTTCAATAAAACAAATAAAAGAAGAAAATATATATATAAAAGAAAAAAAAGAAAAAAATTATAATAAATTATAATCCTTAAGAAGAAAAGAAAAAAAAAAGAAAAAGAAAATAAAATCAAAATCATTCGCATTTAGAATATCTTTCTAACAAATAAAAGTTGAATATTTTTAGAAATTCTGTTAATCAAACTAAATATTGTAGCGCTCGCACCGGGGCCGGTCAGTGGATTGTAAAGGCTTAAGATATTTAAAAATCATCTCCTACGCCTACACACATAATCTAACGTTTTAATTGTGGATTACAACAAACAAAATGGTAAGCAATGTACCTGCGCTCTATTGATCTACAATCGCTTTACCCTCCGTTCCATTAGGATCAGAAAGGAAATGCGTAAGAATTTCTTAGGAAATAAAAAAAAACAAACACATTATGGTTCATGTTGAGCGTATGTGTAATGTAAACAAAAAAAAAGAAAATCTTATTCACATTATATATACAATGAACTGAATACTAAGAAAGAGCAAAAAAGAAGATCACAAAACTCAGGCGGCTAAAGAAAATCGAAAGGAATGAACGAAAGCAACTATTAATGTGTGCTAAGCAAAATGTCTCAAGCAATTCTTTTATTTCTCTTTACTTGATTCTTTCTATTCGATTAGGAGGAAAGATTAGGTTAGGTTACAGGCTTACAGCGGGTAGTCAATCTTTTCTAAGGTTTACTTAGAACAGAAGAACACAATAGAAACCTTGTGAAACATTATACGTTTTGTTGTTGATTATAAAAGTTATTGCAACCCATCAGATAGTCTTAACAAGTATTTCACATTAGTTGGGAAAAAAACGTATTTTCTTTTGAAAACTATATCGGTCAGTATACTAACTACACTCACTATAAAAACAGCATAGAGGAAAGCAAACGTTCAAGACACTTGACCTTCATAAATATCGGATAGCTACTGCAGACATCGTTAAGATGCATCTCATCTTCTGTTAGGTGTATAAGTAAGCAAGTGTGAGCGTTATTTCCTTGCGCCTCTTGTTCTGTTTTCCGGCTATTATGGGCCATTTGTCGCCTATTTAACTTGTTGTGAGACACGATGCAATAGCTATGCAATAAATTTTGAATAAATTAATTTTTTTCGATAAATCAGATTTATGATGTCATAATAGTACATACATAAATTAATTTATAAGTTCGAGAACAAACAGCATGTACATTATTGTCTTTCTAATAGTGCACATTTGTTTTTATTAGATAAAAACATGTAAGAAAATTACATTCGATCGTGACCCACCGATCATCGTTATCCTAAAAAGAAGAAAAAGCAAAAGAGCTACATTTCCATGCTCTATAATGTGGAATGCGCGCAGCTGAGTTTTTCTATTTTCAAAATAAAAGTTTTTGCTGCAAGGATATGTGGGCGTCGTAGGCGTGTCCTCTGAAAAGTTTGAGTCACTGCTAAATTTTTTTACAAATTTTTAGGCGATATCTTTATTTCTGCTTCAGTGTGGCAGAAGGACTGATGGACAGACGGACATGTTCAGGTGCGTTCCAAATTTGAAACTGACCAAGAATTTATACACTTTGAGAGGGTGAGGTTATTGAAAAAAAAAATTAAATTTTATACATTATAACATCGGGTAGGCGCGGTCTCCGTCTAAGTGGTACTGCGGACGTGTCTTTCGACTAATTTGACCAGTATTCAATACTAACCTGCGTGCAAGAATTTCCAACATTTCCGCTAAACTTGAAATCGATAGTTTCGTTTCGACATTACACTACCAGACAGACGGACATGCTTTGATGCGATCAGAGTTTCATGCTCAACAAGAACATATATAATTTGTGGGTTTTCCGAAGCTTCCTTCTGCACGTTGCAAACGTTTTGACGATATAAATGTACCCCTAATCTTTCGATGATGAACATATTGAAAAAACCTTGAAAAGATAAAAAAAAAAAATGTATTTGTTGATGCAAAATTCGCCTAAATTTTGGTATATTTATATATAAAGGGAAAAGGAAGGGGTTATCTCTGTGGTCTACAAAATGCTTTTTCACACACTGAGTTATCAGTACGCGGTTCGGTAAGAGATCGAGCTATTTATGTCAACTTTTCATCATTCACCGAAGGATATGTATGTGTATGATGGGTATACCCATTTTGTTAAAACGTTTGCAACGCCCAGAAGGAAGCATTAGAGACGCCACAAACTATATATATTGTTGATCAGCATCAAATCCGAAATCGATTTAAATATGTCCGTCTGTGTAATATCTGTTGTAAACAGTCTCCTGGCCGCAATGAAGCTATCGACTTCAAGTTTGGCAGAAACATTGCAAGCTCTTGCAAGGTGGTTGGTATTGAAAACCGCCCAAATCGGTCGAGCCACACGGTCACAGCAGCACGTAGACTGAGAGCATCTCTATTTTTCAAAGGGAATGAGAAATTGGTTTTTTACTCATTACTCATAAACTATAGAAAATAAATGTCCAAAACTTTGAACGCATATTCTATGGAGGATGCTGTAGCATTTGTGCACAAAAATTGTCCACGCCTACCCAATATTATAAGGTATCCCAATTTTGTAATTTTTTCAATGGCTTCATAACGCGCAGAAACAAGCTTTAAAACCTCAAATTCTTGGCCAGTTTCAAATCATGAATGCACCTAAACATGTCCGCCTGTTCGTCCGCCCTGTTTGCGCAACTGTGTAGTATTTGTGCTCTCTCGTTATCGAAAAGGAAGATATCGTCTACAAATTTGCAAAAAATTTGGCATTGAACTAAACTTTTCAAAGGACACGCCTGCAACACCCACATGCCTCTACGACAAAAACTTCTGTTTTGAGAATCGAAGATTTTGTTCTATTACTTCTTTTGTCTTTTGCTGGGGTAAACTGTGATGGGTATAAAAGATGCGGTCACGACCGAATTTAATTTTCTTACTTGTTTATTTTATTATTACCTTTCTTTAATTTTTTAATCTATAATTAAATTTTCAAGAATATTTTAGTATTTAGAAAAAATGCCAATAAAAGCATTGTAGTAGATCACGATCCACAATTACATACCCTACACAACTTCGCTTGATATAGTTACTCATACGACCACTATTCAAAATAAGACGTTATATGGGAAGTGGTCGAAAAAGTGGGCCAATCCGAGCTATTTTCAATAGCATTTTTTCTTGGACCGCAACATGTCAGTGTAGCAAATTTCATCAAAACATGTCAAAAATTGTGACCTGTAGACTGAGCATAAAATCCCAAGGCGAACAAGCGGACAGATGGACAGACAAGATCGATCGGAATAATAAAAGCCAGATGTATGTCAAGTCCTTTTGGATGTTATATACGTTTGCTTATTTTATCCCACATGGTGTAGGGTGTAATGATGGTAAAAATTGTACTATCCAAGGCACTGTTCATTCTTATTCTTTGTCCATTCTATCACATTCTGCTAATTTTAGCATATTCCGACTTACGCGAAGATATTTAGTTGTTGTCGATATGATGTTCATCATGAAAATTCGACCGGTGGGCAGTACTTATATGCTTTCGTCGATCTAATATAACTGTCAAAAATATCGAAGAGTAAACGACGGCTGGTAATAGGAAAGCTTACCCAAAAATGGCATTTTCTCGGTGAATTATTTGATATGTGTTATGTCTGAAAAACTAAAATGTACTCTGCTTCTGATGCAAAGACTAATATTTTCATATATAATTGCAACGGCATTTTCTCAAACACGATACAGAATTAGTTACGCTGTGCTTTAAAAACATCTCATGGATCAGGTTTTACATCAATATCAATAATAGCTGTTTGCCTACCTATGTCCTATGTAGCCATCAGTACGGCCGGCTCATGTTAGCTTGATTTCTACTTATCATTTAAGAGTGCATATCGTCAAGGGCAAGTCTTCATCCCGATTCTTAGAGTTAGCTTTACAAGCGGACAGCTACGAATGAATATTTTTCATGGACTACAAATGACAGTTTTCCTATCTATAGATGGATCAGGTTCAAATTTTTCATTGAATTTTTTGAGAAATCTTCTAAATGTTTCCACCGACTTTCTGAGTCTTCACGTCATCAGTTTTAATTTGTAAATTTTTACTTGCTTTGAATATAAATGTTGGACTCAAGCTTTCTGTTTCGAATGTTGAGAAAGTTCTCATAGCGTCTCTGATGAGACAGACAAACGAATGGATTGATCTTTGTGTGTCGTTTAAGTTCTTACTATGAAAACTCAACCCTATTGTCTCCAAAGACACACGCGTTAAATATGAAGTGTTGATTAGCCTCTCGCTCTGGAGGCTAAGGTAACCCACAGCTCAATATTGTCAACTAACAAGGTCCTCAGTCATCTCATATAATGCTGCTTTAATAGACAAACAAAGCCAAGCTGATTCATGAGCTTACGCATGTCAGGGATGTTGCGTTAGAAACTTCATTCCTCGATGATGATGCTTCCAGCGTATTGAGAACGAGGAAAACATAGACTTGCAGTGCTTTTCAATATAGTTAGTCATACATAGTGTGCGATTGGCGTATTTATTGTTTTTCTAAGTTTTCCTTTATTACTTGGCTCGATCGGTGCAAGGACATCAAAAACAATCGATTCGAATTCTTTCATTTTGGAAATCACATTAGGCACATGCACCCTTGCAAAAAAACTGGGACAAATTCTGCTGCGGACATCACCAACTATGTAAGACTTAGTGTTGACCAGCTTGAAGGGCGAGTTCAATTTGCCCATTTCTGTCTGTCTTTCAAGTAAAATTAAAATTCAGAACTCACAACCATATCTGTCTTTTATCCCTCTCCCGCGATTAATTTCGAAATCAAGCCAATTTGGGTAAAGGATTCGTTTGCTAGTAGATAAAAACCCTGGTATTGGTAAAGGGGATTATGAAAATAGACCTTTTAGCATGAACAGCTATGTCTTAATTTGAGGAGCTCTATGTATGATATGTGTAATATGCGTATTGTGCGGGGGTGAAACGGTGTGACTTTTACATTAACAGATTTGAAGGAAAACGAATATTTGTTCTTAATTTCGATCGGACTGAAGCTGATTAGGGGACAGTTACAAAGAGATACCAAAAGTTACCAAAATTATCGCACAGTAAGCGTTAACCAGTACTCTTTAGCGTTGGCTTTGCTATAACGTTATACCATTCGGCTCCACTTGTATACTTGTATACTATAAAGTTGTGCCAACTTGTGCCAACCAGTGGGAGATTTGCTATTGAAACTCAAAGTCAAAGTTAGATTGGATTGCATATTAGGAGCGGCTACAGTAAACCAAAAAAAAAGAAGTTTTGATCTTGTCTGAATTCTGACAACCAGTCCGCAGATCATTATTAGTTGGGCATGGCCCGGCTACACAAAACCATAAGCGCAAAGGACGTGTTTTTCTCCTCCGAGTTCTGATAAGCAGTCCGCAGATCATGGCCCGGCTACCGTAAACCATGAGCATAAAACACGTTTTTATCTATTCTGGATTCTGACAAGTAATCCGCAGATCATTATTAGTTGGGCATGGCCCGGGCTACAGTAAACCAAAACAAAGGACGTTTTAATCTCGTCTGAATTCTGACAAGTAGTTCGCAGATCATTATTAGTTAGGCATGGCCGGGCTACAGTAAGCCATTAGCACAAAGGACGTTTTAATCTCGTCTGAATTCTGACAAGTAGTTCGCAGATCCTTATTAGTTAGGCATGGCCGGGCTACAGTGAGCCGTGAGCACAGAGAACGTTTTCATCTATTCGGGATTCTGTCAACTGGTCCGCAGCTTATTATTAGTTAGACTTGGCCCGGCTACAGTAAACCAGAACAAAGGACGTTTTTATCTATTCTGGATTCCATGACCATGAACGCGCAAAACATTATTAGGGAGGCGTGGCCAGGTCTCGTATCATATTGCCTGCGAGGGTGCATCAGTGAATATAACTAATGTCGTTCTTAGATCGGACATGGAAGAAGATACTATAAAATAATGGTCCTATTATTTTTCCAAATATCCCCACCTTTACATTACTACACGAAGTCAGAGGAGAGTTGCTTAAAAGTTTTCTTTCTTTTTTTGTTTTTTTCATAATTTGACGATTTACCGACTTTTCGCAAACTCTTTTAATAGCTAATAACGCAACGGAAATCCAAAATACTTTCTTATAAGAGGAAGTGTATGAACAAAAAGGAGAGAAAATTGCATAAAGCTTTCTCAAGCATAGTACTCGTACTTTCACACTTTTGTTATTTACTATCTTTGAATTTTTTATATTCCATTAGTGTCCAAAATAAAGTTAAAAACAAAAAACAAAAAAAAATCATCAATTTTTGTAAATATGTGAAATAAGAAAGAAACGGAAAATATTATGAAGTTTTAAAAAAATCACTAAAGCGTTAATATTAGATGTAATTCATTTACGGCAGATGATCCAACAATGAATAAACAAAACACAAAACGAAATGAAAAGAAAAGAAAAGAAAAAAAGAGAAGCAAAAATCTTGTAACATACATGTTATTAATGTAAATTATTCGCAATCTTCATTATTCATAATGCATATGAAAGTGTTCATTAATTGGCCGGATAAACATTTTCATTTGATTGAAGTAAGTAACACTTGCCAAGATCAACGTTAACATTACATTAACATCATTCAAAACTTAATATCAATAGATTTGAAAATGTTGTCTAGAAAATATTGAGTTCAATAATTTCGGATAAATTTAATTACAGTCGCGAATTAACGCAACGTAAATTGCGAAACAATGAACAGAAACATTTATGCATAGAAAAATGTACAGGGATTATGAAGGCGCAATACTTTTTTTTCCGCCAACTTTGATTACTTTATGCGTTTGTTATTCGAGTTGTAGCCAAATAATGAGCAAAAAAAAAAAAAAAAAAAAAAAAAAAAAAAAAAAAAGAAGAAGAAGAAGAAGAAGAAGAAATAATAAACGTTTTACCGATAAATATGGTAAATGTTAACAATTGTGTGACAATACCTTGATAGTCAGTCTTTTATTTATTTTATTTATTTATTTATTTATTTTTATTTATTTTTTTTCTTTCTTTTAAATATACATAAGTAAGTAAGTATTCCCCTCTCTCTTTGTTTGTTATTGTTTTGTTTTGTTTTTGTTGCAATTATACATATATACATATATATATATATCTGGCAATGTTTTGTGTTGATGAGAGTCATTGACTGTTTAATATCAACGTTTATATCATCTTCGTTACAATGGTTTCCAGCCACTGACAAAATGCCAGTTTGGGAAGTATACCGCGCCGTGGATGGCTTAGAAATTATTCGATTCATTTTTGCCAAGTTCACGAATTGAGACAATATGCAAAATATATGCGAAAACCTAATGAAAAAATTCTATATATATATAGCTAAATGTCGATAATCTTGCGCTCAATTCAAAGATTTGTATATTAAGGAAAGGCAGCCAATAAACAGAAATGTTGATGACATTGGAGACGATTTACTTTGGAAAAAACGATCGGAAAAATGTTTGAAATATTTATCGTTACGATGTATCGATGTATCTGCAAACAACAGATGCCTTCTATGTGTAATAGACACGTGCCTAGCATACCGCCTGGACATATCGTCCTCTCAATTTTCGGCACAATAAACGTTTGTCATACGTTATGGCCTATAAGCTATCATGTCTTTAGTCTGCGTTAACTGGGTCGTGGTATCGCATCTTCCCGGGCTTCTTCACTGCTTTTCACGCCAGCGTTTACGAGTAACAATTATTTTTCAATTCTACCTGAAAATTGAATTGTGAGCGAATTGGAAAAATTTTAAAAAGACCTTAATCTAAACGTGCTATGATATTGACAGCAATCGATCAGCATATAGCATTTTCAAGGAAGCTGGTCAGCGAAAAAAATTCGCCTCTTCGTTGGTTCTTTTCAAGTTAAATTTAACTAAGGACGTTTTTATAAATGCTTCATAGCGAGAGATTGAAAGAATGGTGAGTTGTGGCGGTCGGGCTGCCCATAGATAATTAGGTGTAAGATTCTATGACTTTACGATCTAGTTAGTTATGTTGGGGGGTTGAGCACCCCAGAGTAGTTGCTGGCGAACTCGGATCTTTATTGAGAACCGTAAGGATGTTTGCATCGATTTAAATTCTGTGGGATAATAGGCCTAAATTAATTTGTATACGCAAAAGTATGCTCTCTGCAGAACCCCGATGCACGCATTCGTAGATATTTTTCGAAGGTACTGTAAAGAAGAAGAAGAAGAAGAAAAGAAAGTTATGTCCTTCCTGGGCTACTGGATGCAATAAGTGACACTTATAATTGATTACCTTTGCAATTTTGTTTCTTCTCTCTCTCTCTCTCTCTATCTCGTAATTTAATTGAAAATCAATTGCATGAAAAACTTAATACGGGAAAGCACGTTCGCACATATAACTTTTACTTTTGTTGAAGCTATTCTTGCATTTGAGTTCAAGCGATCTTTTAGGCTCAAGTTCACTAAGAGCGGGTCAAAAAGCTCTGTCATGTACATGACTGACGGACAAACTTGTTATTATGTTGGTGCATAATTTTCTAATGACGTCGTCGCCGGCAATGATAATGCATAATAAAATAAAGTCACTAAAACATAATGATGAACACATAAAAGTGCCAAAGCAATGCACACGCAAACGTTTACGAAAGCATAAACCGCCAGTTAGTAAGTGCTAAACGAATGAAGTTTAACGCGTTCAGTTTTTACACGTTTACGTTCACTTAAATTTGCCCACAAAGTGTAGAATTATTTATGACAAAAAATTAATAGAGAGAGAAAAAGGAGGTAAAAAAAAAAAAAAAAAAAAAAAAAAAAAAAAAAAAAAAAAAAAAAAAAAAAAAAAAAAAAAAAAAAAAAAAAAAAAAAAACCATGTAGAAGAAAAAGTAAATAAATAAAAAACAACCTCACTCATTTAATGCGGTTTTTGTTGCCAAAGACAATTTGAGTGGAATTGGTTGGTTGGTTGGCTGATCATGGTTTGGTGTGGCTCGAGCCCGCGCGTATAGCCTGTGAAAAATGGATAATTATGCAGAAATGTTTTCACTTTTTTATCATTCTTCACTGTATATATATGCGTGTGTGCGTATGCGTGTATGTGTGTGTGTGTACGAGTGTGAGTATAAGTATTTGTATAAAATGGTACTTGGTTTAAGTCATCCGAAAGAAATAACAAACGATGACATCCGACACACTGTCTCTATATGCCAGTCTTTTGTCAATTAAGAAAATAAAAATTTTTACTAAAGTTTATTAAAGATATGTATGCTACATGTAGGTACAGATGATGTCTACGCTGAATGCATATCATGAGCGTGTTCATAAAATCACACAAACACACACACACACACACACATACACATACATATATATACACTAACTATACAAATACTAACACAATGGATGGATAAAGTGCTTTATGTGATTGGGTTACTAAGGTGTTGGGATTTCTTTCATTTTTCCTTTGTTTACTCGCTTCACCTCAACAGCAAGTCATTATACAATTTTTATTCAACATTAACGAAAATCTTTTATTTCTAATGCCATGCAAGGAAAGTATGTGAAAAAACTGATCAAGTTCGTCCGTGATTACAATTGTGTTTAGAAAGAGTGTGAAATGTCTGCAAAAAATAGTTTATCTTAACACGCAAGCTTTTATATTTATGTATAATATGTATGTACTTACATGCACGTTTGTTAAAAAGAAAAAAGAAAAAAAAAAAAACAAATTAAATATGTTTTCATTGCAATAATCATGTATGTACATAAGTTCTAAATAATTGTGTGAATACAAACACAACTAATATAATACGAATGATAATATAACGATAATAATGATAATAATGAGTTGAATCGATCAAATTTTCATACTCATAAACGAAACGATGAAGACATAAAACACACAACTCACACAACTCTGAATGTCCGATGGATAGACCGATGGATAGACATGATGTCCGTCTTTGATCATGATGAATTCAGCAAGCTTATCTCTCTTCGCTTCTTAAGACAACTTCCTATCTTTGTAATCAAAAGCATTATCTAAAATGCATTGATTGATAAAGTCATTGTCCAGGGACACATCGTGAATATATTATCGAACGAAAATAATTACTACAAGTCAGCTTGAATTTAGTACTGCAATCATATGTCAGATGCACGGATTTGGAGAATCGCGGAGAAAAGTACCGCAAACACACAAACATTACCGATATTGTTTGATTATATTTTAGTCAAACTTATTAAAAGAGTACTCAGGTGTAGCGTTTCCCCTGCGTCTAGGTAACATCTTTCTGCTGATGAATCTCGAAAAGCTATAATAATAAGGCAATCTCTAGTTTTATTTGATCCGGAAAATTCGCTCTAAAATGCACCCCGTCAATGTGTATCGTTTTCGGTACACGCTAATAAAATTTTATAATTTTGAATAAATCTTTTCCTTGGTCTTTGCATTTACGTGACTCAAATATATATGTTGCCATGCGGCGTGTACCGTTATCGATCCAGCGTTGTCTTGCATTACCTTAACGGTGATACCGATAGTTAATTGTTGCATTCTAATGTCTTTATTTGAAAAGTTAAATTGTATTATAGCGTGCACTGAGAACGGCACACGTGGCAAGGAATCTATATATATAAAAATGTTGACAATAGATTTTAATGAAAAAATTTATGCACATTTTGTACGGAAATTTTAAATATTTCTTAAAGATCTTTGAGACTATTTTAGGATAAACACTTTTTTGATAGAATTATAAGAAGTTTTTAGAAATGTTTTTTTGTTTTGAAGTTTTATAGAAAACTTCTTTGAAGATAATTTAGAAAAGGAAGCGCCACACATGGCATTCAGATAGATAGTGAAACTTTGACATTTGTAAGAAATTCTCTGGCTTCGATAGCTATCGAGAGATTGTAGGTGAAGTCTTATTGTTTCTCATCCTGCTGTTGAATTTAGTTTAGTTTAGGTCGAGACGAAGAACGATATTATTATACATCTGCTATCCCTCTTCCTACTTGTCAATTGAACTAGAGCAAGCATTCGTAATTGCGTAAAGCTTGGTCAAAATATCGAAAAAGCTTATTCTCATGCACTCTACTTGATTATTGAAAATGCTATGTAGACGCAATGCAAGAGTGGTTTTGGTATTCTTCCTGATAAGTCTTGTTCCTTACAGTATTGAAACGGGAGAATTCATATGCAAGCGTCTGTCTTAGCGTTCACTGCCTTAATGTGCGTTCATTTGTTGTATCGTCTTCCTATTTATCTGCTGATTGCTCTTTTTTCCTTTACCGATTCATTTACCCCTTTTTTTTTTTTCTATTTATTGCACATTTTCCGTATGCGAGCCTTTCTCGATCAAATCGTATGTGTGGTGGGAGGTATAGGAACGTTGTTGACTGATACCGACAAAGAACGTAATGTTACTGTTTTCGCTAATATTACTTAAGCATTACACAATACAATGCATTTTTTATCATTCATGTTGACTATGTACCATAGTAAATACCATAAGATATAAAACAACAGTGAGCGAAGTAAGTCAACCAATTTAACTTAGCCATGTTTCTCTGCTTTGTTTCTTATGAAAATCGACGATTATTGCCATTACCATCTATATCGAAACTTGTTTCGGAGCATTTAAGTTGTCTTTAAGTTTTTTATTTAAAATTTCGAGAGATTAATTTTAAAGCTGCGTCAAAATGACTGATAGGCCAACTAACTAACAATTAATCCTTAGTGTAAGCATCAGTGTTATTATTTATTATTTGTCCACTATTTTATTGATTGTGTGATGTTCAAATGTCTTACTTATATTATCTTACTTTCGTTTTATGTTCGTATACGTTATAGGTATGTCAGTATTAGCGGCAGTCAGTTAAGGCAGCCTTGTCTGTGTGCGTTAGTTACACAATATGACGTTTAGCGTTGCAAAGCATGTTACACTTGCAAAGTTACTATGTATTTTTTTAATACGATTTTATTTAGGTTTGAAACGTATTGAATAAAAAAATGAGACAAGTCAGGCAAGTTGATGGCCATCAAAGTATTCGATGTAGAGCAAACAATTACTTCTTCTCCATTATTGTGCTCATTATCGGAGTTTTGAAGATATGTTCCTAATGTTAAAACGTTTGTAATCCTTGGAAGGAAGCTTCAGAAGTCGCAAAAAAAAAGTGTGTGTTTCAATAGCTGAATCGGTTTAGGCATGCTTGTTAGTTCGTCGCTAGGAATGTCTGTGGTAAACTGGTCGCAAAAGTTAAGACATCGGCTTTAAATGAGGCAAAATTATTGAAATTTTCTTACTTTCTTCTATAACCCGGAAAAGATAGAATAAGTAAAAAGTGGACCGCAGCCCAACGGTAAGTGCCCTGCAATTGACTTAATATAATTCATATAACGATTTTTCAAAATAAATCTTTATATGGGAAATAGTCGAAAAACTTGTCCGATCTGAACCATTTTCGATAGCGTTAGTCCTTGGGCCAAAGTGTGTAAAAAATTTCATGAAAACATATGGAAAAATTGCAAGCTGTAGGTTGAAGATTAAAATACATGGTGCAAGTACAGACGGACAGAGAATCGATTCAGAAGGTGAGTCCAAAGCGATCGATGTGGTAAAAGCTGGGTCTATGTCAAGTTCTTCCGTGTGTTGCATACAACCTCATACTATAAGTGTAAGGGGTAAGGTATAACAATGAAATTTCTACGCATCTTATATTCTATCAATGATGCTACAGACATTCGGCAATCGCTCGGAGGAACTGGGTTCCGATTTGCGGCGGCGCGATAGGAATTAATAATTGTGCTTTTATATGTTCATACGTACGTACCCTATCGTCTTGACGTTGCCTGTAACTCTCCTGAAGAGGAAGATTTTTTGTGAAGTTTATTTTCAATCTGTAATATATTTGCTATTCGGTCGTACTGAAATGTTACTTAAAAGATCGCTCGTCATTGTAAATGCATTAACATATTGACTATAACTAACTGAAGATTAGAAACATGTTGCTTTGGTCAATATGCCGAATGAAGCTTTAGAGACTCTATGAAGCATATATATCGTTGATCAGCATTAAAGTTTGAAAAGATTTAAGCATTTTTAACTGTCCATCTATAGGTCCGCATAAAGTCTATTAGCTTTTCTTCTACCATATAACAGAAATCGAGAACATCTCTGCTTACTACTCATAAATTGCAAAAGATATAATGATAGAAATTGCTCCATACCTTGTATGTCCATACCTTGATCGTACAGTACTTGTAGTTTACGTCCTTTGCCTCTTTTTTTAATGGATAATAATGCAATTTCAATACTTTACTACATTGTGCGGGCGTGGTACATGTACTGGTAAATATATCCTAAAAGGAAATCTTAAAAAAAACACTACAACTAGAATATTCTATAATATTGGGTGGACGTGGAATTACTGCAGGATTACCAGCACAACATACAGAAGATATGTACCTATGAAAATACATGCATATATATATATATATATATATATGTAAGATTTCCGCTTGTTATAAATGGAAATAAATCCCAGCCCGGAGGTTTAGTAAGAAAATTTTATTCGTCTTTGTTCGCATCTTCTATACTTTTGTGTACGCCTACTTGCCGAAATGAAGGTAGAAAGAGCAAATACACTTTTAACATATCCGCTTGCATGGCCGAAGATCAGAGGCAGAGGATCTTTACTTACAAGTCAATGGTCGTGGGTTCAAATCTCAAGTGCGCTAGAGCACTTTTAATAAGACCGATAGCCTTAACTGCTAATGCTTTAACATTGAGCTTACAACTTATTTCTCTGCCCAAAATTAATGATAATAATAGTCATGTTAGTCACAATAAATCATAAATAAAACTTGAAGATGGACCTGAGATCCGCCAACAATCATCTTCTCGCAGTTGGCCAGACAACTGCAACATACAATTTGTAGTAGATGGGATGCCGAAAACTTGGAGCAAATATATTCGCAAGATTGTTAAAAATTGCAATGCGAGAACGGATACGATCCGCCCACGATAGAAAATATATCCACTTAAAAGTTCAGCGTGACAATGAAAGCAATATGTGGCGTAGTGAATATAAAAATTTCGAATTATTTTTTATTTTTAACATTAGAAATATCTGTAGCTAAGAAACTATGAAGTCAGTCAGTCAGTCATATTAATGATGACTTTTTGTTTTCAACCTTTAATATATTCCATGTCATTGTGTTCAAATAGTTGCAAATTTCTTTAAGAAACCTTTTCACTTTAATTTCTGTTTCTCTCTCTCTGTGTGCACAAAATTCAAGACCAATTATCATTTCATTCACTACTACTACTACTGCCGCTACTACTACTACTGCTACTACGACTCCTATTACTCGTTCACTTTTGTTCGTAAATGTCGAACAAACATAGTTTTGGCTTTTTTCTTCTTCTTTTTCTTCTTTGCTTTTGTTTTTGTTTTCCTAGAGCCGTGTTTTCTTTGACTTTGAAGTCTTTCGGACCATATTGTTGACAACGATGATGATGATGTTGTTGATGATGATGTTGTTCCCATCGAAACATTTGCTAAGAATTGCACGGTAAACTATGCAAATGATTTGTTTATTCATAAATCAGTAAAATCGAAATGTTGTGCAGAGACTGACTGGCTGAGCTGAATGGCAGTTGCAACTGAAATTGTCTGCCATTCCATTTAGTAAGCATGCAACATGTGGCCTGCATTTTTTTTTTTTTATGTATTTATTTATTTATTTTTTATTTTTTATTTTTTTATTTTTTTATTTTTTTTTTTTTCGTTTGCGTTTATTAAACAAGATTCACAAGTTGTCAATTGTTGATTACTATGCATTCCAGTTGTATGTATATTGTGTAGCGCGCGCATTGGTTTATGGGGAGCGAGTTTGCCTTTTATAAAACGTGGCTTTTTAATGATGCTCTATACCATAAGGAATGATGTGAGGGAAATTTTATGTTTTTTTTGTTTTTGTTTTTGGTCTTCATTACATTTTCTTTGCCAAGTTCAGGGCAGTAATATTGTTGCTTGGCTGATGGTGCCAGTAATGCTGTCAGCGAACTACGTATTGGGAGAATAGTTAAGAAAATTCAATGCAATATCTTGTACAATAAACACATTGTGTGTATCTATGTATTGACAGAAACTTGTTTTCGTTAAGTTTTCCCAGCGCATTCGGAACAGTAAATTCAATTATTGCTGCTAAGGTTGCGGTACAATTTGCTTTAGATGCCAAAGTGTGAAGTCAAATAATTAATATGACTACAGATTAATTTTCTTTTTCGTTATCAAAATAATTTTTTTCTTCATTGATGCGTTTTATATGCTTAAGATAGCAATGGTATTAGAAAACTTAGGTTTCGTTAATAGAATTTCACTTTTTTCTAATAAAAAAAAAAAAAAAAAAAAAAAAAAAAAAAAAA
>KK499906.1:522009-561595 GCA_000688715.1 Glossina pallidipes | reverse complement strand
TAAAAATAAAAAAAATCAAAAAACAAAAAACAAAAAAGCAAATGACAATAAACTTGTCTTGCGGTTGTCTTCATAAAATTTATGAATTGTTGACTATAAACTAAGTGCATACACAGCCAAAGACTCGCTTACATACATACGTACGTACACCGCATCATTTAAACCGCACTTTATTTCTATTATTCATTTGTTTATTTGTATGTATATATCCGCCATATATAAATATATATATGTATTGTATGTGGTATAGTGTTTTCCTCTAAATGCAGATAACCACACGCACATGTATAAATGCACGACCATAATTGTCATTAATTGAAGCTCCTCAAAAGGTATTATACAAAATTTCTGGCATCATTCATACGTACATATATGCATTCACGATATGTAAATATTTTCATAGATGTATATATATATACATAGATATAAATATATATTCATGTACACATAATGTATAATGATAGAAATAATGCATGAAGCATTAATATTTCCGTGGGATACCAAAAGTCATTGCCTTGCGTTTGTGGTTGAAAGTGTTTTTTTTTTTTTGTTTTATTATTATTATTTTTAATTTTTTTTTTTTTTTTTTTTGCATATCACCGGGAAAGTAAATAATATTTTGTTAAGACATCATGTAGGGAGAATTGTGCACGTATATCATTTCTATAAAGATCGTGATGCATAATGTTGGTATGTATGTATGTGTGTATGTAAAATAGCTTATTATTTCATTTATGTAATTTTTGTACCGCTAGAAATTTCTAATGGCAATCACTTTTTCCTTTGCATTTCAAAGAAACGCTTCTTTCACATACAAATGTTATTATCAATCGATATAAAGTGCGAAGAAGATTGCATCTCAAACCGAGTATGAGGCATTGAAAAAAGTATTAAGTGCTCAGGTGTCATCAAAAGTTCATAAACGCATTCATTCCATTCATGTTTATTGCTAGCTTTTTGTTTACAAATGCGTAGAAAGTAAAAGAATTGGCAACAGAGTAATTTTGGTTTTTGTGTAAAACCACCGTACAGTCTGGTGTCCCTCAAGGGAGTCACTTCGATGTGCCCTTGTTATTTATCGGGCACATCAATGACCTCGCTTCGGTAATCAAGTTCAGCCAGAGCCTGATGTAATGTAAAATTGTTTACCTCATTTGACATGGAATCCCACTCTTCTCTCCCTCAATCGGATCTAGATACCTTTGTTACATGTTGCTCAGAAAATTTTAACAACAATGCAAGAACCTCTCCTTTTCTAAGCGGAATTCATTTTCAACTAAGGAATTTCATCAATTCACAGAACTTTGGAAAACGTGGATTCATTTATTAATTCGGGCGTACCGCTTGACCAAGAACATCGTTCATTCGTTCGTTGGCGACTCAGATATTACACAAGGGCTATTCATTAACTTGGTAAGACCTATACTTGAATACGCCGCGGATGTAAGGTCTTCTTCCTATAGATGCCATGTTGACTTGAGTGAGTCAGTTCCAAAAAAATTTGTTTTTCCAAATCATTGCAGTAGCATTAAAACAATAGAAAGACTCAAAATTGCTCGTTTCAGGCTACGTTGTTTCCGCGATTTCGATCGGGATAAGAATTGACAGAAATGACATCGTTGGCATAACAACTTGTAGCCTGAAAGGTTCTTTATCGAATAGGAGACTATTTCGAACAAGAAAGTCAACACCATACCGGAAGTAGCGTTTCAAGTGGTTGTCCTAGTTGAAGCTCGACAGTTAATTGTAAACCGATATTCTGTTCGACGTGTACACCAGCGTTATCCAGCGAGACTGATGGCCGGAAACGTATTATAATACAGCGTGATGACTGAACAGCAGCTCCAGGGAGCTAAAGGAGTGCACAGATCAACAACTTGCCCGAAATTGACTTCAGTCCAAAGGTACGCTCGCTTTCAGTTCGTTGGAGAACAAGTGAATCGGACTATAAGTCAATGGAAGGTGGTATTGTTCTCTGGCAAGTGCAGGCTATGTGTTCGGGAAGAGTCGAAGTATCGAAGAGTCGGTGAGCGTTTCGCACAATGCTGCATTTCTGTATGTGCGATGATTCGGGCACGTTTTGGGGACCCATTTAACATTGTTGTGATACATTGTCATCAAGCGTTCTAGAAATGGCTGGAGTCACTTCTTGGCAGGAATTGAGGAAGAAAGCTATCAATCGAATCATTTTTGGCTTATGTGTGTGCGTTACATCATTCACACTGACACATCACCGACCTTCCCATTATACGAGAGATTTTCTATATTAAAATTTTGAAATGATTTATCTTTGGGTTGTTGTTTTTCGTAAAGTATCGGGTCATTGTGTGGCTTTACCGCAAATTTGCTCGTTTATAGCCTTAAGAATTCACATTAAGAGCTTTGCTGGCTTGACACTAAAGACATTGGCGTTTTTGCAATACACGCATAGAGTAGAGAAATTTATCGAAATTCCCCTTACGAAAGACGACGATGTGCAATTATTTGGCTACTGAAAATATTGAAGATTGTAATCAATAAATTGTTTGAGATTTTTCCAAAGTTTCACTTGAAGTAATTTCTAATCGATTCTTTTAATTTAAGAGCACTTGTAGTACAAGATCACGTTTTACTTTCTTCTCAAATTATGCATGTGCATTACAACGTTCGAATATCTAGAAATAAATATTTATACGCATATATATCATGGGATATATGTATGAAAATAAATTTCATTTTCATTAGAGCAACAAACAAAAAAAAAAAACAAAAAAAAAAAAGAAAATAAAAAGAGGTATTAAGGAAAAACTAGATCAAAAGCTGAGTGTGGAAGCAAGAAAAACGTGAAATATTTCTACCATATGTACGACAAGTTTCACTTTCAAAAAAATAAAAAAAATAAATAAATAAAAAAAAAAAAATAAATAAAAATAAATAAAAAAAAAAAGACGAAAAAACTAATAATAAAATGAATCACATTGAAGCAAAACTTGTTTACCGACTAACTGACTAACTGGCCAGCCGTAGCCATCGATGACGTCGGAAAATTAAACTATTTTAGACTTTTTTTTGGAGTATGGCGTTTGCATAAAAACATGACTAAGCTATAATTTTCCTGCAGCGCAATCATAAAGGCGACATTAAGTAAGTTGATGAATGCTGTCAGAAAAGCGAAGAGGAAAAGTGTTGTTTTTTTTTTTGAAAACAAGTAAGAAAACATTGCTCGCTTTCGGTCAAATCATGGGCACCTTGAACGCCTTAAATACAAATTAAAAAAAAAAAAAAAAGCTATTTAAGTGTATGTATGTATTAATAGGTCATTGGGGAACTAATACAAACGAGTTTCGCGTTGCTCAGATGAAAAAGTCGCCTTCATTGACAAATAAATTTTGAGATAATTGTTTCATGTTTCATGTCATCTCATCTAAGATGTACATTTTGTATTTCAATTTTTTTATGTTAAACAGTTCGCAACACTGAACACTTCCGTCACACATGGACACAGGCACAAAGAAGCGGACGTATTGATATAAATAACTGGACTTAACTTAATGTTTAAAAATTTTTCATATCTTTTTCCGCCTTTGTGCACCTTAATCATCGGTCTCTCCTACACTATGATCTCTTTCGCTCTTCTTCATTACTTCATAGGTTTTCCTTTGAGGTAAATAGAAAAATACCACGGTACATAGTTGAGTGTGTAGTGAAGTTTGAAAAAACTTGTGTTCTGTCCACTTTGACGGTATCTTTCAGATGTAACAACATATCGTTGAATAATTCTCGGGACTGTCACTTAGATCTCTTGTGTATAAAGTGCTGGCAAGCACCACGTCTATCAAAGTTTCATGTCATAGGAGCTGTGCGACTGGATGGCCGGGAACTGAATATTATTCTCGAGAGCGGTAAAAATTGAAATCTCAACAAGCAGCTGACATGCTAAAGATATTAAAAAATAGCGTATGCTTTATTTTTCATGAAAATTTGACCTTGGAAAGCTTCTTTCAAAATGAGCATTGCTTTTGGTACCGCAGTGGAGCAAAGTCGATCGTTACAACCCCATAAAGTATACAAATTCTTGGCCAATTACAAGCCTTGAATGCACCAAAACATGTCCGATTGTTTGTCTGTCCATCTGTCTGTTTGCGTACCTTTGTAGCATTTGTGGTAAACATTCTCCTCTTAGCGAAAATCGCCTAAAAATTTGCAAAAGAATTTGGAACTGACCTAAACTTTTCAAAGGACACGCCTACAACACCCATATGTCTCTACGACAAAAATTTTTATTTTAAAAATAGAAGAAATCAACTGCGTCCATTCCATATTATATAGCATGAGAATTTTGTTCTTTTACCTCTGTTTTTGTTTTGGGTTAAACGGTGATTCTGTCCCGACCGAATTTAATATTCTTCTCTGTCGAATTACTGACTAATTGCTTCTTTAGTTTTTTCCATGAAATTTTATTTTTGCTTTTTGTATTTATAAATTCATTTATAGCATCTTCCATTTCGTACATTGCTGGGCACTGAAAAGCGAACCAATTCTCTTATTGTCCTTTTTTCTCACGTATTTTCTTATATGAATGCTAAGGCATTTATGTCATTCCGAATTTTTTAATTGCCCTCGGAAAATGTGTTCAATCACATTACGGATAATATAACTAATTTTAATAAAAATTGATCAGCAATTTTTTGACTTCAATGAATTGTCACTGTATTGTTAGCGCACGTGTTCATGTATTTTACTCTCATAATTGATATACAAGCCGAAGTATTTTGCGCAATCGTTATTAGACGATAGACAATATTCGAAATAGAAATTTTGTTTTTACCGTTGCTTAAAAATAAGCAGTTATTCTCATAAAAAAAAAAACAACAAGTGAAAGCACTATTATGGGGCCTGGCCCATCATTAAATACTTTACACCACCCTACACTTATTGATATTATGACTTTTCAAAGCAAGGCGTTATATAGGCGAATGGTAGCGAAAGTGTTGCGATCCGGATCGTTTTCAACAGCTTACGTTCTTGGGTCAAAACATCTCAGTGCACTGAATTTCATGAAAATATCTGTAAAATTGCGAACTGTAAGCTGAAAATAAGAAAACAAAACTGACAGACGGACAGACAAGCTTAGATCGATTCACAACGTGATTCTGAATTGATCGGTTTTGTAAAAAGTGGATCTATCTCAAGTCCTTTTAAGTGTAGCATACATTCACACAAACGTAATATACCCTTTTACCACAAGTGGTGCGAGGTATAATAAACAAAAAAAAAAAAACCTGTGATATCCTGCATGTTTGCGCATGTTTGCGCATCTTTTGTGCATGTTTGTGCTTACGTACGCAGCACGTAATCATGTTACCCCACTACGATAAAATTGGTGGATAAATGAATTAAAATAAATTAATTACTTAACGCATATAACTAATAGCATAATTTAATTATAATAAGATATCTTGCCAAACTGATCCAGTGAAAGCTTAGTGTTGGAGAAAAATTTTCACACTTTTGTTTTTGTTTTTGTTTTTTTTTAGTGGCCATCTGACTATTTTGTATGTATTTGAAAGAGATGCGATTGTAAAGCATTTGAGGATCATGCCTAGCATTGTTATCATCATGATTATATCATAGGAAAGCCTATGATGATAATTGTTATTTGTGTGCCAAATGAATTTTCATTAAACGCAGGCATTTGCATTTGTTGCGAGTACGTGTGTGTGTGTGTGTGTGTGTGTGATTTTCTTTAATATTACACTCATGTACATATTATTTGTATGTTTAAGGCACGATTTCTGTGTGTCTAGAGTTAACTATCAACTCTCGCACAATCAAGTGACTGCCTTGCTTACAATCGCTGACTTCGCATGTTACATACGAAAAGTAAAACAAAAAAAAAAAAAAAAAAAAAAAAAAAAAAAAAATTGTAGAAATATATATATATTTTGGACAAACGTAAGAAATCATGTTACGCATGCAGATGATGGCCTAAAGTAATAATAATTTACGTTTTATGTCATCATCCGCACAAAACCAGCGAATAAACGATTGCCTAACAATTTACACAATATACCACTTTTTCAATGTAATAATCATAACATTCAAAAAGAAAAAAAAAAAAACAAAAGAGGGCAACAAAAATATCAATCGGTCGTTAGGCATGTAAGTTAACAAAAAATTGACATTAAAGTCACCAAAAAAAACTTGCCCCTCTGCATATAGAAAACTTGAAAATATTATTTATGAATACTTTTCAAGTGTTCAATTCGCTCCCAATCAAGTCAAGAAAGTAGCAGAGGACTATCTCACTATCGACGCGCTCGTTATGCTCGTTGAATGAAAACATTTTTTACACTAAACAAATTTTAATTCGTTACAATGGGCCCTTAAATGAAACAAACAAACCTTTCATTGAGCTAAAGCATAGACTTTATACCTGAAGGAGGCTTTGCACTGGCAATCAATGGTAATTTTCGGGACTCGTGGCTTGGTTTGTAGTTCTTGAGCTAAAGCAATAACGAGATTGAGTAATAGCAGGTCTATGCTGCTCTTTCATGTCTTGGGGTGCACGCTTGTGTATTTCCACTGGACCGCTGAATCACTTTCATATTTGAGATTGTGAATCGAAGCTATTGACATGAACTTGAAATTCTCAGTGAATGTAAGTCATTGACTCGCATTGATTGCGGCTCTTTGTACATACCGCCTACCATTACTGCCGATTCAATTATTTAGTGACTTGCTCGAGCGTGATCATTGTAATGCATTTTATGCGAAACATTCGCAACAAAATACATCATAAACTGTGGCCAGCCACTAAGAATCGGGCATAACCCATCAAAATACACAGTATCATCAAATCCTTGATTTACACCTTTGAGAATACGTTGCTTACATTTATTGCCTCATTTATTGCCCAACACAATGAAACGTTTACCTCGATTGTAATTTTCCAATAGACCTTCCATTTGTTTGCTTATCGAGTCGAGATTACTACGACTGTAGGGAAAAGTTAATAAATACAAAGTTTGGCATTTTGTAAAGGATGTCCCTCACATCACACGCTTAACTTTTATCCTGCTATATCGAAACCGTTCTACACGGGACTATATGAAAAATGATATAAACTTAAATATAATATGAATCAAGGCAACGTGCACTGTTCGTGTTATATCGAAACCACTTTATGATAGCTGAAATTTCATTCAAAATACAAGCGAAAGGGTTACTTAACTTCAAGTTTTTCTAAAAGAAACAAAATTCAACCTTACAATGAAGCATGAAAATTAAAATTTAAAAAAAAAAAAAAAACAACGGTGGGCACGGCTCACCATCAAATACTCGATGCACATTGGTTTAACACTGTTATTCATATAAAGACTTCCCATAATAGGGTATTATGTGGGGAGCAGTTGAAATAGGTGATGCAATCCGAACCATTTTCAACAGTGTTTGCTCTTGGGCCAAGAAATGCCGGTGTACCGACATTTCATAAGAATTGCGATTTGCAAATGGAACATAACAGTCCAGGACAGACAGACAAGCTCGATAGGTAACGGGTTTATTTGCACACATCCACACAAACTTATAGAATACTCTTATACCACAAGTGGTGTAGGGTGTAATCGTAATTACGATCACAAAATCAATTTTCTTTATCAGTCTCATCAAGAACTCATTAAGTGCAGTGTCATTAGGAGCTTTTTTTTTAACATTTCGGAAGGCAAAATTGCATTTTTCAAGTGCAATTCGATTATACGTTTTTTCTAAACTGTTTCGTTGACTTAAAAAAGTGGTGCGAAAAATGCCCTGAGACTTAGAGGTAGAGGTAGTAGGCCCATCAAAAAAAACGAAAACCAACTCCATGCGATATAATTGAGAAATTTTCTCACTTTTTTTCGTACAGCATTGAATTACTTGCTGCCGCATCTTCACTAACACATGTGCAATTCAATATCTTTTCAGATCGTATCAATCGTACAAATTACTCTGCCTACATTGTATTTGCTATTAATTTTAGTATTTAATTTATCACAATCCGCTAGCGGTGTTGCCCCAGCGCCAGTTGTTTATTTAGTGCCGCCTCCTCTGCCATCGTTACCACAATTTAATTATGCCAAAGCATTCAATTTTAAGACCAATGAGTTTCAGACTTCCTCACTATCCAGCAGCAATAATCAATCGTCGTCTAAATCTCCTGAGCAAACTGGTTTTATGACACGTGTAGCCCGATGGTTTGGTTTTTCCAATGGCAAACCTCAAATTCCGGATTCAAATATGTCAGCTGCATCTAGCAAACAGTCGTACACTTATCCTAAACCTCAGCAATATGACGCCAATGGTAAAGAGCTTTGTAATTTGTGCAATAAATATCCCTGGATGCCGATGTTTCCCAATAGCGTACACTTTGCTCAAACTAATCAATGGGCTCCTCAAACCCCCGTGCATGGAGCGAAATCCACTCAAGAATTGCAACAAGCGTCTTCTATAGTAAAACAGAGAGCAGTGCAATTTCATTTCCCTCATCCGAATTTCTTTCATATACCAAACAATAATCCCAAAAATTTTCTTCAAAAACCATATCCTTCGGGACCATTTCTACCCATAGTTGCATCCAATTTTAATAATCCAGCTGTGGCGACGAAATTCCAATCTCAGTCATTCCGTCCAAGCTCAACGCCATATTTTCAACAATTACCGTCAACAGAACCAGCTCACTTCCATCAGAATATCGCCGCTTCCTCAGAAATACATTCGAATACGCTTAGACCAAATCACATATTTTCAACAGTCACGCCTCAGAGGGATTCCACATTTGAGATTGTAAAAAGTCATGAGCTAACGGAATTCGTATCTTCCATAGAGTACCCAGCAACGTTTGTACATACTAAGGCCATCGATATAAATATGGTTAGCAGTACTACTATACCGCCTAACCACAAGCCAGGTACAGACGCGTATTCAGATACTAGTACGGGACGTTATCTCTATGAAACACTTAATCCACATTTGAATGACCACGTACCAGCTTCGCAAATCATTACCGAGCCCGGAAGTTTTATCAACGACGTGGCGCTTTCTGCCGAAAACTCGCAGTCTACAAAGTCTTCTCCGTCTTACAATGGGCAAGACAATGCGCCTATATCAACTCAGTTCTCCAGTCAAGCTTTTATGTACGATATCGATAATTTTCCAGCGGCTTCATCGCAAAATATCACCATACTGCAGCAATCTGCAGACACGTGGCCTCTAGAATCTAAGGAATTCTTCTTTTCCACCACCACATCCGAAAATATATTTAGCCAAGAAGAAGAAACGACTACTGAATCTACAATCATGGAAACCGAATCTACTGAAAGCTCTCGAGAGAATATCGTAGATCTTATAGCCTCCATACAAACTGATATACAGCGTCTCAAGCAAGATACAGCAAACTCGTTAAGTTCTAAAACGCGACAACGTGAAACACCAAAACGTTTATTGGATTCCCCCATACAACATGTGGGGGAGAAAGAGGGAGCTCCTAGGCCTTTTACAAAAGACCCGTCCAATTTGGGTTTTCGTTCAACAGATATTAACCAAAAATTCTCGCAGGCAGCTATTAATACTAAGGGGACCTACACACAACCATGGTTGCCCTACACCGTATCATCTGCTGCTCCCACATCGACGTCAACCTACAGGGCAATTGAGGCTAGTAGGGATTTTGTTGGCACATCTGCAACAGGATCACCAACGCTAATTGACAACAAGCTTAGTAAATATTCCATACCGTATGCAACCAAGATAAAGCCTCGACCTTTTGAAAGCACACGTGACAGCGCAATCACTAAAGATCCCCCAGCCGGATTATATAGTCAACTGAATGAACTACATACTCCGCAAGAATCTATGTTGATAGGAGTTAAAGCTCAGGGTGTTCCTTTCTCTTCCTCTACAACTCCTTCGCCGAGAAATACGAAATATTTAACAAAAATTTTAGCTTCAAATTTACGGGAACTTTTACAGCGGGAACTTGAAGTGAATCCAAGGAATAAATCATTCCCAGCGAACGGTTTGAGTTTTGATATTTCGAAATTGCAAAAAAATATTGATGGTTGGACGGAGCAAGAATACACTTCACTCTCGCATAGACCTAGTACACCGACTATAGGAGGACGATCGAAAAAAATACCTTCGGAATATTTGCCCACCACAACGACCACGACAACCACAATGAAACCGCAACGTCAGTCAAAAACCACGAAAGAATTCGAAAGCTCCCCTGGACTGTCGATCTCTATTAATAACTTGGAGCCTTTATTGCAAGATAGAGGATCTATAAAGTTTCACTATACCCCCATAGAGGACAATCATTTACAGGATACCGATGAGGGAAATGTTTTTAACAAAAATAATACTCCGACAACATTCATACACACAAGCACTGCCAAATCAATAACAACTACTACCGAGACGTTAACGTATTTAAGAAATATTGCTGCTCAAGAGGAATCGAGGGAGTTATGGAAGAAAGCCCAGGTGACGATATCACCGCAAACTAAGGAAAAAGTTTATGTAGTTACACCGCAGCCACGCTTTCATCCGCGGACATTTAGCGAACAGTTTTTCACCGGTCTCGGCAGTGCTTTTAAGTCACCCAGATTTGTGGTTAGGCCCACGCCAGGCAACGGTGAGTATCACATAACACAACACTATACTTAACTTTATCAGTCCTTTACTCATTTAGTGCTAACATGGACAAACTTATCTATCCGTCCCTTTAACAACATTTTTTTTTTTTTTTTTTTTTTTCTAACCCTTCCCACCTCTATTCACAGCAAGTAATTTAACAACATTTTTAGACACAAACAATAATAAGAGCTCAGCGAAGAGTTTGCAACAAATGCTGTTCGGATCTGATTTCTTCGGACTGAAGGGCTTATCTACTTACACATCCAAGCAACCGGTCGAGATAATTGGTGGCAACTCGAAAGTAAATCTTTATAAATCGAAATCCAGTATTGAATTTTAAAAACATTTGTTTTATGATCTCTTTTAAAAACTTGAAATAAACAATTACATATGCAACACGTACATGCACATGCACATGCACATGCACATGCACATGCACATGCACATGCCCATATAAATATCGATATCACTTACATTAACATCGCACTCATGTACATACATTTAGGTTATTACGATTGTTACGCCGCCTGATAATTTAGAGACGACAACATCCGCATCCGTATCCGCATCCGCCAATATAATGGATTTGACCAAAGGAAAACGTACAACTAGGAAACCCACAATGTCACCATCACCACGATAAGCAATAATAGTTTTATTAATTGAAACCTTCTCTGCCCTTTCTCTCTCATTATTTCATCCTATATTTGCCTTCTATTGTATTATATTTCATAGTGAAGTGTTTATGTTTGTCCGATTTTTATCTATATGTACACATACATATATACAGGCATACATATGCTTATACATATGCATAAGAAGAAGAATTTTAATTAAATTCAATTTAATTTTAGTTTTAATTAAATCAAAAGTTTTAAGTGACTTTTTATATGAAGCTAATAGCTATTGTAATAAGAGCATGGTATTCGGCTTTAGGTCCGAATAATTGGTTAGTATCTGCCATCTTCCGATTTATTGTACATAAAACGTCCTTATCGGTGCGCAGTTATCGATGTTAAAAAGAATTCTCGGTTTAATCCTAAATATTACTAAACATATATATCGCGATCAAATTATGAACAAAAAACGAAAGGACCAGGAATGCTACGAGTTTGAAGAGCCTTTAGTTTTATAACAAATGTTATTATTAAGTCATCACTAAGTCCATCTTGAGCAAATGAAATCAAAAAATTCTGATGAAATTTCATTCTGATGAAATTACACTAAAAATGTTTGCAGAAATTTATTTTTAGTTTCTCTTTGCTACTGTAAGCGATTTACGAAATACTTGTAACGGGCTGCAACTCGCATAAACATTCTCGATGAGCATGAGTAGCGGAAACGATTTAAACAAACCCTCTATTCTATCTGCCCGTTGAATAAAAAAAAAAGAAGAAATTGATTGTCAAGTTTCTGCTTTTGCACCCATCACCAAAGGATGAGCGGCATATTCATTTTGTCAAAACGTTTGCAACGCCCAGAACGCAGTATCAGAGATCCCACAAAAGCACGCAATCAATATGAAATTCTGAACCGATGTAAGCATATCCGCCCGTCTGTCTGTCTGTCAGTAAAGCCTGTTGTAAACATTCTCGTGACCGCAACAATAAAGCTATCGACTTCGAATGTGGCAGAGAGTGGTTGAGAGTTCTAGCGCGTGAAAGTTGCCGTTGAAAATGGGCCAAATCGGTGAAAGGACATGCCCACAGTACGTAATGCGCGTAGACTGAAAACACTTCTGTTTTGTCAAAAGGAATAAAAAATTGGTTTTTGTTCATTACGCATAGCCTACAGCAGATAAATTTAGCAAGAAATGAACGCATGTGCGTGTGTGTTACAAAATCCTTATATTGAATTCGAAAGTTGATTATGACGGATCAGAAATTCGCTTCCACTTGCCGGAAAACTATACGATGATATGATAAAAGTGAACATGGTTTTTGTACGCTTAGCTAATTTGTGGCGTCAAGTGCCCCATCATATACATATACATACAATGCATAATGATTCTGAATCGATCGGTGCACCAAAGGGTAGATCTATCTTAGATCTTTTTAAATGTTATATACGTCCGCACAAACCCTGTACTGTAAATGGTCTAAGGTATAAAAATGACGAACTGCATTAGGCGAGCGAACTGATTAGTTGAGCTTATTCGCTTATAAAGCTTTCACTTTTCAATTTATGCAATACCTTATAAGTTGTTGCTAAATCGCCTAAAAGTATCTTTTGAAATAGCGATAACTCAAACTTCGTATACACTTCGTATAGAAACTATTGATGGATATTAAAAATTTCGATCCTTGCAGCCAGATCGGTTCTCCTTTTGCTGTTTTGTGCTTGGACCGAAAATAGACGACAATGAAACCATAGATCCAACAAACATTAAAATGTTGCAATCAATATTTAATTATGGCCGTAGATTACGTATGCAATCTGTTCACTAAATGATTTCATATTAACTAAGAAAGTAAGAAACAGAAAAGGGGGAAAGAATCGAAGATTTCTTAAGAGTTGAATGATATTCGATTTATTACGCGTGCAATTGATGTTTGAGGAAATGATTAAATCGAATTAATTAAGATCTTATAGAGTTCATATATAGTGTCCTTATAAAGTTTCCTTAAAAAATACATCAAAATATTTTCGTATTAATTATTTGAAAGATATCAAAAAACTGCATTAACAATTAACTTTTGGATATAGGTGATGAAAACGACGCTTTGACTGAATTAAAAGAAAAAAAAAAAAAAAAAAAAAAGAAAACCTTTTTTACATCGAAGATGGTAGCTATACAAAATAAAAGATATGAAAAGAAGTCATATAAATACTTGTGTGTATAATTATATTGTAATATAATGTAATTAAGCAAAATATTGTATTGAAAACGATATGAACGCGAATAAAAAATATTGTCCAAAAAAAGATTACATTTCATTGTGCGATTCACTGGTTTTTAAGGTAATGCAATAAAATCTTTCATAGCTTCATCGGAAAATATATTTCAAATTTTCTTCTTTGTTTTTATTTTTATTTTTTACTCAACTCAGTTAATCTTTTGTTGTTTATTTTCTCAGTCGTAGAAGAAGAATAAGAAAAAGAAGATCTCTTTTTACAATTTTTTTATAATAAAAACAAGTAAAAACCCTGTTGTAGGCCACGGCCCACCACCAAAATGACCTTACAACAGCCAATGACTTTTTATAGTAAGGGAAGTGATTCGTCTTTGGGACAAAATATCAAAATAATTCAAAAATTGCAGCCTTCAGATTGAACATAAGATAATAGGACAGACAGACAAGCTTAGAATGATTGAGAAAGTGGATTTGTATCAATCTGTATAATAAAAGGTGGGCATCCGCGCAAACTTGCATACATACTCTTGCATCGCAGGTGACGTAGGGTATAGTGAACGAGAACAAAGAATAAATAAAAGATGCAAAAAACAGTTACAAATCCATAGAAACCCTGACGCACTTCGCTTCAATGTTAATTGATTTGTGTTACAATTCTTTTCTTGGAATGTGAAGGAAATTTCATTTAAAATCGAAGCGTATGTGTGGTAAACTTTGTTTAGAAACAAAAGCAACAAGAAGAACTCCAAGCAACTGCGTTTTTATTCATCTCAAAATTGGTTAAATAACCTAGAAACTCTATACGCAATTAGGTAGAATTTATGACGGAATAGCCTTTGATTATATTAACGAAAAAGCTGAGAAAGTTAATGTCATCTCATAGTGGACACTTAGGCCAATACGTAATAGGTGAGTAAATTCTATTCACTTCAATACCCAATAGATGAAAATATTATTGTCTTAAGATATATTATATAACCAGTTAAATAAGGATGCGTTAATTGCTCAATGAGGATTATGTTATGTATAGGACTTCCAGTCCAGCCTCTGGGTTAGACGTATACACCGAAGTTTCAAATAATATCTCTTCTTGTGCACGGATGAGCACGCAGAGTTAAATCGATTGCATAACTTATTTTGAACAAATATATATATATATATATATATATATATACTAACTACTATATATATATACTAACTTTTACGGAGTATTCGATCTCTGGTCATTTAAAATGGAGGAATAGACCTGTAGTCAGGGTATACTAGATCCTGAGATGATCGGTATAGAATTGAAGAAGAAGAAACAAGAAAAGACAACGATTTCCCGATCATGACAAATGTATTTGGACGGAGGTCATAAGCAGTTTTCGTAATTGATGTTTGCTTATATAAAAAATAGGGAAACTTCAAATTATTGTTTTCCATTCAGATTTTGGTGAATGAGTGCGACGCGTTATAACAGTAGATCGCAGACATCGCATCGCATAGATAAATGGGCAGACAAGCGAACAAGCGAACGTGTACAGAGTGACTCACACAAGTTACGTTGATTAAGAAAATGTGAATTTTTTACTTTTTTTTTTTTATTATTTAGTAAATGGTCTTCAACAATATGCTGGCAATACCAAGCATCATATTGGATAATTGAAAATATTGAACAACTAAAAGTATGCTTTAAAAATGCCGAATAGAAGAAATATAATTTTTATCAGCCCTGTGTATTCGTAAATAACATCACGAACGTGCTACTTTCTGTTAAATAACATTACGAACGTGCCGCTTTCTGTTAAATAACAGCACAAAGTGATGTCAAGTTTCATTAAAATTTTTCTTTTATTTTCTCACAGCTGACTTCAGTGTTCTTCTTAACAGCCATGTGATTATCGGCTAATTATTTTGCTATAAACATGTGCCAAATCGGCCAAAGAACGCGTCCACATAAATGGAGAACATTTCCTATGTTAAGAGTAAGAAAAATGGTTTTTTTTTTTCTTTTGTTTAAAAAATTCCCATGTACATTCTATGACCAAATTTAAATTAATTTTGCAAAAGCGGGGCCGCATAATATTAAAGAGGCTCGAAATTCGAATTTCTTCGCTTTTGTTTTCTAAGAAAAAGGTGGTGGATATAAAAGTTTCGGGAAGATTTTCTTACTTCTTGGTGTTCAAGTAGCGCGTCATAGAAAAGAAATCAATAAAAATAGAAGAAGTTGTACTTATAAAGTTTTATTAAAATAATAACAACAATTGATAAAGTAATTATAAAAAATCAAAAAAATAATTCGTTATAAGTTTTCATCTTCGCTGCAAAAAGTAGACGGTTTACGAAAATAACGGCGTATCAAACCTTCTATCGTCCATAATAAGCTGGCCGTAAAAGTCATAACATTTAGGCAATGAAGTGTTACGGCGTAATTGTAACGGTCACGTATTAAACCTGAAATAAAACAAAAAAAAGTACAATTCTTGAAATAATTTAATGAAATCAAAGACGAAGTGCTTACGTGAATACTTACCAACGAAAGGTCCCGAGATTAGTGTGAATATACCAGAAATAAGTAATTGTAAGCCCGATGCCGCCGGCAATCGCTTTAGGGGCACGCAGCTTGGTATAATCAATGGCCAAAATATAGTGCGTACCCCTTTAAAAATGCCCATAATTGCGAATGTGGTGATGATTACCGGGAATGAATGTATAAAAGCCACTACGGTGCGGCCTGTTGCCATGCCTATTACGCCAATTAGAAAGAAAACACGATTGTCCCAAGAGATTTTCTCAATTAAAAATGGCAACAAGAAACGTGTAATTAAATCTAGGCCGCCTAAAGCGGACAGACAAAGTGTTATCTGATTAGTAGTTAAGCCGAAATCTATTAATATAAATGGTGTAAGTATCGAGAAATTCAATTCGCTGAAATTAATCATCGTTAAGCCGGCCACCAGATTAATATAAGTGAAATCTCTTAATAAATCCAAATCAAAAAAGACAATAACCTTTTGCAAAAATGTCATACTTGTTGGCTTCTCTACTGGCTCTTCAATTCTCATTGCTTCTCCTTCGGCAATTTTTGTATCATTTAATAATTTTTTTTCATCGTTGCAAGTGCACTTCAATGACTCTGACTTTAATGAGTTCCCTCTGCTCAAAGTCTCATCTTTCGCTCTTTTAAAGTTGCTCGATTTGTAAATACTTCCACGCCTTAATTCGTTCTCGTCCCTTTGACGTAGAGCCGTACTTTCGGAATCTTTGCAACTAGATGATAGTCGACGGAAACGCGGCCTGTCCGAGGATAGGGAGACTTTTGAACCGAACCACCCATCGTTGACGCGCGACAACATGGGTGTGCCCGGTTCGGTTATTTCGAAACCTGGTGAATACTCATCATCGTCTTTGCATAAGTGCTGAGAGGAATTTATATTTACTTCTCTATCCTTTAGCAGTGCACAATATTTGCATTCTGTTATTGTTTCGGATGCTATCAGTGGCGGTAAGGCTGCTGGTTTTGGAACGTGATAGAGAACTGGTTCATAGATAAGAGCACAAGCAAAACTGTGCAGAGAGAGAGCGGCAAATATGTAAACTGTACCCCGAACACCATACACAGCCAATAGGTAAGTAACAAGATGAGGTAAAAGAATTGGTAGAAAGCCCGTTATCGACCATGTAAAACCTGCTGCCCTTCTACGTTTTTCCTTGAAATAGGTGTTTACAGCCAGACTAGAGGCTGAGACACTTATGCCCATACCGAAACCTATCGGGAAGGATAGAACAAGTGAAGCTAAGTATTCGAGATATTTTTTTTTTTTTTTTGTTTATTAATCAAATCGCTTACCATATAATAATGAATAGGTGAAGACGTAAGAGAGAAATGTTTCGCAAAATGCCGTCAAGAAAAGTCCAACGAATATTAGTAAGGAACCCGTTATGGCTACTTGACGAAACGTGAAACGACGAAACATTGGTCCATTTAATAAACCTAAGCATATAAACTGTTGGTAATTTGAAGTATCATTATTTCCCTGACAATACGATTCACACACCTGAACATGCTGAAATGGCCGGATTAGTATTGATTATGGTGGTAATTTGGGCATTTGTTAAGCCCAAAACTTGTAAATGTTCGCGGAATATAAAACCGAATAATACCAGGCAGGGATAAACTGTTAACTGTAAACAAGAAAACACAAAAAAAAAAAAAAGAAAGAAAGACCATAAACTTTGTAAGTACATAATAATCTTAAAGCAAAAGGCCTTGCAAGAAAGAGAGAGAGAAAAAGAAAAAAAAGAAGAAAAATGGCCTGAAATCAAGAACACTTACATTTGATATGCCCGCAGCGATGCACACTAGCCAAGCCCAGCCACCGTCAGGAGCTATAAAGTTCTCGCCTAAATCGCTTTTATCATGACGTCGTTTTTTCTTAGGTTTTAAGTATTTTACTGTGTAATTATTTTTTGAATCTTCGAGTGGTAAAGTCGTCGCACGATAGACCGGTAAGCATAATTCTTCTTTACCTTTATCAGAGCCGGTCGCCATTGTTCGCTGATGAACGCTGTGAAATCAAAAGGTCTACGCGAAATCTATTTCAATGCGTGAGTTTTATATATGCTTTTTGAAAAACTTGAATGCGTTCATAAAAAATCAATTCGTCCATAAATTTAATAAAGTAAATGATCATTACGCTGCTTACAAGGTTAATATAATGATGCAAATAGAAGAGAGAGAGAAAAAATATGAAAAAATAAAGATAAAAAAAAAAAATGTTGTACATTTATTACAGCGAGCCCTTTATAGAGGAACCAACCAGCTTTCCTATCAATAAGATTTCAATCGGAAACATAATAAAATTTACATTGGATTTTATTCAAATCTAAAAGCGATAGTTAGTGCAGAAAAATGAACATGCGTATATGCGCATAAGCGCATATGGAAGGTAATAAAGTAAGAGCATAAAGGGTATGGAACGAATCTATTTTCATCGCCACACATATGTCTTTTGTGTTAATAAACATGTTTCCGTTTCGATATGACGCTCCTCTAAGGGTTTACGATGTGTATGTGTTCTTGTTTTATGTTATAGTTCTTTTCTTATTCTTCTTATTCTTCTTATTTTTATTTTTAATTTTTTATACTTTAAGTTTAATTGTAAACTTAAGAATGCATCACGTTATGTCTAAAAGTATGGATTCTTAAACACAATGCACAGACAAACTATGCTGGTTTGTTTGTTTGTTTGTTTGTTTTTTTTTTTTCTGCTGAGGTCTTTCATCGATAAGGTAGGAAATTAACGACTCAATTAATGTCGTTTGACATTTACGACCAAATCGATGTGTATGAATGTGTATTTGCATTTAAATATACAGCCATCATTAATTTAGGCTGATTAGAGCGGTGAGTACGTGCATGTTTTTTGTAATAATAATCAATTTTCTTGCTTGCCTATGAAACGCTTAAGCGTAATAATTGCGATGAGATATAGAAAAAATTCACCTGTGGACTGTAATGACTTTGATTTTTGTTTTGTTTTCTTTTTTTTTTTTTGCTTTTGTCTATTTACTCTCCAGTATTGCGCTAAACTATAAAATTAATTTTATGAAAGCAACCGTTATCGACAATTTTAACCTGAGGTATTCGTCCGAGTCTGTGATTAAATATATGATTTAAATAATGTAGTAAAATTTTCTTACACATTTTCCTCTCTCTCTCTCTCTCTTTCTGTCTCTCTGTCACTCTCTCTCCCTCTCTCTCTCTCTCTCTCTTTATCTCTCTGTCCCTGTCTCTCCCTCATTCTGATCGACAATCAAAAGTCTATTAATGATTTTATTTTGTTACTTCTTCATGCTTTTCATCCAAGTCATAGCATTCATATTAAGGCACAGCTTCTGTTCTTCGAGGAGACTGTACTCAAATATCAAATGGCCCATCAAAATAACCCATGTTTCTTGAGATTTGTGCCTTTGCTTCACAAAACAGACTCTGAGTCTGTGCTACATTATACTTTATCACGAAGCGGAGAAACTTCATTGTAGACGAGTAAGGCGGAACACTGAATACGGAATACTTCCCCTAATTCTTCGTTTGATTTCATGATAAAATACCAAAAATTATACTGTGTTTTCTTGCAGGGGCGCACTCTTAATGGCAATCCATATCCATAGATCGCAAAACGTAAAGTGACGCGACACAAATCTGGTAAATTGAATTTTCTTCTTCTTCTGATCTATTATGTATGTATGGATGTATTTTCATTACAAACTTGTAAAAATTTCGCTTTTTTTTATTTTTTATTATATATATAGAGATGTATGTCTCTTGAGAATTTTTACATGGGGCGTTGAGAGTCCAGGAAGTAAGATTTCGCTATTCAAGTTTTGTAGAGTTATTTTTATGGACCGACGATTCGCACCATAAAACAATAAAAATTAGATCCCTTGGATAAGATCAAGTACAAAACACACAAGACCGATGGACAAGGTTTTATAATGAAATATTAGAAATCAGATCTCTTTCCATTCGCCTGAGTGGCCGAGTAGATTAAGATTAGATCTCGACTGACAACTCAGTGGTTCATGGGTTCAAATCTCAAGTTCGGTAGATTTTTCAAGAAGGCCGATAACCTCAGATGCTAGTGCTTTTAAGATTTGTAGCCTTTGAAGTTGTTTCTCTGGCTAATTTAATTACAATCATAAGTAATAATAATAGTTTTGGGGCACACCGTATAAGAAAGATTCCAATTCCTATAGTGTTTGCAGAGATTTTAGATCTTTTTGCATATAAACCCCTTACTTCTCGCAAGATATTTTATGCGGGAGAGGACGTCAAAGCTTTCGATCAATGCACATTTAATGCACATTTTTTGCAACCTTTTAGTATGCCGATAAACCATTACGCATTGATTTTGGTTGAGAGAATTTTGAAAAGTGCAATTTTTGCTTTCACGTATATAGCGGCTTTTTTCAAAATGAACCATTGTGTGTGCAGTGGTCATAAAAGTAATCTAATCCAGTCGACGATCTCCAATGTTCAGAAGATTTGTGAAAATATCTTTAAAAATTGCAATCCGCAAATTGAACATAAAAATATGTGAGTATACATCGGACAGACAGACAGACAAACTTAAATCAATTAAGAAAGTGATTCTTAATTAATCGGTATAATAAAAGATAAAAATTCAGAAAATCTTAAGTTTCTCGGGATACCCATCGTGCATATCACAAGAGGTATACACACAAAATTCCCATATAATGATCACAAAACAAAGAGAAGATTATTGCAATCAATTCTCAGGCAGTGTGTGTGTGCGTATTTGCACGAAAGATACAAAATGTCTTATAAATACCTCAAAGGAGGAACCACACCTCCGCTGTTCATATATCTTAAAAGAAGTCGTTAGAAACTATAAGATCGGCCTAATTGCATTTCGATATCGCCGTCATTCCATCATCAGTAAAAGCCTGCTTTAAGATACAGTCTTTTAAGAGTGAGATAAGTGTCTTCTTGAATAAAATAAATTTATTTATTTTTTTTTGTTTTTTACGATAAAGAAAGCTTGCAAGTTGAAAATTTTTGGTAACCAAGACTTATGAGAGATCATCGAAGAAAAGCCAAAATATTGCAAGACAGATATCAAGACATGGTTATGAAGGGTTTTCCAATAGATCAGTTATAAGAAAACTCTTCGCGTGAAAACAAGTCAAATTTAGTTTTCTTCACATTGATTTTCTAAGAGGGGAACAAATCCAGATTATTACACGAACGTTAATTTGTTCTCGTAAGCAAAAAATTTAAAAAGTTGTAAGATTTCCTTAGATAAAAACAGAAAACAAAAAACATATATTAATAGGAGAAATCAAATCTGGAAGGGAAACATTATTAAAAATTAAAAAAGAAAACATCGACGGCAGCGGCAACATTCCTTTTTAACAGATAAGATAAAAAAGAGATCGTAAGTATAACCAAACAAAGAAAATGTCGCCTTTGCAGTAAAAGAAATGTTAATAAAGCTTTCGTTACAGACTACTTATGGAAAATTGTTTCCAAAAAATTACGAAATATTGCTTGGGTAGGTCCAAACCTACACGTAGGCTTATTCATCACAATGTATCAATGGACTCATTAAACTACTAACTAACAAAACCCATATCCCCTAAGGCCATCATCCGTTATCTCAATCTAAAAAGAGTACATAGCTACATACTTACGATTATAGAGCGTTGAACCCATGGGGGAGAAGCATTTATTTTGAGAAACATTTTGGCGAATACCTACACGACTCGTTTAACATTCACTGCAGATCAAGAGAGAAAATTTATTTTTCATATATTTTCCGAATTAAATAGTTGATCGTAGGGTCTTACAAGAGAGCAACCTAAAATCCCCGTCCCCTTAAGGGAATAGGGTGCTGAAATGCAGTCATAAACACCCTAAAGCCCCGTTAAGAGATAAGGATCGAGTGAATAACTGACCTGGCGACCTTACGCTATTATGTCCCGTTTTAAATGCCAATTCTGCAGAACTCTCATCATAACGACGAGAGAAGAGATGTGTCCGGTGGTCCTCTCAGTGTTAAAGAAATATTTGAAATATGTGTGCTTCAAAATCATACATCATTACATTCCTGAAATTTGTCTTTCTAATCCTAACGATTTAATTGATTGAGCAGACACTCACTTCACTGCCATTGATCTTATACAGTTCCATTTAGAGGTAAACGGATTTTAAAAGTAAACGTTAACGACAAAATAAAGGCTGTTATTAAAAAGAAAGTCAAGCCTGGTTCTTTCGCGCTCGAATCAACTCATACACATACACTTAGCACACCCTTTAAACATGTAAGATGTACTTTATAATACACCCAAATCTTTTTTTATACGGTAGATAAATTCCTTAGAAAACCGTATCAAAAAAAAAACGTTTAACAAAATACATCCAACATATGATAAATCTGGGCGGATGTTCCACAACTTTAAAAAATCGTGTAAGATGAAAAAACCCAAAGTATTTTCCCAAAAATTCGTGCAAAAAAAGTAATAATGAAATTCATATAACAATTTTGCAACTATTCGTTGTTATTTGATGGCAAGCGAGCATGTTTATTACGGATTAGATTAAATAGACCTTTTAGGCCGCCCACATACCGTTAATAATACAAACAATAATAATAATAGTAGAGTTACTTTTTATGTCAAATTATATCTTATTATGGACCAATTCGAATAATAAAGGGCGGATAGAGGGCGTAGCAAAATGAAATCATTTCTAGGCCCAGCACAGAAGGATGGAATGGATTCTTTCCTTGTAACAGCCACAATGTCGACAGCGCGAAAAGTGCTAAAGAGGTGAAAAGATAAAAGAAACTTGTCCGTCAATCCATAGAGCTATTCGAATTTCCTAGCGTTCGTAACTACTCTCTCCAGGATTACCCGCAAGCAGAACAACATAGTATCGATCTTTAACCGCTGTGCCCGCCTTCAGAAACTGCAGCGGTCTTTCTCCCAGTTCGAAATGTGTCCAATTTTAAGCCCACCCTTATTCCTTCTCCGTTTACCTAAAATCTTGCCTGACCAATATCGTGCCCACACTTAGAGCGCGACATCGCTTAAGCGACTTTTTAAAAAGGCACAAAAAAAGAAAACGAGAAAAAGCACACATACGCAACACACATAGTATAACGCGTAAAGCGTATCTACAAACTTGATCAATGTAGAATGCGAAATCGATTTGTCTGCTTCTTCTCTATCTCTACCGCTGTCTTGCAGTATATTGATAAGTGAAGTTGAGAGTGGAAAGCCGTCAATATGCAGTGTTAGCCAACGGCCACCGATGAAGCTTGGAAATGGATGTGAAACGCTTGCAGCGACGGTTACAATGAGCGACAAATTTTTGCTTCTAATTTATATAAGTCGGCTAATAAATCAATATGAATTGGCCAACTGGCCATACACCGTCTCATGCACACACATTTAATAAAATTGTTTTTTTGCTTTTCTAATAAATTGGTCTGAAGTGATGCGTATTAATGATTACTTTCTTACTTGAAGTTCATTAATTAATTCGTTTATTTATTTATTTATTTTTTTTTTTTTTGGCTCTGTCAAGTTTTCAATTAGCCCGCAATATAATGCATAGAGTTTTCGATTTGTATTTCCATGGATTGCAAGTAAACGCAAATCTTGAAGTTAGCTTACAACAAGACCAGTGAAATATGCGCCTTGTGATTACAATGATTATGACAAATATATTAAAGTAACATTTCTTGTATATCATTGACTCGTGCGATTCATTTTATGCTTAACTTTGCATTGCTTTTCTTTAGTGAAATTCTTTTCTCGATTGCCGATATGCGTTGAATAAATTTTCTATCCAGACGTACGGTCTTACAAATCAAAACTATTTGATATCACAAACAATATCACATTCCATTAATTGCAAGTGAATCTATATTCACTTATTATTATCATCATCATCGAATAATTAATGCCTTTGTGTGAAATGCTTTTTTCTCTTAGTTAACGAACAGAGAAAAAGTGACAGAAAAACAATATATCGCTCAAGTGCTTAAGTCTTAGGAAAGTGGTGCACAATACTTCGTGTGTACGCTTAAATCAACAAATGTGAATTAAATTAGTAAATGTTATCAATTTATTATCATAATAACCGATTTGATAAACTAAAGATACACATGTGATGCACGTTGTGTGCGTATAAAATGCAAACACGCGTATCGGTAGAGTGAAACCAAACAGTTTGATAACAAACTATAAAACACTAGCAGCACCTTGGCATGAATTTTCTTTTTATTTAATAATTACATTAGTGCTTCGTTTTTTTTTTTTTTTTTTTCGTTTTTCTTCCTTTCATGTTTTTATTTTTCACAACAACAACAACAGCAGCTTAATTGTTGTGCTCAATAAATCAATTTTATTTATTTATACATCTGCTCGATTCCAAAGTATTTGTATAATTCATTCATATGACTACATATATATATATATATATATATATAGACAGATAGACTGACGTCTTCTTTAAATACCTTATCATATATATAGGTGTCCCCCGCACAACACGGTACTTGTAAATTAAGATTACGATACAACACGAAATGTTATAACACGGTTCCGATTCAACGTGAATAAGATTTCGATACCACCCGCTATGGCACACATTACACTGTTTTACGTCATATCAAGGCATCGCGTAAAACGATCCCAATACAACGTGAATCAAGTTTCCATACGATACGGTATACAATTTTTTTTTTTTTCTGATATTATCGACGTTTAAATTGTATTTGTCTATATGACAGTTTCGTATAACACGGTTTCGATGAAGTACGATATGACTTAACCGCGTTAAGCTGGGGAGCGCCTGTACATATGTATGCACACACACATGAAACTGATGACATAAACTAATGGATGATGTACGACATTCTTCTTTGCTTCTATTCCTTCAAACTAAAGAAGATGCATTTTTTTTCTCCGCGCGCAGTTGAATCCATGTACATACGTAGAGTAGAAAACAATATGCGAATGCTTTTAATCTTTAATCTTTAATACGTAATTGTTTTCGTATATTTGTTTAATCTAAAACTGTATAATGTATGTACGTATGTACGTATATCTCAAGGTCAGTGATGAGTTTTTTTTCTTTTGCACTTTTTCTCAACATGCAGTTGGTTTTCCGTACGCACAAATTTTACTCAATGCATTAATTGCCATTTGAAAAATGTTTTCTTCCGATTTTCATTCTCCACAATAGTTTAACCGAAAATGTTAAATGTTATTTCAGACACATTCTCATGCACTGACACTGGTTGCACTATTTTCATTTGAACGTTAAGCGCTCTTATCAATGTCCGATTTTCGCTTTGTTCTCAATGCGCATTCATTCATTCATTCATTCATTCATTCATTCATTCTTCTATTATGGAACTTTTTTTTTGCAAAAGTATTGTGTGTTGAGTGATTATTTGAGATATTTTCGCTCGGTTCCTTTATTTGTCTTATCATTTGTTCCGAAATGTAGGGAACAAAACGAGACAGCATTTCTCTTCGTATACGCTGTTAAATTTTCGAAGAGTAAAGGTTCTTGAATTGCGCAAGACTCGGTTTTTGTTTTTTTTTTTTTTTTTTTTTAATCAAATCAAACCACCTGTGGAAGAACTCTACCTTAATTGGGTTAAGTAAATGATGTAAACATCATACACGCTTGGTTTTTTTTTTTTGGTTTTTAAAAAAATATGTTTTTGTTTTTATTATTACGAATATTAAATTGCAAAAA
The DNA here is from genome assembly GCA_000688715.1 of Glossina pallidipes. Lineage (NCBI taxonomy): Eukaryota > Metazoa > Arthropoda > Insecta > Diptera > Glossinidae > Glossina > Glossina pallidipes. The sequence goes on along the minus strand of KK499906.1, from coordinate 535,804 downwards.
TAAATTATTTACGATTTGAAATAGTAAATACTATAACATGTGTAACTACATATACATATACATATACATATATATATATATATATATATATATATATACATATTTCAGAGCGGAGTTGGCCAATATTGTGTTATAAGTTTTCATAGAACGTCACTCCAAGTTTTGTGAATTTTTGGTTAATAGCGTGGACTATACCACGGCATCCCCTTCAGCACTTTTCATTTCACGACATTAAAGCAAATCGATCGCGACATACATGTTTTGAGCTTAAAGCTATTCTTAGGTATCCAACACGCCTACCGATAATTATTACATCAAGTGATGTTACTAACTTAGTGCGGAGCACGTGTATAGTTAAAGATAGGCGTTACGTTATTCAAACTTCTCGACTTCCAGTATAGTCGGTGCATTAAGGCGCTTTTCAAATTTGATTTATCCACTTTCTACTTGACACGTACTCTGCTAAGTTGTTTATGAGTAGATCCTATATTCACGTCACGTCACGTGTGCTGTTTTCGGTACACGTTAATAAATTTCATAATTTTATATAAATGGTTTTCGCGTTACGAGAAAATATATATACAATTGATCTGCGCTGCGTGCACTGCTATCGGTGTACGTTTCAAAAACGGTAACACACATTCTTAAATCGCATAAAATAGTAATACGAATAATTTATTTTTAGATCCTAAAAACTTAAATTTGGGAAAAAATTTTGAGAAATTGTTGCCTCTAGTCTATGGCGCAGATGGGGCAGAAATAATCAGATTGCGTCATACTAAACATAGAGTATGTTTAATAGGGGCATAGCTTTTTATGCTATGCCCCTGAACATGCCAAACGTTACAAATGAAATTAAAAAAAAAAAAACTCTATATTTTTTGTAAATGTACTATGAATATAGCAAAAATGCTATGTAAGTCTGTGGAAACATGTTTAGTTTGGAAATGATTTGCTTGCTTCCGTTCTTTAAATTTTGACATCAATGATGCAAGTCACTCTGATCGAACAATCATTGAAGAATGCAAAAAATTGAATGAGACCAGCACATAAGCAGCCACGATATTGCTATGAGACGAAATGTCGATTATAAAATAGTTTTAAAAGATCTCCATAAGTTTGGATATACGCCTATATAAAGCCTTGATATTTGGACGTTGCATAAAATGTCGATGAAATATTGGTTTGATCGAATTTAATCAACGAGTTGCTACTGAAACCCAAAGAACTTCGTCCATTTGGAAGTATATCGTGGCTGGCGATAAAATATGAATAAAGTACGAAAGTCTTTCTTAAAAAAGATCAAGGATCAAAGGTAAGTTAACCACCACGATTGACTTCAAAGAGAGGAAGGACGCCAGTTAAAGTTATGCTGAGTGTATGATATGATTTGATGGAAATGGTTGTGGAACCTTGTCAAGTTATGTAGTATTTCCCCACCATAGTCGCTAATTAATACGATTGCAGCAAATGATTTGAACAAACCTGCCGGTATTGGTCAAGAGGAAGGTTGTTGCCTTCGATCATGGCCGTTCATGTCATTGATGGCCCGCCAAAAATTAACAGAGCTTGGGTAGCAAGTTTCGGCACATCCACCATATGGCCCGGAACTTATCCTGTTTAGCGTTATTGCTTTCGCTGCAGAACTGTCATAATGTTGTAATGCTAGTTTCAAAAGAGCCATATGAAAATCCGTTGATTCAGTTTTTTAACGATAGGCTACAGAAGCTCTGCAGGAGTTTTCCGATAACATATGTAAATAAAATTCATTTTGAGTGAACGAAATATTTAATAAAAAATAAATAAAAAAATCTCTCAATACTTTTTCCCTGAATGCATAACTGATTGCGCGTACACTAGCTATATAATTCTTTTTACACGCGTTCAAATCAAGCGTAACTTTTCAAAAAAAACAAAAACAAAAAAAAAAAAAAAACTCATTTAAATGTCTCTCATACTAAGAACCCCCCAATAAAATAGATAGGAATTATATGTTAATATGAAAACAACATTTGGCCAACTGCGCTCTAGAGCAGCCATTCTCAATGTTCTTTTTGCATATGGGCGAAAATGAATGTTAGCGGAATTTGCCATAAAAATGAATTTTCTGAAAAAAAATTTTATATACTGAACGTTGAATATGGCTGGTTAGTAAGAACTAGATATCGCCTAAGAGCTTAGTTGCATTAACGGTCTAATGAGATCCACCAGACACCCTAGTAAACATATATTAAAATACTCGCGAAAACTACATCTAATATTAAATAAATTTGTAAAGTTTTTGTTTTTGCTAAAATTTTAAGTATCTTTCTATGTTTATATGGTTTTAGATAGGAAACGTGCTTATCCTTCGTTAGCCGCCAGTTTCTTCTTATTTAATAGCCTTCGCACTATTGACTCGGCCAACCATAATAACAAAGCTATACAGGTCATGGTATTAATAAAATGTATCGTTATTTTATAACCATAAGCGTCAGTGACCAGACCTGAAATATAAATTTTTATAGTGTGACTGTGGACTTACAAAAAAAAAAAGAAGAAGAAGAAATATTACCGAGTAAGGGACCACAGACAAAAGAAAATATTGAATTGAATATCAATTGCAAACCAGAGGCTGCCGGCAGTCGACGCAAAGGTACATAGCTTGGCAGAATTAATGGCGAAAATAATGTACGAAAACCTTTGCCAAAACCAATCATTACGAACACTATTACCACGACATTATATGAGCTGGTGAGTGTAACAATTAAACGACCGATTGATATGGCAATTATGCCGAACGCGAACAACACTCGATTATCCAATTTCACTTTCTCCAAAGCGAACGGTGCTAAGAATCGTACCGATATATCCATGCCACCCAATAGCGACATGGCCAACGATATCTGCTCATTGGCATAGCCAAAGCTATTCAATATAAACGGTGTTAAGACGGAGAAATTCATTTCGCCAAACATCATAATCGTAATACCCATACTTAGGTTCACAAATGTGAAGTCTTTCAGTAAATCTAAATCGAAAAATTTCACCACTTTCTGCAGAAAGGTCATTTTACTCTTTTCAAGTTCTTCGGCTTCCAGGGCATCAATGAGACGCTGTTCTTCTAATTTTTTCTCATCATCAGAAATCTTCTGCAATAGAATTTTCTCTTCGGCACAAGTGCAACGGCATTCATCCATATCGGGTTTCGAGTAAACACTAGTTTTGCTTATATAACGTTCCAAGTCTTCTCTCTCGCGATTAAAATAATTGGGTTTATACAATGAATTGCTTTCTTCTTCTATTCCCCCGTTATGACCATTTTCATATCTCTCTGTCCTTGAAGTTTTCCTTAAGCTTTTCGATGTTAATGATAATTTTGAACCATACCAGCCATCGTTAGCTCTGGCCAACATCGGCGTACCCGGTTCAGTAATTTCATAGCCCGGCCTATCAGGATCATCATCGTTAAAAAGATATTGAGAAGAAAATATGCCACGTTTCTCTCGCTTTTGTATTTGACAGAACTTGCATTCATAGTCCTGTTGATTCTTCTCAGTTAAATTCCCATTCGTTTCATTTAAAAATTTTTGCTTTTCGGGCTTCTGCACATGCCATAGGACCGGCTGTAGAGTAATAGCACAAAGTACTGAATTTAATGCAATAGCGGCATAAATTAATATAGTGCCTTGGGCACCATACAGCATCAATAGATATGTTGAAATATGAGGAAATATAATCGCACCTAATCCAGTTATTGTCCAAGAGAAGCCAGTAGCCCGTCTACGTCTATTCTTAAAATATGTATTTACGGCTAAGGAAGTAGCACCCATACTTAAACCAAGGCCAATACCTAGAAAAACTCAAAGTTAAGTTTCAACATTTTGATCGGTCAACCAAGCTTGGAAACTACCATAGATACAGGAAAAGCATATCACATACTGGAAAAATGTTATGCAAAAGGCTGAGAGAAAGATTCCGGCAAAACACAGCATACTGCCTACAAGGGCCACTTGGCGAAATGTAAATCTTCTAAACATCGCCCCATTAACGATGCCCGCCAAAGACGAAATCGCCATAACCACATTAACGATTGTGGTCGTTTCTTTCGCATCAAAGCCCAAAACTTTCATGCGTTTTCTGTAGATAAAACCATATTGCTGCAAGGCGGGAAAAATTGAAAACTGCAGAAATATATATAAAAAAAAAAAAAAAACAAAAAATTAAATTTATTTAAAATATAATAACTGAAAAGTAAAAAAAAGGAAAGACATTAAAATATATAACCAAAGTATTTTAAGAAAAATTTTATAGTAGATTTTCTCCATGACATTTTTATACCCACCACCGAAAGATGAAGGGTACATTCATTTTGTGAAAACGTTTGTCACGCCCAGAAGAGAGCTTCCGAAACCCCACAAGGTGTATATATTCTCAAGCGATTGAAGCATGTCCGTCCATTCGTCTGTCCGTCTGTTTGTTTGTGTAAAGTCTGTGCTAAACAGTCCCCTGGTCGCCAAAATGCAGCAATACATTTCAAAATTGGCACAAAGATTGCAAGTTCTTGCACACAGGTTGGACCCGAGCACAATCCAATATAACCAAGTCGTGTTTTTAAAAACAACAAAAAATTGTTTTTTTTTTATTTATTACTGATAAACTACATCAGATACAACGGTGAAAAAGTGCACATACTTATGGGTATGGTATGGCTGAAAATATCGACCACGCCTAGACGCTAATATCTAGATAGATGGTTCATAGAGTATCTAAAGTCTACACATTGTTAATCGGTATTAAATCTGAATCACTCTAGAAATGTTTGTCAGTCCGTCCGTCCACCTGTCTGTTAATTACTGTGGTAAACATAATCATGATCGCAAAAATGGAAATATCTGTTTTAAGTTTGGCAAACACATTGGAAATCTGTGCACGCAGATAGATATTGAAAATGGACCAAATCGCTAAAACGGCTCGCCCCTATATTTTACTAATTGAATACATTTCGCTTTTTTAGGCGCTTTTTGTTGCTCAAAAATTCCAACAGACATATAAAATAAACTTTCACTTTCATTCTACAAAAATAGGAAAAATCAGCCACGCCCACGCAATATTTTAGAGTATACAGATTTAATTGTCTTTTTTTAACATTTTTTAATATAACTGTGACGGGTACAGAAGATTCGGTCGTGGTCGGATATAATTTTCCCACTTTTTATACCCTACACTAGTTGTGAATGGTTGATAATGGATCGGATCGGACCACATTTTTGACTACTATTATATGACAACTATAGTGCTTTATTTCTTTATTCTAGGGACGCATTATATGTAGAAGTGTGTTTGTAGAACGTACAAACGTTTTTTTTTTAACAAGTAAGTGCTTTACGTACACCTTAGGGCGAGTTTCTATGATCAGAAACAGTTAAGTATTAATTATTGACTTGAATATAAATTGTTTTGCCCTTTACAAGAAACACTTATGCTAATTGATAGGTAAGTGAGAGTACGTGTTGTTGAAAGCAAAGGTGGAAAGTTCGTTTCTCTTGAGGTCTTCGTTCGTATTTTCACGCATACGAACATCATGACGCACTCGCATTTCATCTCTAGGTCGAAAAAAGGTGACTTTTCCTTTACACGGTATCACTTGCTCTCTCTAAGTTTTTCAAAAAATCATTCTTTTTACTCCATTGAATGATTCCTTAAATCGATAAACGAGAAGGAGATGGCTGAGGGCATGGCAAAACTTTAAATGGTTCAAAAATAGTTTTACAGCAGTTTTACAAGCACTTGGAATTTTAAACACATTATTCTCGAATTACAGTTTTTGAAAACGGGTTGTATTACAAACCCAATAACTTTTCACTCGAGTTTTATAGTTTAGAATATTACTCTAAAGTGGAATAAATAATTCATTCATTTAAAAACTATTTATTAACAAGTGTTTGCTCTTTTTATACCTATTACCGAAGGTTGAGGGATATATTCACTTGGCAAGAATGTGTGCAAGGCGCAGAAGGAAAGATCAGAAACCCCGCAAAGTATGTATGTATATTCTTGATCAGTTTTAAATTTAAAATGTATGGGAACACAAGCGTCTGTCCATCTGTCGGTCTGCCCAGTTGCGTACTATCTGTGATAAACAGGATTCTTCCGTTCGCACAATGGAAGATGTTGGCGATAAATTTGCAAAAGAATTTGCAAATGACCAAAACCGTGCAGAGGACACAAACGTCCGCACGTCTATGCAACAAAAGCTAGAACTAAGAACACATTTGCTGCTCGTCTTTCTTCCTTCCTCTCTATTCATCGCATAACAAAAATTCTTCTTAATTGTATTGCGAAAACTATTTCTCATACCTACACGCAAACAAACCTAAGGATATAAATCTCCACTTTTATTCTGAAAATAGGAAAAGTCAGTCGCGTCAGTCTCATCCGATATTACAGAATAAGAAAATATAGTTTTTTTCGTTTTCCGTTGGGCATAAAACAGTCGATCACAAGCGAATACAATTTTCTTACTTCTTTCTATATTAAGACGGTGATGTTTTATTATTTCGTTCGGACGAAGCGGATGAATACCTGCGCAGAAAACGAAAGAAACTGGACGCATTCTATAGAGCATCGATATTTAATTTTTGTCATTTTTTTGTTGCTTTTTTGGTTTTTTTTTTTTTTTTAAGGACAAATTCGTGTGCGCGTGTGTGTAGTGGGTATAAAAGATTCGATCGCAGACAAGTATAATTTTGTTCTTTCTTTTTTATATAATGAGCTTTCCAGAGGCCTTACATGATAAGTAACCGTAAAAATGATTCGAGCCATTGTTTTAAGGATCGTATAAGAAATGCATGGACACATATCACGCAAACAGGCAGACAGGCAGACAGGCTTAAATCGTTTAGAAAATGATACCGAATCAAATGAAATAAGAAAAGTCGTTGTGTTGCATAAATGTGCACAAACTAAATATACTCTCTACTGCAAGAGGGATAAGGTATAATGTGTGTCGTACTTTGCGGGTAACAAGTAATGAATAAGCAAAGCAAAAGTGTTCACGGTTTTTCTTGCATAGGCGTGTCTTTTCATCGAATTCTTTCCCAAATGCCGTCATTTTTGCGAACGCGAGAATGTTTACCACGGAGACTACAAAGTTGAGCAGACGGCTAACTGGATAGATGACATGATTAGTTTATACGGTTTACGGAGTTATGGGGTTAATGTTCGCCATTCTTTTTACAGATACTGCAGAATCGCCTATAGAAGATGCTTTTGAATCTTTGTACATTTGTCTTCTGTAATTTATGAGTAGTGAGCGAAAAAATAATTCTTTATTTGTTTTGCAAAATAGAGGTGCTTACAGTTTACTGGTGGTACTGTGGGCGTGTCATGCCGGCTTGCAATAAATTTTATTGTTTCGAGCAAATTTGAATTCGCTCCATTTTTTTGGGCAAGCGAATGCTTACAACAGACATTACACAAACGCACAACCGGACAGACGGACGTACGGACGAAGGGATCTCTAAAGCCTGTTTTTGTGGCGTGGCAAACGTTTTGACCAAATGGATATAGCTCCGTATCCTTCGATGATGCATATAAAAATATATTTATAATAAAACGGATGATAAAACTTTTTATTTTAATTCTATAAAAAATGTTGTTGTTTTTTTTTTGCAAAAGTTCGTATAAGAAGTGTTTTATCAGAAAATGATGATCCTTTTTTTTATGTAAATATTTAGAAAAAATAAAAAAAAAATTGCTTTTACGCAAAAATTTGCATAAGTTTTATACATACATCGTATGTTTACTTACGTTACTGAAACCAGCCGCAAGACATACCACCCAGCCCCAGCCTCCATCCGGAGCAACAAAATCTGGCCCTAGATCACTTTTGTCCCTACGCTTTGGCTTCTTGGGCTTTGTTGTTTCCCGATAAACGGTGGCGTGAGCGTTGTTTTTCTCCGTTAGTGTTAATTTTTCTGTAACCATTATATCTGATTGTCTTCCAAAGTTGTTCTTGTTTTGTTCTCCTTGTTCCTTTTTGTTTTTCTTCATTCTTTTACGTTATATGTTAAACTGCAAAAGACCATAAAAAATTCCAATGAAAATTTACTTTTTAATATTTTATATGTTGTTGTGATTGCTGATGTGTTCGTGGTCGTTCAACAACACCACCCATAAAATGCAATGAAAAATTAAACAAATTACAGTTCGTTAGTCAACCATTCAATTTTGCATGCGAGCAAATTCATGCGATGTAATGTATTCATCTCGTCGCTTTTAAGGAGGAGAGAAAAAATGTTTTTGTAAAAATGAAAGAAAAAAGTAAGAAATGCCGCAAAAGTCAAGAAAACGATATTGGAAGCCAGCCCTTTTTTTGCGTTATTTTTTGTTTTTGCGCCAGGCTAGACGGTAAAGCATTCACTAGACTCCTCCATTCATATCGGCAGTAAGAGAAGCATTCAAACGCTGAGATATCGACTGAAATATCTCTTAAACACGTATGCGCCTTTCTACAGACAAACATTGATATTTATTTTAAATCTATACACGCTTTTTACACTTGAGAAATCGCGTAAAGCGCAAAACAATTTTCACAGATTTTCTTCATCATTGCAATCCAATGCATTGCTATGCAATACGTTGCATGCCCAGTTGTCAACTGATAGGCGATTGATCAACGATGACTCAGCACAAAGTCTGAATATAAATATGTATCTTTGTGCAACTCAATCAAGGTTAAATTGCTTTACCATATATATATATATATATATGTACATGTATATGTATATATATTTGTTGCTTTTCGGTTTTTATATATGAAAAAAAAAACTAAAAAAAAAGAAGACAACAACACCCGCTAGTTTGTCTTTTCTTGTAGCCCGCTTATCATTGTCATCTTTTGCAGGCGTAATGTTGACGTAAAAGAAATGACAATTTATCTTGATTGCTATCAATATCAACATTTACACGCAAATAAATATAAATATAAATATAATAATAATAAAAAAATCTTTTCTTAAGTCTCTCTTCCCTTTAGTTGAAATATGAAAATGATTTACGATCAGCGCAATTGTTTTTGTTGCCTTAGCCAACAATATTCTCACACATCTACGGAATACTAAAAGTATCTACTCTTTCAGATAAGTATAAGAATGCTCGGTACTTGCACCGTGCATTTTTTGTGATACTACGGCGCGGTTTATAAATCACAACAACATTCGTTTCCCTTTGATTGGTTTACGCTAGCGTTTTATTCTTTTCCCATATCCACAAGCAACAAGTAACGGCGAGGTGTGCCATAATTATTTAAATTGATCTTCTATCAGCGATTACAATTTTCTCCACTTTTTATTCACTCTTCATTTTCAATGTTCGATAAAAGCTTAAAAGTATTATGCACACAATAGACGTACACATACATGCATCATTATAACCATATATGCGACATTTTTCTTTTTTCTTTCTTGCTTTTTTGTATTGCAATACATTTTTTAGAAAATAGAAATTTTCCCTTTTTTATACCCTTTTTTCCCTTTTTTTTCCCCTTTTTAGACACGCCTTGTGGTACAGAATATATAATAAGTTTGTGCGGATGTATGTAACGCCCAGAAAGGCTTAAGATAGATCCAACTTTTGTTATACCGGTCGTGCTAAGCCTGCCCGTCTGTTTGTTTGTCTGTCTGTCTGTCTGCCTGTCCATGTAAATTTGTTTTCAAGCTACAAGTTAATAACGAGATATTTTAATGAAATTTGGTACACTGGCGTGCTTTGACTCAAGAACAAACGCTACTGAAAATGGTTCGGATCAGTCCACTTTTCCAACCGTTTGCCATATAACGCACTATTTTGAAAGTTGTTGTTTGAATAGTATGTGGAATTTTTAAAAGTCACAAATCACTTCCATTACATCCGTTAGAGATGTCTGAAATGTATGCAGTTATCAGAAATACAGTCTGGAATCGACTTAAACTTTATATATTTGTGATCCAAATAAATGATGACGTCCTTATATTAATGTCTGTCTGTCCGTCAATTGAAGTTCCGTTTCGTTTACAAGACCTAGTTCATCTTCGTCTTCTTCTTCTTGTTTCTTATCACGCTTTCCATTTAAAATTCAAAAATGACCTAAACCGGTTGATAGATCAGCTCACAATTCCTGCGTAACCTACGTATAACTAAATCGAAGTATGTAAATATTGTAAATATTTTGTATGTATGTATATATGATTTATATAATTAATTGCGAGGTATCTGCAAATTTTGCAAAAATATATGCGTTTTACATATCGTAGAGCGAATTCACATCGTGGAATCGGAATAAGAATGACCGGCCGGTAAAAGAAGAAACGATGAAAGGGCAGAATAGAATTGTATGAGATTAATACTACGACAATTCAATTGCGTAGGGGAAGTTGATTAATTTGAAAGTTACTGTACCCAAGCTGTACTGCTTAAGATGTATGCATATGTCGCTGAATTGTCATAAGCTGTACAGTTAACTCATTCCCTTACTTTCTTTATATTATTATTTTTGTAGCATTTCTGTTGAATACAAGCATGCGTTGATGTTAATTCGCTTTCAACTCTCACAAGTACGCATCAAAGATCCTTAAAGGCCTATTCATGCCTTCTTCATCCACTACAAATTTTGAATCAATTGAAAGGAGACCACAATTCGATGACTTGCCGTTTTTCTTCAGTTTCTTTCTTCTTCTCACTTTATATTATTTAAGGAATAGTTTCCTATCAATGCTAATAATACCCTACGTCACTTACGGCACAGGGTATACCAAGTTTAAAGGGATCTGCATAATACGCAAAACGACTTCAGCTACACTCACCTATTACTAACTTTTCAGCTTGCATGGTTGTTTGTCGCAAATTTGTGTGTTTGTGTGTTATTATATAAAAAGAACCTTCAGATATGATATATTAACGAAATTTATTTGAAATGCTAAACGATGCAAAGAGGTAATAATGCCTTAAAATACAATACAATCCTTTTCTTATTTGACGGTATGCCTTGACACGAAGATTTCCTAAAAAAATTGCAACAACATTTAATAGTAATGCATGCTGGTTTTTCACAAATCAGATGACAATGCGTTCAGGCATTTTAAATATCACATCTTCTTCTTCTTCCTTTTAACTATACATAATTAAACAAATAATTGCTCAATTCTACTTGACTGCTGCGTAGTCTAGTGGTCAGGTCCTATTCCTGCTGCGCCAAGACTTGTACTTTACGAACACCGCACAGTTTCAACCGTCAAAATATCGGTCTTTTTACTCATTTCCCCAGCCTAACTCCGTAAGCATAAGGCATGATAGATAATTCGTTTTTGCCTATTGATCTATGATTAGTTATTTGTTCCTCTTGCTGTTGCTCGGTGTTCAAAATATGCATTATTAGGCGTCGCCTCTTTTCCCCGCCATTGATGCCTGGAAGAGATTTACATAGCATCTTGTGTTTTATTAAATGCCCTCCGGACAAATTCAACAATCAGAGCTTGTGGGGCGGGGGAGGGCACGAATATTCTTAGATAAAGAAATTGGGGCGTACGATAGGAGGAGAAAAGTTTCAAGAGTTTAACTGAGATAGAATCTCAAATTTCGTTATCATCGAGTGACGATGTCCAGTGAGTAAGCGACATCTTCGATAAAAATGATTAAAGCAATTAAGGTTTATTTAAATATTAACGATCTTGCTTTTGATAATTGCCGTGTAATTGGTGGGACGAAAACGAATTTGTAACTTCGGTCCTTGCAATATAAGTACGAGTATTGTGCTTATGTCTTCAAATATGTGCGCGTCACTTCACGCTAAAGTTACGTGCTTTTAACAAACAGTTTGCTGAGTTATGGGATTTTCATCTTTGTCTGTTCGATGTAAGTGTGAGCAGTAGCCACTGCCAGCGCGATTAAAAGGCAGCAGTCCGTTGGAGTGGCACGAGCGCATGCGGCCACCTTAAGGACATATACGTTATGGCACTGACAACACCGACTGGTTGTACTAAAGAACTTGACTGTTTGACAGACTTCTTTCATCTTTGTCGAACACCGGCCGTTGAAATACCTAAACATTGATCGATGATCAAGAATATCGAGAATGCTGGACACACTTTGAATATCTATTAAAATCTGAGTCGTGTGTTGCATGTAATCGGTTCAGGCAAGACTGAAAGTCTATCGCTTATATCTGCGAATTCTGTAAATTTTGGGGGGAAATAGGTGATGATGTAAATGAAATAAATTACTTCGTGCCCGTCTGTCTGTCTGACTAATGTCTTTGCACGTCCATCTACAGCATTAAAATGTTTGGGCGAAATTTGATACATTGTAGTGGTTTGGACCAAGAACGGATCGTATTGAAAAGAAACTGGGTCGACCATTTCCTATACGTCATATTTTCAAGAGGTCGTTATATACAAAAAATTGCAGTTTTTCAAATTTGTTTTTTTTTTATTTTTTATCTTGAAGTCATTTTCTTTAAATATACAATAAATTTTCTAATTTCCATTAGTTTTGCAGGGTTATCGCGCAAATCGCGCAAAGATTGAAACTTAAGCTCATATTTTACTAAACGATTACTTGTTTTTCATAAATTGAAGTTATTGCACTTATGATGTATGGAAAGAGAAGTTGAACTCTTATCTGCAAAGGAGATCACCAAGAAGGAAAAAATAATGCAATGGACCGTAAAGTTTCTTATCGTATGAGTAATAAAGGCATCATGAACTTTCCCATAAAATTTAAACGGAATTCCTCTTCAATATTTCATTAAGTAATGTGGTTTCGAAAATTCTTTAATCAATGCTTTATTAATATATACATACATGCATACATACATACATACATACATATAATGCTTACACACACACACACACACACACGAACGCAACGAATTTTAACTTCAATCTTTACCTTACGGCATACAGTTGCAACGACTTCCCTCTTCGAAAGATCTAACGATCACCACTTTGACAAGAATCAAAAATAACAACACAACAATTGCTTAACAGCAATTGTGAACATCTGCAGCAGTAGACTTTGTATTAATCATTTTACATTGAATATTGAAATTATTTTTTATTTTTTATTTTATTTTTCTTTTTGATAAACCCGTTGGGTGACTGGACAATGTATGTGGCAGACCATATCCGCCTGCCTTTATGCCTTGTATGATTATTCAGGCATAAATTAAATACACAACAACGCGGGCGTACAACACACGGAAAAGTACATGAAGAGAGAAAGGAAGATCTTCCTAAACAAGTTTACGACTCCTCTGTGTGGCGTTAGTATATATAGTATGTAATATTTAGTATATAGTACCATATATTCAGCACATCACACTACACCACAGCACAGCACAGCACAGCATAGCACAGCATAGCACAGCACAGCACAGCACAGCACAGCACAGCACAGCATAGCATAGCATAGCGTAGCAAAGCATAGGCATAGCGTAGCATAGCGTAGAGCATGTCAATACAATTTATACATATTTATATTTAGTACATTTTGTCATATATGTTATGGTAGATCGTGTGAGCAGAGTTTATCGCTTATAATTACTTGAAATAGTTGTCAGGCTAAGTGGAAATGGTCGCCGAGGACTTGTTGTCACTGTTGTGCTACAACAAACGATAAAAACGGTCAGACCGTTGTGTTGTATTTAGTTGAAAACTAAGAAGCTCAACTGATAATGAATCATGTTTTGCAACTTTACTCAGCTCATTCCAAAAAAAAAAAAAAAAAAAAAAAAAAAAAAAAAAAAAAAAAAAAAAAAAAAAAAAAAAAAAAAAAAAAA
>KK499906.1:368326-521909 GCA_000688715.1 Glossina pallidipes | reverse complement strand
ACTTTACTCAGCCAATTCCAAAAAAAAAAAAAAAAAAAAAAAAAAAAAAAAAAAAAAAAAAAAAAAAAAAAAAAAAAAAAAAAAAAAATCAAAATCAAAATTAAAAATGTATATATATAAATATATATAAAAAATGATTTTTAATAAAATTGTGGCACTGGGCAAGTGATTATATTTCAGATGACCGGTTTCATTTGTCGCTGCACAAGTGTGTAGAATAAAACAGATCAAGTTCATAAATTTAATGCGTTTGCATTTGGATACGACCGAGCAAGAATAAGCGGATTTATATGTTTAATCATAGTTTTTGGAAGAAAATAAAAAATAAATATAGAATTTTATGAATAAATAAAAGCGAAGGTAACCCGTTTAGGTTATAATCTTGTAAACAACGGAAGAAGAGCTCAGCTAGGCTTGATATTCGTCCAAAATCAAAATTGTTAGATGATATTAGCGCATCATTTAGCTCTAAAGAACGACCTTAAAATTCTTCTTTTTCTTCTTCTTCCTCGGTTCTTCTTCTCATTATTATTAGTCGGTTGTTCTCCTTTTTCCCTTCTTTATCTTATTATTATTCTTCTTTTTTTTAGGTGCTTCTTCTTATTCTTATTATTATTATTATTCGGTTCTATTTCTTTTTCTTCTTCGCTTCTTCTTGTTATTCTTTTCCGCCTTCTTCTTCGGTTCTTTTTCTTATTATTTGTAGTCGGATCTTCTTCTTTTTCCCTTCTTTCTCTTATTATTATTCTTATTCTTCTTGGGTTCTTCTTCTTTTTCTTCTTATAATTATTATTATTCGGTTTTTCTTCTTCTCCTTCTTCTTCGGTTCTATTTCACTTTCTTCTTCGCTTCTTCTTCTTCGGTTCTTCTTCTTATTATTATTATTGGTCGGTTCTTCTTTTTTTCCTACTCTTCTTCGCGTCTTTTTCTATTTCTTATTATTATTCTCATTCTTCTTCGCTTCTTCTTCTTCGGGTCTTCTTCTTATTATTATTATTAGTCGGTTCTTCTTTTTTTCCTACTCTTCTTCGCTTCTTTTTCTATTTCTTATAATTATTCTCATTCTTCTTCGGTTCTTCTTCTTCTGTTCTTCCTCTTCTTTTTCTTCCCTTCTTTCTCTTATTATTATTCTTATTCATCTTTGGTGCTTCTTCTTATTATTATCATTATCCTGGTTTTCTTCTTACTCCGTTCTTCTTTTTCTTTTCCTTCGGCTTTTCTCCTTCCTATTGTTATTATTATTATTATTATTATTATTATTCCTATTTCTATCTTTCTTTTTCCAATAGTTCTTCTTATTCAAATTTATTTTCATCTGTGCACGAAAGCAATGTTCGCCGAGATGTAATCAGCGCAGACTGTTAAGAAAGAAATGTCAAAGTTACGTTAAAAGTTCTAACACATAGGTAACAACGATTTAGTCACATAGAAATGTATGTGATTTTGTAACTTTTACTTTCAACTTACAATTCTTGAAGCGATTGCGAAAAACAAATAATAGATGTGACCTTCGATTATGAAAAAAATGAACTAGCGAATAGCAAAAAGCACAAGGTCTAGAAAGGTAGTTTGTATACCTTGTTTTATTACACTTTTGCGGGTCACAGTATATTAACTTTGTGCGGATGTATGTAACATTACGTGGAACTGAAGATGGGCAGACTTTTTTTTATGCCACGCGATTGAGAATTAGTTTTTTCATGAGATTAAGCTTGCCTGTCTGTCTGTCTGTCAGGCTATCTGTCTCATTAAACGGCTAGAATTTTTTACCTATTTTGATAACATTTAATGCTCTGACTTAGACTTTAGGCCTCGCTTCACGGGACGACATTACTCGAAGTATGTTAAAGTATATTAAATGAATGTGAAAAATTTGAATGGAATGTGAAGGATTCTTCGATACATATCTCTATATAAACTAACTTTTTACAGCACATAGGACTTTATATAGTAACAAGATCTAGTTTTGCGTACTTTATAATGTAAATTGACACAAAATCGCGATTTAATACAGAATATGCTGTCATAGCTTTGGACTAAACTAAATTTCGTTTTCTGGATCCCTTTCCCTATAAGATAAGCTTTCAGGTGGTAAGAAGTAATTATTTTTGATGTCCTAGAGCGAAGTTAAATAAAGAATGATATTACACGAGATGATGTGGAGCATTCAATAGGCGATCTTGTCCGACTTTATAACGTATTAGCTTCTTGTTATCTAATGACTTTTTCAAAATAGACTTTCATTTGTCAGTAAAAAGGTTTTGAAACAAATCATGAGATAGTTGCGGAAGTTGCAAAGTATTTTCAGATCATTGACATGTATAAGGAAAATTCGATAAAAAAAGTATCGAACCATGGACCGATTACATCGTTCTTGAGGGCGATTGTATTCAGGAATAAAGTTAAATATTTTTCTTGTCCTCTCTTGCTTTCGGAAATTATTGATCGGTGTATTGCTTGTAAAACAATTAAGTACTTTTGTTTATTTCGGTGTATAAATGGATGGACCAAGACCATTTTCAAAATACCTCTGATAAATATTGAGATAAGATTTGATTTGCTTTCACTTATCGCGGATTGACATGAAAATGTTATTTAAGACTAAAAACACTGTTTGGAAGTAATATTCAAGCTCACAGAAGATTAAAAAGAATTCTGTCCGAATATTTGATATCCATCAATATTAGTTTAATTTCTTTTTTTCCTTTTATTTATTTATTTTTTTTTGATGTTTTATTTGATATGAAAGGCATATGCAATAAAAGTCGCTTTTTTTTTTTTTTGTTTTTTGAAACTCTTTTTGAGATTAGCATCAGCTGGAATGAGTGGCATTTCTCTGGGTTTTTTGGTTATTTCAAAATGGTTACACGCTGTCTTTCGCTTTACGAAATTGTTTAACATTTTATTGCATTTTTCATCTATTTTTATACTTGAATTCTGTGTTTTGCGTGTGCAAACTTTTACTTTCTTTATTTCCGCAAGAAATGCAAAAACGTCTGTATGGATAGATCGAAGGAAAAAACAAAAAACTAGTTTATATACATTGATCAACGAGCATACAAAAGATATAATAATCAAACTTGAGACGAACGCGACTGAAAAGGTGGTTAGATGTTGCTCAACGATTTGTCGTTTCGAGCCAGATTACGATACAACGAGTAAGAAACTTTTATGCTTTATCTGTGGCCGAATCTTTCCATTACGTTGGACAGGAGGGAAATTTCGATAGTCTATACTATTGAGTGGGCGTGCTGGTTTTCTTCATTTTTTTTCCATTGTGAAACGGACTGGCACTGTATGGGGTCGCCTATAGAAAACAAGCAAAAACCTATAGAGGAAACAAGTGCTTGCAGTCTAAGCTACACTGTAGGCGCGCAATGTTTTGAATGAATTTTCAATAGTTTTGCCATAGTTGAAGACTTTCTGCTTTATGCAGATGCAATTCAAGTTTTGATCCTAATTAGGAAGCTGTATACGTATATATGTATATGTACACGTATGTCTTATAAAGGATCTTTGGACTTTTCTTCTGAATATTGCAAACGTATTGATGAAACTAGCATACTTTCATCTTTCGGTGATGAATATAAAAATGACGCTTTAAGATATCATATATCATAGAAGTAGGGAAATTTCTTTAGAACTCTTCAACTATTATAAATAATGAGAGTCTTATAGCTTCTTACTCCTGGCATCGTAAAGATTTATTATATATTTTATGATATTTTATGAATATAAAATATAACTGAAAAGAAAGCATGAAAGGTTTTTATACTGTTGTTCATATGTGTTTCAAAATCTTCTTTAAATTTGTTAAACATAAATATTTACACAAGACCACTGCTCAATATGGTCATATTTAGCATGAAGTTCTAGGATGTATTTGCACAAAGATCTCTGGTTATTAAATTTGCACAATGATAAATGTGGTGTAAAAACCCAATATTTATATACTTTATTACAGCCTCTGTCTGTATCATCATACATATATATATATATTCTTAATCAGCTTCTGCGCGACAAAGTCAAAATCCCCTGCTCTTTTCTACTGAACTCGGAATAAGTATAATTTCTTAAGCATATGCCTGCGACTGTTTACATTTACATCTCTCTATGTGAGATATGTAAATATGTTTGCTAATACCTGTATGCATGTGTGTGTGTGGGTGCATTTAAACTAACTAACTGCAATCTACAATAAGATGAGATACGCTTTACAAAAATTTCAAAACACGAGAGCATTAAAGGCTTTTGAAAATGTCAGAGAAGATTGTAAAAATCAATTGTTAATATAATTATTTTGCTGAGTTTGTTTGGAATTTCTTTCTATTTTCGAAAAAATAAGAAAAAAAAAGATTTACCGAAACACCAAATTTATCACGTTCTGTATACAATATGTTTTTAGGGAAGTTTTCAGTCTTATATCCCAGACCACTTGATATGTTTGTCGTTTTGTGTTTTCGTTTTAATCTTTAACGAAAATTTTTCATTATGATCGCCTCGCTTGAAGAGGCAAAAGGAGCTAAGATACAATAATACAGGGATATAAGCATAAATTTTGTATAGGTTTGTATGTAGGAATCTAAACATACGAATGCAAATGCAAGAGCAATTGACAGCATGAGTTAAGTTAAGAGTTTAAAAAGAAAAATTACTGACAATATTTCGGTTTAATATTTCATAAATGTATAATATTTTTTTTGTAATTTTCAAAACATACAACAAATTTATTGAAAATTTTAACGTAGGAGGAGTTGGGTTTGTTCTTTTGTTTTTGTTTTGTTTTGTTTTGTTTCTTTTCACTCAATATATCCCTAAAGGGATTTGTTACATGTGGTAATAGCCACGAATACATATGTCTATGTATATACATGTATATGTATATATATATATATATTTATGTGTATATATATAGTAAACTGACATTTTGTTGTTGATTTATGTCGACTTGTCTGTCTATTTGTTAAGAAAGTGAAATATGTTTCTCCTTAGCTTATATATGACCATAATCATAAAAATAAGTTTAACAATGGCATGTGTCTCGAAACCGTTAATTTAAACATTAAAATAAATTATAATCTCTTTCGTGACAGACATTTTCGAAATTATCTAATGTATATTATTTAATAAAATATTATTATAATAAACTCATATGCAGTTGCATATGCATTTCCTTTGCTTAAGGCCCAGCATACGTATTAAACAAGTTTGTTTTTTGCCTTTTATCTTACTTAGCTTAACTTAACTATGTGTTTCGCTATGAGTAAACCAATGGCATTTAATTGCAAATTTCGCTGGAAAAGAGGAAAGTGGAAAAACCTTTGTGTAAAGCATGGAGAGCGAGAGAGAGAGAGAGAGAGAGAGAGAGAAAGAGGCCAGATCAAATCAGTTAGTCAAAGTGTTAGTCATAGGGTGAAAAATGAATTATTTTGGAAATATTGATTACCACTCAAAAGGTATTATTTATTATAGATATCGATATCAATTTGAAATCTAATTTTAGTTACAACAGACAATGAACTAATGATCGCTTTCATTACTTCTCTAGTTTTTCAATTTTTCTTTTTTTTTTTTTGTTCATTTCTCTTTTATGTCATGAATTTTCAGCAAAAATTCATTGTCCTTTATCGGACCGGACCTTAAAAATTCTTATACCCCACCATCAAACGATCAGAAGTGTATTTCTTTGTTTCGTCAAAACGTTCGCAACGCCCTGAAGGAAGCTTCAGAGACCCCACAGAGTATATATATTTTCTTGATTAGCATCAAATTTTGAAATGTTTTAAGCATGTCCGTCTGTCCGTTTGTAGCCGTTTCTCTATCTGTGTAATGTCCATTGCAAACATTCTCCTCGCCGCAAAAATGAAGCTATCGAAGCTTCAAATTTGGCAGAAACATTGAAACTTTTTGCGCGCGGGCTGATATTGAAAATCGGGTAAATCACACGAAGAACACGTCTACAGTACCATGTAAATCCTGGGCCAGTTTCAAATTTGAGATGCACCTGAACACGTCCGTCCATGAGTCAATAACAAAAAATAGATTTTTTGCTGATTACTCATAAACTACAACAGGGCAATACTACTGTCATACTACTATTTTAAATTCGCAATTCATTTAACCGCGTCCGTCTGTGCGTTCGCCGCATTGCCTAGTATCCATTGTAAACATTAAAGATATCATCTGAAAATTTTCAAAAACATTTAAAAATAACCCAAACTCTTCAAAGGGCACGCTTACAACTCCCATACGCCTGTACGACAGAAACTGAGCACAGTTCTGCCTTCCTTGTTCATATACTGCAATAGAACCACGGCATCAATTTCCAAAAAATTATTGTAGAAAAATAGAAGAAAGCAACTACGCCCACTCAATATTTTAAAGCATGAAAATGAATGTTTTAATCATATTTTTATTACACACATTACATCAATCAATAAGTTTCCGGCCTGACACATACGTAGCAAAGCTTTTTTTATGTTTTCAGCACCAACTGCTGAATTCGGGCGACCAAAGCGTTTAGCATCATTGATGTTCATACAGCTTTGCTTAAAATTAGCAAACCACTCACAAATTTATTTATTTTTTTTTAAGGTAATATTCTTCATAACATGTTTTAAAGCAACGTTAATTTTTACCGGCATTTTTTCTCATCAAAAAACAATGCTTTTTCAATTAACATACGAAATAGGTAGGAATTGATGAATAGGGAGTTCACGGGGCAAGATGATTAGATTTGCAGCCATCTACCTGACCTGCATACTCGGTTATGTTGTAACTTTTTTTTGTACATGAACTGTATCTATGTAATTAGCAATAGGCCTATGTTAGTAGACCTCATAGTTACTTAAGAAATAAAGAAAAATGAAGTGAAAAAGAAAATGAAACCACTTAACTGAACGTTAGCTTTCGCTGAAACTTAGCTCTCGCCATTTTTGTCGATGCTAAGCTGAATAGAACAACGCAAAGCAAATTTTTCATACCTGATTACCGTACAGAGTTTTCCATCGCTTCCAGAATCATAAAAGTAATGTCAGTGAAACAATAATAACTTACAAGCTAGCAATGATTTGAACCAATGGTTATATAATAAATTTCATGCGATAACTTTTCGATGTTCGACAAAGATGGAAGAAGTCTGTCAAACAGTCAAGTTCTTTAGTACAACCAGTCGGTGTTGTCAGTGCCATAACTTATATGTCCTTAAGGTGGCCGCATGCGCTCGTGACAGTCCAACGGACTGCTGCCCTTTAATCGCGCTGGCAGTGGCTACTGCTCACGATTAAATCGCACAGACAAAGATGAAAATCCCATACCTCAGCAAACTGTTTGTTAAAAGCACGTAACCTTAGCGTGAAGTGACGTGCACATATTTGAAGACATAAGCACAATACTCGTACTTATATTGCAAGGACCGAAGTTACAAATTCGTTTTCGTCCCACCAATTACACGGCAATTATCAAAAGCAAGATCGTTAATATTTAAATAAACCTTAATTGCTTTAATCATTTTTATCGAAGATGTCGCTTACTCACTGGACATCGTCACTCGATGATAACGAAATTTGAGATTCTATCTCAGTTAAACTCTTGAAACTTTTCTCCTCCTATCGTACGCCCCAATTTCTTTATCTAAGAATATTCGTGCCCTCCCCCGCCCCACAAGCTCTGATTGTTGAATTTGTCCGGAGGGCATTTAATAAAACACAAGATGCTATGTAAATCTCTTCCAGGCATCAATGGCGGGGAAAAGAGGCGACGCCTAATAATGCATATTTTTAACATCGAGCAACAGCAAGAGGAATATATAACTAATCATAGGTCAATAGGCAAAAACGAATTATCTATCATGCCTTATGCTTACGGAGTTAGGCTGGGGAAATGAGTAAAAAGACCGATATTTTGACGGTTGAAACTGTGCGGTGTTCGTAAAGTACAAGTCTTGGCGCAGCAGGAATAGAACCTGACCACTAGACTACGCAGCAGTCAAGTAGAATTGAGCAATTATTTGTTTAATTATATATAGTTAAAAGGAAGAAGAAGAAGATGTGATATTAAAAATGACTAAACATAGTGTCATCTGATTTGTGAAAAGCCAGCACACATTACTATTAAGTGTTGTTGCAATTTCAAAAGAAAATCAGAATGCGGTTGTGTTCGCATTACCTAATTTAAAAGTAATATTCTATTCAACGCTAGTAGGTTTCGAACCTGCATCCGTAGTAATCATGAAATTCTGTTATGTGGCCCTTGGTTTTATTTACTCAATATACTGATTACTATTATGTAGATATATATAAATAACAACTAATTAAGATAATGATATGACCTGAACTCTATTTCGATTTTGGACTTTCTTTCAAACCTTTTGACAACGATGCGATCTGATGCGATCATGTTATTACGCATATATGGTTTAGCATTTAAAAATCCAGTAATACGTATGCACTTTTGAACTGTAGAACTACAGATCATATAGCAAAGTCCCATCGACTGTTTATTATCAGTTCATTTCACATATTTAGTGAAAACATTGACCTGTGAATGTGTGTTATATTAACTATCCGTCTTGGTTACTACTTATAATGAAAGAGAAAATCTCTGCTGTATCAGGCAGAAAGGAGTTTGTTTGTATGTGAGATTACTTAAGACGAAGAAAAGAACAATGATGAGCCGAAGGTGAGATTTTCGATGAAATATTGAGATGGACACGTAAGTCTGTCAACTGCGTAAGTATGACTTTCTTTCTTTCTTACAAATATTGCATATATTGTTTACGCTATGAAGTTTTTGTTTATAACATAGAAAAAATTAGAAATTTTCTTTTGAATGGAAGATGGTTTTTTTACATGCATTAAAGAGTTCTCACTACCAACCTGGTGCAACGACTTGAAATGTTTCTATGAAAGATTCATTTTTGCGACCAGTAGAATGCTTATAACCGACAGACAGAGAGACAGACAGACAGATATGTAGTTAGACAGACAGACAGATAGACAGATAGACAGAATCTATACATAATTTTATTTTTCATTCCCTCCCCCCAGACAGAGAGATAGACAGACGGATATGTAGTTAGACAGACAGACAGATAGACAGATAAACAGAATCTATACATAATTTTATTTTTCATTCCCTCCATCATTTGTGATGCAAGGATAAGTTGAGCTTGTGCGAATGCATGCAATACCCAGGCAAACTTGAAAGAGACCCATCCGTTATTATACCGATGTGAAATGTGTGAAGCGTTTCTGAATTGATCTAAGCTTGTTTGTTCGTCTGTCCGTCTGATCGTCTTTTTTTCTTATGCTCAGGCCGCAATTTTTGAATACGATTCTGAAAACGATTCTGAAAATGGCTCGGATCGAAGCATTTTTACTTCTATTTTCCATTTATATTAAAAAATCGCTATATGAATAACAGCTGTTGGAGGGTGCATTATAATCTTTCTTTTCTTTTTTTTCGTTTTAGAAGCCACATTAGGATTCGATTATTAAAATTAACGCAATAAAAGGCATCTGAAATTTGATGAGAAAGCAGTTACGACTAATACTTGTTCGTAAATCAAATTGAAAAGTGAACGATATCGTCCCAGAATAATTAGCTCATTGGCTGAAAAATAAAAAAAAAAAAAAATAGCAATAAATGAGAGGAAAGGAAGTAAAGTGAAAAAAG
Source organism: Glossina pallidipes (assembly GCA_000688715.1). Lineage (NCBI taxonomy): Eukaryota > Metazoa > Arthropoda > Insecta > Diptera > Glossinidae > Glossina > Glossina pallidipes. The sequence continues at coordinate 512,234 of KK499906.1, read as the reverse complement.
AGAAAACGAAAATGAAAATGAAAAGAAAAAGTAAAAGATATAAATATACAATACATCCGTATTCATCAAAATATATAATTTTTTTAAAATGTTACTAATGGCCCTTACAGTACGCTTATCTTTGTTTATAACGAACTTACGCATGATTAATATGCGCGACCCAAGAAGCACGGTACGCTTTCTAAAAGTTATGCTTTATTATGAATATATCTTGACGACTTTCCTAATGAAATCGTATTTCAAATTCGTCGCAAAAAATATCTGTTAAGTTTATTAGATACTCGTAATACGTATTCATAACAAATTAATACATATATGTATTACATATTCGTGAGTATACATATATCATATATATATTCACCTATATATGTATACCTATGTACATATTCATATTCATAATAATGTAATACATACTCGTCATATATATTCATGTACATATATATATATATACTGGGATGCATATACATTCATATTCATAATAATATAATGCATATTCATAATAAAATAATACATGTATGTAATACGTATTCGTGAATATATAAGTCATATACATATATCATATAGATATTCACCTATATATATACATATATACAAGTTCATATTCATATTCATAATAATGTAATACATACATATTCATACTATATATTCATAGACATATTGATATGCATTCATATACACGCATATACACATATAATAGATATTCAATTATTCGTATACAAGTATGGATCTGCTATATGTCATACTTAACCAACAGACTTCTTACTTACGATATGTTTAGTTTTTCTAGTTATAATAAATCCAAAAATTTATTTGAGCCAATGAAAATAACAAACAATAAATTATAAATATTGTTGATCTTGCTGAATAAGAAAATGGATGATGAAGTCATGCTTTTCAGTTTTTTTGTTAAACTCACGATTATAATTACAAAACTTTGTTTAGAAGAAGAAAATTGATTTCAAGTGTAATTTATTGCAGAAAATCGTTATCTTTTTAGGACTTGCCCGTATCATATATAGAATAAATATATATGTATATATATATATATACATCTATACATTTTGGAAAAAAATTAGACGGACAAAGTAATGAGTTTTCGTTTGCATAGTTGCTATGAGATATTTTCGCCTACACTTTAGGATGTTAGGATAGAAATTATAAAAAGATATGATTTCAATTCTCTCTTTCCTTTCTTTAGCAGTAAACAGTAGATTTTCCCTTTATCATGCTCTTATATATAGCATATCTTGACTGCGATATAATTATTGTTTGAATATAAGGAAATTGTTGGTGCAAAAAACTATAATCGTTCGTTCGCTTCTTTAGCCTAAATTTATGAGATATCGTATAACATAAACACACACACACACACACACATACATATTTATATATATACACGCATATTGCGTTGAACTGAGAGTTAATAATAATAATAATAATAAGAATAATATTTAAAAAATTTGTCTTCATTGCCTATTAAGAAATGCTATGATGTTTAAATTCGAGTTAAGTTCGACAATATTTACGATCTAATGGGAAAATTCATTTTAATTTCATAATGAAAGTAATTTTATTTTTTGTTTCTTAGTGACTACAAATTATAAACATTCCTAATATATTTGCATTTTTGACTAAAGCAGGAACCACAGACTGGCCGTGAAGAGATATCGAAATAATCAAATTAAGCCGGTCTGTAAAACTTTCGTACACACATCTTCATCATAAACTGAATTTTTTTCTATCCGAATGCCATTTGTTGCGCTCTCTGCAAAATGCTGTTGACAGTCTAAACGTTTTGCTCAAAAGAGGCATAGGAGAATTACTTAACTTAAAGTCTTTATCGCTATAAGCCACAGCAGTTCTCTACCGAAACGTTTATGAACCTTCCTGACAATAACTCATAGCTAATAACGTCGTTTATGTACTTGAATGAAATTAATTTTTGATAAATGGAAAAACGTAAGAGAATCTCTTAATATTTTATCCTTGTGTATGAATGTGCTCATCATATACGCCCATAAATAAGAAAATATGCGCAATTACTATAATATGGGGTTACATTCTCTTAACTATAACAAATGAAAATATTATTCATGTAACCAAATTTGAGGAAAAACGTGACGAGATGTTCTTATGGAATGTAATGGACTCACTAAAGACACCATGTCTGCACTAATGCCTGGTAAAGACTCCTGTAAACGGGGTATTTTTATCTCCTCGACTTGACTTTGCGAATAGAGAATTTTGTGATGACTACGCTTCTGTAAAGGGAAAACTTCAAAATAGGGAGTTATATGGGGAATGGTTGAGAAAGTCGATCCATCCAAACCATTCTCAATAGCGTTCGTCCTTAGTCGAAGCACCGAATTTCATCGACATATCTCTAAAATTGCGATCATTTGCAAAATTACATGGACATACATCAGACGGGCAGACAGGCGGACAGACTGTCTTAGATTGGTATAATAAAAGTCGAGTTTACCTTAAGCCCTTCTGGGTGTTCGCACAAACTCGATATACCCTGGACTGAAAATGGTGTAGGATGTAAAAAGAAGCAACTTGAAAACGACGCCATTTCCACCGAAAAATTCCATAAATCTCCAAATGTTATGCACGAAAAATTATTATTCGTGACTGTACGCAAAGAAAACGCGTCAAGCAAATGCCAGAAAATCAAATCAAACTCAAATGCGACTTTGTTTGTTTTTTTAATCAAATAGAGGAAAGAAAGTCTTCCATAAGCCTAATATCATATATTGGCTTACATTTTTAGAAAAGTTGCAAATCGTTGGTTGCGGTCTATAGCCATACGTCATTGGATGCCTTCCCAAAAGAAAGGACTTGTTTTATAGGAACAGTCAGTCGTGTCTCCATTTTGTTTTTCAAAAAACTGAAAACAGATGTCTTTTATTTTACTCATCATTGGGCGGAAAGTTAGCCCACCATTTTGCCTTTGCTAAAATGTAGGCGCTATGACAATTGAATATACAAAACACAGAAAAGACGCATTATGGTATAAAAACAAAAGAAAAGAAAAAAAAAAGATTATTGACCACATAGTGTTTGTATGTATGTGTGTGTGTGTGTGTATGTGTGTCTGTAGAATTAAATTACAAAGTAAATTATAAAAAAATTTTCAGATAGATAAAGTAATTCCAGATTTGTGATTGTGGACGTATTGAAGGACGTTCGATCTAATCAAAAAAAAAAAAAAAAAAAAAAAAACAAATGAAGAAAACTTAACTTCCTTGCGATGTTCAAGGATCTCAAAACTTCCTTCATGTACTGTCCGTTTTGGTAGTGTGTTTATCTACGGTACTTGTGGGATTATACAAGACCTGAGAGAGATCCACATTTTGTTACACCGATCGATTCAGAATCACTTTCGGAATCCAAGCTTGTCTACGCGTGTATCTATCTGTCTTCTTGCCTTGTGTTCAATGAAATTTACGACACCGACATGTTTTGGCCCAAGGACGAACACTCTTGAAATTGTTTCGGATCAGATCAATTTCTCGACCACTACACATAGAATACCCTATTTTGAAAAGTCGTTATTATAAGTAAGTAACCCGTTTTAAGCGTAGTGCAGCAGTAACTGTAGTGTTTTCAACTTAGCTCTTAAGTAATGTAGTGTTTTAAGCACACAATGGATAAGAATATGGATGATTTTAATGACGATGCATCCATGATATTGCAATAAAGGTAGACTTCTCTTATGCCCTCCCTTTACGATCTATGAAAAATCGGTAAAGTATTTCATGAGACGAATTCTGTGCACAGAAATCTTTTAGCGACTGCACGCACGCATAACACAGATACTGCATAAATTACGCCGGGTGACACGGGTAGTGGGTAAGGAGAATGGGCAATGGAAGCCAATAGAGTCGCCCACTAAGGCCACATTAGTTGCCGCGTATTGCGAAGTAATACCTAATGTTGGTTGGGGCGAGAGTAAAGCATGCATACTACAGCTACGGGCCAGTAGTATCTTTGGAAAATTTCTACCCTTGGCTCGCATAGCAAACAAATAAAATTACATGTATATCACAACACAATGACTTAGTCTTTTCTTTTTTGTTGCGTGTTTGCAACGCACACAACTTGATTTTCTTTATATGTTTTGTTTTCGTGTTATTTAATTTCTATTATAATGTTTTTGGTTTTTTTTTTCTTTACTTTTCTCAGTAAATTATCATTTCAATTATCAGCATTCATTATTTTTTTTAGCAAAGACACAACCCCCAAAGAAATGTGGGCTATCTTCATCTCTTTAGTGAAAACAAAATGATAAAAAAGAAAAAATAAAAAACATTTCAATTGCTATTCTCTAGCCTCCTTCAATGAGAACCATTCCAAATGCAAATGTAACGGACAACTTTATTTACTCACCTTACGTTTTCTGAGTTTTGTATTTTATGAAAAATTTCTAGAAATCTATTAATGTTGAAGTTGTTGCTTATTCAGCTTTATTGAATGAATGAATGAATGCATCTATTACGTAAATAATTACATGTTTTACAAACAAAAAAAAAAAAAAGAAAGAAGAAGAAGAAGACGACGAAGAAAAGAAAAACATTTTCTTTTCTTCCCTGCCTTTCGTTTCGTTTTCTATTTACTGTTTGCATTGTTAGACAAATTATCTTATTTTTTTTTTTCATTTCACAATTTTTACAAATATTCCACACACGTATGCATCTCTCCTATTGATAGGTAATTGCAAGCGAAAAATAAATTATTATTATTATTATTATTATTATTAATAAGGGACAGAGTTATCTGTTTTTTGTGGTTTAATTTAGAAAAAAACAACAACAACAAAAAAAACAAAAAAAATGCACAGAACAAAACGTTTTGATATAAACAAATTTTTAGAAAAAAAAAAAAAAAAAAGGAATAAAAAATAATACTAATAAATAATAATAATAATAAGAATAATGAAAGAATTTTCTTGTTTTTTTCTTTTTTTTCTTTCTTCCTATTTTTCATGCTAAATTAATTTACTGATCAATTTTTAGTTGCTTACAATTTGAACAACAACTTGTTTTTATGCAAAAATTTGAAAACCAGATTAAGCGGCCAAATGGGCGACTGTAAAGCTTTAAATATATTATTTACATACGTACACATATAAATATTTATCAATTTATTATATACGTACGTATATGTATATAATAGTTGGTCGAAAAAGTCGTGAGCGTTCAGCTATAGGTTCAAATTCATTGAATCATTTCAGTCATTTCGACAAGTTTCGAAAGTCAACTAAGTCACTTTACTACTACCGAACAATTGTGACTGCCGTCTGGTCTAGTTTGCAAAATTGTCGCATTGAACTAGGAGTACTGCAAATTCATTGGCCAAAGCGTTTGCGATTTAGTGAGTGAGACTTTAAATGATTTTCCGAATTTGCTTTTGAGAGATTCCTTCTTAATATTAATTATTTCACTTGTTTTCTTTTTTTTTGTCTCTCTGTTTTGAATTTTCGCTTATTTTTAAGGTGTCATTATATTTAGGTTTAATTAATTAATCTCGTAATTATGTATCACAATTCTTATCATTCATTCTAACGAGCATCGTGAATACATCATAATGAGTATTATTTTATATTTTTATTTATTTATTTATTTATTTTTTTTTTTTGATAATCTTCTTGCACAAATATTCAATCTTTTTAGGCTTAAAGCAAAGTATATTGCTCGGCTACTCAAGTCCTAAACACAATATATCTGCTGATTCTAAGTAAACTCAGATGATGGCAAATCTTATTGGCAATCCCTTTAACCCTCTTTTACTTCATAAACGTTTTCAGTAGAATGTGTTAAGGAAACACCAGATCAGGTTTTCTTTTGTAAAGACTTTTTTCATACAAATATTCATATTCATTCGTTTTAACACGTGCACCGTTTTCAGTGCACACTCGAATGCGTTTTTAATTAAAAATTAATTCTAGTTATCACTATTTTACGTAATGTAATGATGTTTACAACACTGTTTAAGACATGTACCGCGAACGGTACATGCGACATGGCAATTAATTAACAGCGAATATTGACTATTTCAGTGGTTACTTGCCTGTTTTCTTCGCATTTTTTTTTATATTATAAATATATAATGAATAATCCCTTTTCCCCCTCGTTTTGTCAATTTTTATGATTACAAAGAATAGAATTTTTCTTGTAAGTATAAAAAAGTAATACAGTGCACGTGGCAAGAAAGAAATAGCATCCACTCATAAGCAGTTCAGCAGGGAATGTATTAAACATGTTACGTCGTAAGTCTTCGCTTCTTCTTTTCCTTTTTTTTTTTTCGTACACCTGCACTTGTCAAAGTCTAACACTTTGCGGATTTAATTCGAGAAAATACAAATTTGATTTTCTTATAACATTGGCGTTCAATTAGTTATTTCGTTCACCCTAATGCTAAATTGCGATCGTTAGATTTTTTCCGGATAATGGACGAAATTCAGATCTTGGGGAAAGACAATTTCCCCTTGGCGATAAAGCAAAGTCGTGCAAGGAGCGAAAAGCGAATATTGCAAATGCCTGCGAGAGACTGTAGACTAAACGGTAAGGAAGATATTTCGACGTTTGTGTATATTAGGTCCTATTGGCTGATTCTATCTGCGGTGTTGGCATATGCTTCATAAAGGAAGGAGTGTGAGATGAATCAGTTCGACCAAAGTATTCAGTTATTCGCCACCAAAGAATGTTGACCTAATAATTAATAGACAGACGCGCATCACAGACTCTATAATATACGTAACTTCTTGAGGAGCATAGAATTCTGCGAGACAACTTAGTCGTATAGCGAACATAAAGACGGGATTTAATGAAAATTTTGCAATAACCTTGAAGTGTAGCTCTCACCCCTCAAAGAAATGTTATTTAAAATGCGAAACACTTTTAATATTTGAATTCATTCTGAAAGAAGAAATATTTTGCACGGTAAGGCGATCTGTTGGTGTAATCTACGAATTCCTGACACTTTCGCATAATTATTTTACACAATGAAACGATGTCCGCATGCGTGGACGTACAAGTAACAATCGCCATTACAAAGGCAATGTTCGCGACTTTAAATCTCAAGTGGGGTAGAGTTTGCTTTGGTCGTAGCTACAGTGAGTGCTCAGTCGGTGACGACATAACACTTACCGAAACAATTACCGGGCACACATCCATTAGGATGTGGCAGCCACCACCAGCTTCGTAGAATTCTCTCTCACCTCACCATTTTAGACGAACAAGGGACATCACCTGAGTGCCTGAGTGCCATTTAACAAACAAAAGGAAAAACATGAATTCCTGATACTTTCTGATGCGAACGCATATGTATTTTCATTATTATTTTCATTTTCCTTGTTTATTTATTTATCAATATATATATATATATATATATATATATATATATTTTAATGCATAAATTTTAAACATTAAAATTCATTTAGATAAACTCAAGCTATGTGTTTTGTTGCATTGACAAGCAAAGCTGTGACGTATAGCAAGCAGCCAATGCGTTGTTAAGTTAAGTATTAAAAATATTTGCTTTTCTTAGCTTCACTTACTATATCACAGTTAGTGTTAATGGAACGCTTTTGTTTTCCTATTCCGCGTTTAATGTTAAGCAAAAATATTTAATTTATTGTATTATTGTATTGATTGTACTTCGCGTTGCGTTTCGTTGGTTTTTTTTTTGTTTTTATTATTTATTTTTTATTTATTTATTTATTTATTTATTTATTTGTTTGTTTGTTTGTTTGTTGTTTTTTTTTTTTTTTAATTTTTACATACAAACGCCAATGCGTATTCGAGTTGAGATTGATTCTCTTACTATTATGATGACGTCGTTTTATTTATCTCGCACCATTACTACCAACACCAACATTTTATTTTATTTAATTATAATGTATTGAATGAAGTAATCTGTGCAAAAATATACATTTACTGGCTGTTCGCAGAGAGATTTACACGTTTTTTTTTTTTTTTGTTATATATATATATATATATATTTGTTATATATATATAGAGATATATTGTTATATATGTACGTACGTACAACCAATACAATACAACCGAGTTACTTACTCACTATACACACAGCGAGTTAGTTGTTGCCTGTTTCGTGTACGGCGCTAGACTTAATGGTCGCTCGCTGTGCCAGTCCGCTTTATAGAATATCGATTAAGAATTGTTGAAAATGAGCCAGACGAGACTGACTAGCAGTCAGCAGTCAGCAGTCAACAGTCAGCAGTCAGCAGGAGCAGCATCAGCACAAGCACAAGCACAAGTACAAGTACAAGCACCAGCACCAGCACCAGCACCAGCAGAAGCAGAAGCAGCAGCAGCAGTTAACAGCAACAGTAACAGCAACAGCAACAGTAATTTTATTTGTTGTACTTGCTCATGCTGTGCGTGAACAACACATATTTTGCTTGTTTTGCAGCTAAAGTGGCTTAATGCTCTTCTTTTCTGAATTCTCTACAGCTTGTGAATATTTGACTTGGGCTACGGGCTATGGGCTTTGGTCTTTGGGACTGATTGACTGCTTTTATATATATGTATGTGTATATCTATGTATGTATGTATGTATGCACATATGTACGTATGTGTGTATCTATATACGTTTATGTTCATGTATTTTGACTTTATCACATATTGTACTTTATGGTCAAAAATGCATGACAAAATTATGACTATCGTAGATCTCTTTTACCCACAATAGATTTTTATAAATGCTACTAAACGTGTAAATTGTTGGGTGAATTAATAAAGATGACAGAAAAAATTAAGTTCAGTTCAAGTTATTCAAAATCTCTTTTTTTTTTTTTTTTTTCGTTGTTTCTTATCTTCCTTGTGCTATTTATAAATATGTCGGTAATTCCTTATGAAGTCTTCAAAATCTCTGCAATTTTTTTTTTTTTTTCACTTTACAATAAACAAAAAAACTATCGTTTTACATTCGCGTCAACAAAATGTAGGCAAATTTATTTCTTCATTACATTTGGTTACGTTTCTCAAAGATGGTATAAATCGTTATTCTTTTCTAATCAAAAGGAAACTTCAGACTCGATTTGTGGCGATGTGCTTATCAGCCTTCTAAATATATACTAGGCTATGGCCACTCCCTGCCTCTTTTTCTTTCCTCATTTCTTTCTGGCCGTCAACGAGGACATGAACAATTGAAGGTTATATGACGTAGTGGGCACAAGCTTTGCCCCAAAAGCAGATATATATATATATATATATATATACATATATAAATATATATATACATTCATGTATACACACATACATACGTTTATACATACATACATACATACATACATGCATGCATACATACGTATTTGAGATGAAGATGTACGTATTTGAGGCGAAGGGGCTTCAAGAACCACCAAGAGAAGAGGCAGTGAAAACCACAATAAGAGAGTCCACTAAGTTGCCACAAAGAATAGCGCACTTATTACAACCAACCACCTCGAAATAATAAGTAGCGATGGTCCCGCGGAAGAGAGCGATAGGCGAAGTCTGTTTGGGCAATGGGTTTTATTAAGTAGGCGTCATGGATGCTAAATCGTGCAAACTATTAGTACGGGCCGATATAATGTTCCTATCCTCAGCTCGCGTAGCAACGCGCGTATGTATGTGTGCTTTTGCACGCGCACGCTTTGGCCCAGATAAGCTGTTGAAATTGTGTTAAGACCTTGGAATTTTTATTTCAAATTCTTTCGATCGTCAAGTTAAGCTACACCGGTCTATAAAGCCGCTCACTTTATTAGCCAAAAACATTTCCTCTTAGAGTGCATTCTCACATCGTTGATTAAAACTTGAGCTTTCTTTTCCGTCGACAGTTAAAATGCACATTGTATGTATTCATGGCGTGCCATTATCGACACTTCGAAATTTTTCGGAAATTATATAAGAAAATATATATTTTGTCATTTTTTTTTTTTTTTTTTTTTTTTTTTTTTTTTGTTTTCTTCAATACAATCAATGTACGGTATACGGCCTTACGGAGTTATCTTGAAATAAGAAAAACTTTCGCAAACACCTATTGTGCCTCTCCAATAGCCGTAGCGACGGAGTATCTAAAGCAATTAACGAAAATTTATTGAAAAATTTTCTCAATTCTAGCGCGAGCTTGTTGTAGCGCGAGTAATAAGTAATTCGGTCCGAGCTGAAAACAATTTCTCTCTTCTTTTTAAATACACTGGAAATTGAAGAGTCTTTCTGGTATGCTGACAAAGCGTGTGCTGTGTTTTATTAAAATTTATCAATTTTAGTTTGTTTCAAGTGCTATGTAATACGGTATGGTATGCAAAGGCTATTAGTTTATTTCAAGAACTCTATATATTACTCTATACTGTAAACTGTAAACTGTGTACTGTATACTGTGTACGGTTGGTGGAGGAAGATCGTGCACGCGACGAGTCTAGTAACCCATAAATTATGGCCGGGAAAAACATAAGCATTAATAATAGCAATTATGTTAGCTTTCGTTGTTAAGCATTTTTCGTTTACTCCCTATTTTATCTCTATTACGGTAAAGTGTTGATTATTAACCTCATTATATCTAAAGTACATAGTTGTGGTTTTCTTAAAATTCTACTTAACTAATTTTGTTCAAAATTTTTAAATGCATAAAATTTTCTTTCTCTTAACTAGGAAAAAAAAAAAAAAAACAAAAAACAAACAGATATTAAGCTATAAAGAATAAAAAAGGAAAAATTTCAATGCAATGCATGCACATTCCATTATTAGTATAAATTACTGGGGGATTTCTTCCTATACATCTTCATCGTCTTAGAATTTAAGTATATTAAATTTGTTACATCATTCGTGATATTTAAGGATAAGCATCATAAAGTTTGGCGAAAATATTTCATTTCCATTCTCCAGGATCACTTTTGTAATTTCCATCACATAGGGAACATTTGAACGTTGCGTGTAATGGCCACTAGAAGAACTGTAACTGTAGCTGGTAAACTGATGGTAGAAATGTCATGAAATTTTGAAGCATATTCCTTAAAGGTTGATATGAACGCTACAGATGTCTATATGTCATCCCATTAACTTATCAAATGTTGTCTTATTATTGTGATATATATTTAGTCAGAGAATAAATTCTAAGACTAAACTCTTAAAGCACTAGCATCTAAGGCTTTCGGCTTTTTTTTTTTTTATTAATATTATTATTATTATTATTATTATTATTATTATTATTATTATTAAAAACTCTACCGCACTTGAGATTTGAATCCACGACCATTGAATTGCTAGTCGAGACTCTTACCTACTCGGCGGATTGTCTTATATAATATTAACTGGAGATTTTATATTCTTCTTCTTTTCTTTCTTCCTATTCGGGCGCCTGAAACGTGCAGCGGTACAAGAACAGCAGGTTAACAATATGTTAGTTTGTTCGGTAATTCATTTCGTTTTTTTTACTTTTTCTTGATAATGCATTTGATTGCCGTTTTTCGCAGCCCACTGCACATTTAAGGCCCACTGTCCTCCTATATATTGAATAGCCGGTATCGTAATGCTTGTATGGAAATATTTTGTCTGATTCTGGGCAAAATTTTTTATTTGGTGCCTTGCCAAGTGCGGAAAGTCGAAAGCAACCTTTTCGGCGTACTTTCTCTCATTCTATTCTAGCGGAAAAGTAAAACTGATAGTTGAGCAAGAAAACAATTATTGTATGTGTGTGGGGGTAACGATTGGACAGATTGATTTGCAAAATTTCGTTTTGACGCTTTTGCATCACATTCTGGAAGGCAGCAAGGACCTGATAAAGACGGAAACAAGGCACGGCAGTAATTGCAGCAACTCGTTGAATGACAACCCGCGCGTTCTCCCCATTTCTCGATATATATTTATACACTATAACGAAATCGACTTTTGTTTTGGCCAAATTAATGGAACTTTTTCCCCAATCACCCAATAGCTCACAGAGAGAGAGAGAGAGAGAGTTTTTTTTCACATTGAATGCTTCCAACTAAGCATTTGTTTTGCTGTTTTATTTTAAGTGATAACAGTTTGCCAATTTTCTGGTGACTTGATATGTCCATGGTTATCAGTGAAAAATTGGGGCAAGTGCGCATTTAGGTCATCGAAATCGCCTTAGTATCGGTGAACTCGTGTAGTGTAAGTCATCGGTTTATTGGATATTCGAGTTAAAAGCGATTTTTTCTTGCTTTGCAGAAAAACTAAATACCTCTCGTGACACAACGAACATGTATTTTATTGCTTATCATTAGTCATAATTCTCTGTATTTCGTCTCATCTTACGGGGGAATGTCTTCTCATAAATTGAAAAGCAAAACAGCATTAGTGTGAAATTAGGTAAGAAACAAATTGTAATAATAAAGTAATAATCAAAAAATACATCACTAGGAGGGCAAGTACGCGGTCAGTGCGACAATACATTCACTAAGGATTGGAAATCTTCCTCTGCCGGCTTATTAGCAGATCACACACACACAGGCCAAGCGTGTGCAGGCAGATCTCATTTGTGTTCGCCTTTAACTACTTTGGTGGCTAGCAGAGATTTATAATGGGTTGCCCTTTTTGAAGTGATTATATAACCATATGAATATTTCGAATTTCGAATGCTGATGTTAAAGTTTCTCGTGCCGACTTGGAATAAATCTGTATGCATGGAATAAGAATCAAGGAAAAAATTAATATTCGATTTATGGCGAATCTTTACTGCTCACAATATCCAAGTGACACACAAGAATAAGCCAAAAATTTTTCTACCCTTCTACTTTACTCTTGCAATTACGAGTTGCCACAGTTGGCCGTTTGTTTTAGGTGCACTTTGACTTGACCTGCCGCATCGGCTCATCGGTATATACTATTTTACTATGGCTAAGCAAAAGTTCTATTAATTGTTGGCATAACTTATTCTACTCTAACGTGATCTGACTGATGTACGTATGACTTATAAAATATTTTATTAACTGCAAGCGTATCAGTTGGTGAAAGAAATTGGTTCAACTCTAGTCTTCACCTCTCAGATATCGTTAACAAATATTATTTCTTATAGGTTGTAAAATTTTTCAGATAATAATGCTTTGTTGCGAAAACACAATAAAGATTTCGATAAATTGACGTTCATTATATGTCTCTTTGTTTGACTTTAATTCTGACTTTAATTCTGGCTCAACTAAACTGTGGTCAGTGTCTTATGTAATAAATTGTTATGCTAACTTAAGCAAAATAGTAGTTTGAAATTAGGTTACTACTAAAATTACATTTAATGTGCGTTATAACTAGAATAGGTTATCTTGACTAGGTTAAGGCTAGATTTACATTATGTGGAAATATAAGAAAGTGTAAACTAAGCATAAGTGATTAATAAGTGATTAGAATACGATGAATCGATAATGCTATAGCTTATTTTAGCTCGGCAGTTGTACATGGTTCCGGTAACTATTTAATCTAAGATTCACGCTAATGTCTGCCATAGATTGCAAGTAACACTATTTTTTCTATTGTACGCAAGTCACACTCGTTTAAGAATGCATATGTGATAAGCTTAAACTTTTGGGATCGTTAGCTTCACAACAATGAATAGACAGACAGGCAGACAGACACGGCCAAATCGACCCAAAATTTTTGCTGATCATAACTACATTTCCTTAAGAAGTTTTAAATGCTTTCATCTAAGTATTACAAATGAAAACTTGAACTGGTGTAGCCGTAAAACTGTGGTGGTGAGTATTAATGTCTCTTCTCTTTAAACTGTTTGTGGCAGTGTTTCGCGAAGCACCAAGCGCTGTAAAGACGTGTTTGTCCTTAAATCTCTTTCCTTTTGAATCATTCAACAATTTTTTATAGTTTTGATACCCTACACAAATTGTGGTACAGGGAATATTAAATGGGTGTACGTAACACCGCGAAGTGCTTAAAATAGACCCATCTTTTGCTATACTAATCGATTCAGAATCATTTTTTGAATGGACATAAGCTTGTCGCTCCGTCTATGCGTCTGGTTTCTTACCAAGGTTCCAATTTTTGAGTAATTTTCATGAAATTTGGCACACTGAAGTGCTTTAATTCGAAGACGAATGTTATTGAAAATGGTTCGGATTCGGTCCACGGTTTCAATCATTCTCCATATAGCGTCTTATTTTGAAAACTTGTTGTAAAGAAAGAAATTATAGTTCTTAAAATTTCTCGACAAAAGTCGTTGAAAAATAATATTTCGACATTGATATGAAAACGTTGGTTCGTCTAGCGCAATTTTTTAATTCGTTCTCAGATAAGCGCTCCTACGAAAACTGACTCTTCACATGATATGCAGACTTAATTTTCAATAGTTCAGGGTGAAAATTGTTTCGTAACAGTAAATAGTTGAAAAAGAAATCAACTTTACTGAATTTGGACCATGTAAGTCTATTATTTGCATACCGTCGCATATAAAGATTCTCGGGAAATGTAAACTCTTACATGTCAAAAATGCCTAATTGTTTATGTTTTTGTGATGAAAATTTGTTCATGGTAGTAATTTAACATAAAAATTAAATGGACCAAATTTGAACCACATCGGTCTTCGATCCCATTCCATATTGGATTTCTCATAAATAATAAGTCGCTCGGAAAGGGGTTTAATTTTTTAAAAGCAGCAATTTAGCAAACATATTAACGGTAGGAAATTTGGATCACAAAGGTCAATTGTTTAGATCCTTTAGAACCCTTATAAGCCCTTGAAAGTGTAATTTGTCGATTTTTTATGACGGAAACTGAAAAATGATAAAATTTTTAAGAAGTAAAGTAGGTTTGGTAAATTTGGATCACGCCATACGATGTTTCGGCCACCCTTCAATATACGGACTTAGACGAGAAGTATGCCTTTGCATGAAAATAATATGCAAGTTTTGATGTACTAATAGCAAAACGAGTGAATAATTATTCTAAGCGAAGTGGTGTAGAAGGTATCCAATTATCGGCCTTTCCCGACCATATTGTTCTTTTCTGTTTCCTTCGAAGATAATCCTATTCTGCTGTTATCCTGAGCGCTCTTTGCCTTTAATCGCAATTATTATTGCTTATTGCGAATGGCTTGCTGGGTCCATACTTTTTGAACACGATTAACGATAAGATTTGCATTTAAATACAGCCATAGACTTCAAGTGTATTTTAATATAACCATCTTGAGTGTTATCTTCCCTTTTTTGTTCTTTTTTTCGTTAATTTCATTTTCTATGAATCGATCGTTAAAAGAAAAGATATTTATCGAGCTATTTAAGTTACTCTCTCTCTCTCTCTTTGTCTCTCTGTCTTTAAATAAAGCAATAGCATATTATGACCGCAAACGAACATTTATGGACAGAACAACAATTGAGAATATGACTTGAACTTATCTCACTCAGTTGAAACTGAATTCCATGATTATTAAGTGCATTTACTTGAGAGGGGCCGTCGAGATTTGTTATTAAGTTAAGCTGCTCTATAAGAGTTGTATTTAAATTTTTGTTTTATCGAACACCTTTAGTAGGAACTTTTTACGCTAACTACCCTTTATAACCTACGTCACTTGTAATACAATGAATGGTACAATGGATGTATGCCGCATCCAGAAAGTCTTGAGATACACTCACCTTTTATTATACTGACTGATTCAGAATTATTTTCTGAATCGGTTTAATCGATAACATTTGTCCATCTGTCCATATTGTTTTTCTTGGTTTCAACCTACAGGTCGCAAATTTTTGAGTTATTTTGATGTAATTTAATACATTGACGCGTCTTGGCTAAAGGACGAATGCTATTGAATATGATTCCGATCGGATCAGTTTTTCGATAACTTTTTATATAATCATTTATTTTGAAAGGTTATACGAAAGAGTTATACGAATAACTGTAGGTGGATGTAGAATGTTTTAGGGTGTACCGTGTCTTACGTGGCAGTGTAGAATTTTTACTTGTCTTAACATCGATTTTATACGTTTTGTTTTGAATGTTTCTCGAGTTGTCATTAACAATAAAAAGTAATTTAAATATTAAATGTTATAAATGGTAAGAAATTGTAAAACTTTTCATAGCAAATTTTCAAGTTTTGATATCGGCACTATTACCATGTACATGTACATGTATGTATGTATGTATGTATATATGTTTGTGGGAGGTGTTTATACAGATAAAGATAGGTAAACACCCGCGCAAACCAGATGTGTTCATTATATGTTATATGATTTGCGTACACACGCTTTAATTAATAAACAATTCTTTCTTTCTTATGTTTTTTTATTATTTTTTTTATTTTTTTTTATTTGATTATCTATCCAAAAATCAACAAAAAATAACAAGATAAGCAATTATATATGTATTTGGGTATTCATAAATATTTAATTATATGAAATGCACATACATACATACATATATATATACAAGCACACATATTAATACATTAATGTAAAAATATTCACAACTACTGCGCTAAGATTTGTACAAATATTTGTATTTGTACTCTTTACGACAGTTTGGCGTTTATTTCCATTAGAAACTTTACTAATTGTGGCACTGAAGGCTATATCTACATATATATGTAATTATACATACATATAGTGAATATATATGTATACATTTATGTATACAAATAAATAAATATAAAGTGAGAACTTTCATGCTTTTCATTTCGTCAGTTGCACATTTTGAAGTTCGCTAACTCACTAATTAGCAGTTGGACTATGTAGACGAAGCGTTCAAATATTAAGAGATTGAAGGGCCTCCCAAGTATAGACTTTTTTAATCCACATTAGATGATATAGTGGATTCGCAACGCCTAGAACGAACACTTGTCATCACATACTCATCATATCATTCATATCAACCTCTATTATTGGACACAAAATATTTAGCCCGCCACTGGTAATGAAACATTAGTTATCAAGTTCCAGTGTTGAGAGTATAACCGAATATTACATATTAACATATGTATGTATTCTAGCGTCGTTGTTAACTACTGTAATATTATTTCTATTAATTTTTTTTTTTTCTAATCTCTTGCTTTTGTTTTATACATATTACTATTACTATTATAACAGCAATGGCTTATAAATTGAATCGGAGCTCTTTTGCTCGCCCTGTTGTTGTATATTGAAAACCCAAAATAGTATGCACACGCGGTCATTGGATGTTACGTTTAATAAATAAAAAGCAATAAAAACTAGCAAATATTTGATGTCAAGATATGCGATTTGAAAATTCGAATGTAATTGTTTTCTTCTTGTTAATAAACATTCCAAATAGTATTTAAGATAAAAAAAATACAGATCACACACACACACACACACGTGGAACTCATGAGCGTTATTACTGAAAGAGAATTTTAATTTTATGAAACACTTTTTTTTATGATTTTATAGCCAAGAAGCTTAGGAATAAATACATTTCCATGTACTTTGCATGTATGTATGTATGTATGTGTAAACTTTGTCTTGAACTTGATAACAATACATCGCCTGCGAATATTGTGCTATTTCACAATTTCAATACCCTTTCAATTTGTTGTTGTTGTTGTTGTTGTTGTTACAAGCGCTACGATTAAACGAATCTATGCAAAGGTGATGAATATAAAAAAATAAAAGGTGTTAAATTTTTACTCTTTGAAAAAAAAAAAAAATAAAAAAAGCATATTTTTTCAAATAAAGAAAAGAAAAGAAAAAAAAAAAAACACAAATCTTATGTTATTTAGCAAAAATGAAATCTAGGGTGAGAATGCGTAGCAGCTTATTATGTACTATGAGAAGGAATATTTGTTAGGTTATGTTATTGGGACGCTTAGCAGACATTTCTTTGCTCACTGTGATGGATCATCATATGCAGCTGAACAAAATTGAAAGGGTCTAACTGGTGCCTTTCTAATCTCAATTGTTATAGAGGGACAGATCCAGGTTTAAAAATTTCAAGTATAATGATTGAGCCAACTAGGAACTTACGAGTATGTGCATTGCATAGGGTCAGGCGTATTTTGTGTATGCAAAAGGCTTCTGTAGAGTGATTGGTTGCATTTAATATCGTAATGTGAGAGTTGAAAGGGCACGACGGAACATTTGGTAACCAGTTGATATCATGATGAACTTGAAAATGTTGCCGCGTCAGTTAAAACAAAACATTCTACGTCGTCAAGAGTTTGTAGAGTTTTACTAGTGAAGCAGTGCGATGAGTATTCCTCTGAAATTTTTCACCCTTCTTTGCAGGAGTTTTTTTTATCTTACACTTGGTAATTGTTTGGTCGAGAAAAGGGCAGCAATCTTCGATAAACGTAGGCGAAATCTTCTTAGTAAACTCCCCTTAGCAGCCATCCACGTTTCGCAATTATGACAATATGCCTTATTACGCCGAGGTCAGCTCTTATATCGTACACCAATTGCGATACAAGACTATATTAAGCTTGTGTCGTCATATCAAATAAATATAGAGTGGTGTAGGGTATTTAATGGTACGCCGATACTTGCCATACTACTTTTACTTGTTTAAATTAAAATGTGAAAATTTTGAAATTAATTATTGTGTTCGCTATTTTATGCAATGTAATGATGCTTACAAAATTGCTCGTGTACCGCTATCGGTACATGTGAAACGATAAAATAAGTATTTTCTGTTATATAGACAAAAAAACTATTCATCCGAAATTATAGCATTTACCAAGAACGGTACACGCAGCACGGAATTGCGTCTAGTCATGGACAACTTGACAGGGAATCTGTACGGCAATGTAATCCAAGACGCAATTTGCCCTAGAAATGTCTTATCTATTATTTAAAAGATTTATTGCAACAATATTATTGTAAGCATAAGTAATTTTGCTTTAGTAAATTATCTTCAAATCAGTAACAAAATTCAAACAGATAATGCATCGACTCGAACATGTATCAATCACTTTCAGCATTAATTGTTGAACTTTTCATCGTATTATTGGCATCAAACTCCGTCGAACTTTGAATTTTTTCTTAATCTTGAAAAGAACTACAGTGTAGCAAGAGGAAGTTGTAAGATCCGTCGACAAGTGTGTCGGAAAAGTTTACGAAAAGCGATTGCAAAGACGAAAACAACGAATTTTGAAGACTCGTTGCAAAATATTTAACGAGCTTGCATACCATGAAGCCAAAGATAGGTTCAGTCTATATAGTGCAACAAATCATTGAAGCATCCTCTGCATCAGCGGCCACGTGTAAAATCTATTTCCAGAAAATCATTTCAGAGAGCGATTAAGTGAATCAATCGCATTCAATTTAGTGAAGAGCATACACGAGAACTAAATTTTCGTTTAGCGAACCTCATAATTCTACTGGCATATGCTACGTGCGTTGCATACTAGCAGGGAAAATTAAATATGAAGAGAGGTGAAATGTATTTCAATAACAAAAGGTAGTACATGCCCTAAGGTCTCTCTGATGGACAGAACTAACGCTATTACATCAGCAGCCAGTGTTACTTGCTTGCTCTTTCATTTTCATTACCCATATGACCAACAATTTTTTTAAAAGTATTTTGGTTTGACGTCACACCCTGTGTCATCTGTTGACGAAGCTCAGGTATGTAGACTTTCGCGTTTTTAAGAAGCTTATACCCTATGGTGTACTTACATGTACACATATGTAAAATAAAAAAGAACCCAAATATGACGTAGCACATGTAATTGGTTTTATTTTCACTCATTAAAGATTTCCAAGTTTTATATTTGTTTAAAACGCTTTAACAAATTTCAGTAAGAATGCCTTATGCGTCTACGGAGACAGACATTTTTCTTAATTAAATGAAAAGTTGCATTGTATGTCATGTAATATAGTCATTAAAACATAGATATTTCCCTATAAAAGTAGTGAATATATTCCATGCACCTGAGAGTGCATCTGAGAGTGTTATCTATATTTGTAGCGGGGCTATTTCCCGTAGGCCAATGCACTAACCATTGATACTATGAGTAAATGAAATGAATAAATGCATTAGATAGATGTATGTTTGAGGTATTAAAGATTCGTCTTTAATTGCAACCTACGGCGCGTGGATTGTTTCTTATTTTTTGGATTAGTATACTCTATCCGATATCGGCATGTCATCGGTCTAGGAATTTCAAGTTTTTGTGCAACAACGCCGTTAAAACGAGGTTCATTGAGAGCCGTCTATGTTCGCTACAATCAACCAATTCTTCGTTACCTCCGCAAGGAAAGTTACCATTAAATATCTTACATCGGTCTACAATGATGCATGTAATGATTGTTCATAGCAAGGCGTCATATAGGAAGTGGTTGAAAAAGTGGACCGATCCGAACTATTTTCAAGAGCACCCATCCCTGGGGGAAGGCATATGTAAGGCCTATGTAGCGAATTTAATCATCAAAATATCGCAAAGATTACGTTGAGGGCAGGAGAACACCCAGGCTAAAATCGACTCGGAAAGTGGTTCCGAATTGGTCGGTATAAAAAAAGATGGATTTATCTCTTGTATTATAAGCGGTTTTGGATAGAATTACTTCCTTGACATCTAAATTATTATTATTTTTTTTTTTACTATATTCTGTTGCGTGCACTTCGTATTTGTACCGCTACATATATAGTTTAAAATCTTCATCCCTAAGTTGTTGTAGAAAAAGTCATTGTCATCGCAATAAGCGTCGATGTTGTTGTCCAAATCGATCAAATGTTTTCGTTCTTACTTTTCTTCTTTCACTTTTTATGAGACCTTTTAAGTGTTGCTCTACCTCTCCGTTTCCCTTGAAAAACTTATCTATCTCTCTGGCATTGCGATATAAGTGCGACGTGGTAAGCTTGAGAAAAAACTTAGAACTTACATTGTCCTCTTAAAGGTTGTAAATTGATTTTGTATAGCATCAAAAGTATCGGAAGAAAGAAGAGACGGAGTTATTGAAATGGTCGCCCACGCCCCATGATGCAATTTATCTGATCTTAAAATATAAGAAAAAGAATTTATTGAATCCCGCAACGAACATAAAGATTTCAACTAAAAACATTGGAATTTTGCGGTTGCACTTTAGCATAGTAAGCAAATTATAGGCTTCTTGTTAATTATCGCTGGATTGAAGGCCTGCTTTTGCTTTTTTCTGATTTTCAAATTCGATATGACGAGGACGATGGGGAAGAATTTGATGCCAAGTTTTTTCATTCAGAAGGATTAGTTGTTGTACTCGTGAGCTTAGTATTGATAGACAGACAGACGGACATATGTAAATTGGTTTCGTTATTCATGTTAATGAAGAGGGTACAAATACATATGTTGAACATAGGAATTTGCAGTCATTTGTAACAGTAACTATTCCCACAAGAAAAAGTTATCTTCTTTTATGAGATTTAAAAACGATGCAAAAGAAAAAAACCACCCGCCCCTCCTCCCATTTATGGGCGTTATTCTGAGGATGGAGGGACAAAATCGTGGTTTATTTTGCTATCCTTAATGAGAACATGTATCAAAAGCAGAGTGCAATTTGTGGTTGGTGGTCTACCGCACCAGGAATCGAACCTGGGTTTTCCGGCTAATGGCCGGTTGCCCTAACCACTACACCATA
Organism: Glossina pallidipes; assembly: GCA_000688715.1. Taxonomy (NCBI): domain Eukaryota; kingdom Metazoa; phylum Arthropoda; class Insecta; order Diptera; family Glossinidae; genus Glossina; species Glossina pallidipes. The sequence continues at coordinate 490,705 of KK499906.1, read as the reverse complement.
CGATAGCCGAACGGTCTTACGGCAATTTCTCTTTAAGCGTTTCAAGAAAAGAAGAAGAAGATAAGCCTTAAATTTTCAAGAATGACTAAAAATCCGTCCCATGCTGTCGTTTGATTTGTTGAAAACGACTGCACATTTCCATTAAAGCATACGAACATTGTTTACATTAATTAGGTCCTCAACGAACACTGACTGACTGTCAAATGAAAGAAGCGCTTACGCTCGTTTTTCATCTAATTTTAAAATAATACCCAACACGACTACGTTTCAAGTTCGCTTTTCCAATCATATTGACATTTCGTAGAGTTCGTCATGCGAGCCATGACATTGTCTTGGACGTAATGATTACATTATTTATAAATAAAACGTATTTTGGTTTTGTCTTCTGCTCTGTGCACCGATTTCACAATTTTTGTACATTTTTCTTAGATTCTTTTCGTCGGTAATTAAAAATTTGATAATTTCATTACTTTCTTCGAATGAAATCAATGCACTTTGAACAGTAGAGCTAACGATCATAGATCAAAGAATGTATACCGGAGTAAAAGAAAGTGCGGCAGAAGGAGACGATTTCAAGGATTTAATTAAGAAAGTTCTTCGGGAAATAAAATTTTATTACAAAGCGTAACATGTATGATGTCATCAATTGACTGATATTGTTCGCGGTGGGCGGATACGAGAACAGGCAATGTTAACTAAAACAACAAGCATTTAGTGGCCTTGTTGAATAAAACGGACGATCCTGCAGTGAATTGGGATGAGATACGCCACAATGAACTTAAGGATGAACTGAGACTACCATACCTGAAAAAACTCGATTGCTAACCCATGAAAGATTTGGTATTTATGCCATGCTCGACCTTAAGAAATACCGGTCTACGTGATCCTATATCCAGATCGACTTGCCCTTGATACAGAGAGCTGGCTTTTATATGGTCGACGTTCATCATAGCTTTAGTGAACAAATGTGAGGATATGGGTACGCTGGTAATGAGGAAAGTGGCATCGGGTTGCATGCGAAAAGGACAAATTTTATTAATTATGCCCAATAGGACACAAATAGCTAAAATCACCAATTCTAAGGATCCCATTTCCATATACGTGTGTATACATTGCTTGTTCTTTAAATATATACGCATGACTTGTGTGTGTGTGTTACTCAATTAAATAATTGCTTAAAGTACAGCGCTTCCGTCTTTTACTGACTTAATTGTCCCATCGCCCACTCAAATTGTTCAGATATTCACCTAATATATATCAAGGTATTCTTGTTCACCGATTTTTGCTGAGAAATATTAAAAACGTGCAATTTATTTCAGATAAGAACTTTTTCAAATTATCTGATCTGCATTTTTTAAGTAGAACGTGATGGGATATTGACTTTTATCAAAATATCTGAACGCAGCACATCTCAACAGGTATCGACAGGCGATCGCACGGAAAGCTAACAAGGCGCCCGCTAAATCGATTTAGGAAAAGTTTTTAAATTAATTCATACAGAGTAGAACGCGCGGAGCTCTTTCAAGTAAGCTTCCGAGCCCTGCATACACTTTGAAACAAACTTAATGTACTTACATGCCGACGATACAAGAACAACAATAAAGAAAAGAAAAGATTTGGTTTAAGCCCAAGCATAAAATTCCTATACTTTTTTTTGCTTTATTTTCCTTAACGAAAAATTTAAACAAAAACACTAAAGTAGAACGCTGTAGCGGACGATGGCCAACCATTAAATACTCTACGGCACAGTTATTCATCTAACGACTTTTCAAAATAAGTCGTAATATGAGAAGTGGTCGAAAAACTCATCCGATTCGTCCATTTTTCAACAACATTCATCCTTTCGGCCGAGGTACGTCAGTCCTCCAATTTTCATCAAAACATATCATCAATTGCAGCCTGTAGGTTAAACACAAGTTAACAAGCTGTACAGACGGACAGAAAACTTAGTAGTATAATAGAATGTGGAACTATTTCAACTCTCCTTCTGTGTGTTGCATACCTCCACACAAACTTAACATATCACGTTGCCATCACAAGTAGCATAGATTGTAAATACGAGGCCAATCATTTTTCTAAAAATGTTTTTCATATTAAAGAACTCGTTTGCACTTTACTGCGCCTCTTGGCCTCGGAGTATATTTATTGACGAGTTATATCATACGCACAAATAAACTTTAAGATAAACATACGAAAATTTCCAAAAAAAGACTCTTACGCTTTTGTTTCAATTATATATATATATATATATATATATATTGGCGCGCTGCTAGAATCATTCACAATTTTGTAATCTTTGCATGAGATGGAATCGAAATTATTATGATGCCTGTTTCGATTAGTTAAACGTAGGCAACAATAATTTATTTAATGCCACTTGTAATTTTATTCTTTACTATTGTATGCTTCAATAAATTGATATAAGTATCGATTGTATTGACTTTGAATGCAAAATATAAATGAACATCATATCAAATTTATTCACTTAAAAAAAAAAAAAAAAAAAAAAATGCTGTTTATTTTATGTTCTAAGCTCTCTGTGCAAAACTACTTTAGATTGTTTATTAATTGTTTTCGCTTATATGTCATCTGTTCAAAGTTTCACAATCAATTAATTTCAATTAAAAATATTCCATACACTTAAATGATCAATTTCATGCCTTCACGCACTGTTCATACCCACTGTAAGAGACACTTTCATATTCTCTAACCCCTCTATACGTGCATGTATGTATATACAATTTTATGCATATATATATATATATACATCTCATGTCTTTCGATAAACTTCTTCTCGTGTGCGTGTGTGTGTGTGTGTGTGTGTGTGTGTGTGTACGTATATGTAAAGGCAAGTAGAGGAATCTCATGTTTATTGAGAAGACTTATTTTCTGCTTAAATTGTACTTTTAAAAAGAAAAAGTAAAAGAAAAAAAATTTAAACTAAAAAAAAAAAAAAAAACTAATTCTCTTTCCGTGTTCTTCTTAATGTTTGCCATCGTTCCAACGAATGATTCCGTACTCTGTATATTAAGTTGTATCCGCTGCACATAGAATGCATGTAATTGTATTGTAGTTTCTGTTTTGCTTGTTCGGGGCCTATCGAGGCAGCGCTTACTAACTAATAATGTTCATCAATGGAAAAGCTATGCATACAAAATAATTGACGAGCGAAACGCGCGTATACGAATTCATTACAATTTTACAAAAATGTGTATATAAATTATAACAAAAATGTATTCACTTGCAATGATATGCTGGACAATGCTATTAGTATTACTCTAGTACGACTACCACTACTACTAATACCCAAATATTATTATGACTATTATTGCTGCTGCTGCTACTACTACTTCGACTACTACGACTACTACTACTACTATTACTACTATTACCACTACTGCTATGAATGCTACGACTGCTACTAGTATTACTTGTACTACTACCATTACTATTATCAACCATTATCAACAAATTAGTCCCAAACATTACAATTGTAGAACATGAACAATAGTTAATTCTATAGAATTTCCTACAGAGGCTGTTGTCACTTTTTATTTATTTATTTATTATATTTTTTCTTTATTTCTTTTTTTTTTTTTTATACATATATATATATATATTTTTTCAATTAAAGACATGTCATGCATACTAATTTGTAAAAAAAAAAAAAAAAGGGGCGAAAAAAAGCAACAACAAATGTTTTATTGTAAATCGTACATTTGCAGTCTATTTGCTTTCAATTTTTTTTCTTTTTTTTTTCGCAATCAAGTAATCATTCTTAAATTGTGTTTACTGAGATATATGCACACATACGATAAGCAAGTTTTAACAACGTTGTTAACAAATCCGATAAAATTTAATAGAAAATATTTTATGATTATTGCCGCCGCCAACATATTGACACGTACACATCACTGTTTAGATATATATATATATATATATATTTTTTTTTTTTGTTTTTGTCTATAACATTTTCCAATTTTTCAATTTAATGTTTTTTGTTTTGTTGCTCTTGTGTCCGTTTACCATAAACGATATATTTATTAAGAAATGTGTGTTGTATAAATTTTATTGATATTGTTAAGCGAATAAAAGCCTAAAATTAGGCAATTAAATAAAATGTTTAAGAAAGCATGACTGTTAAGATTGAGTCGAGTGTGCGCTAGCATATGGGAATCGTAAACTTTCTATTTTCACAGACGTGTGTAAAAGAAGTTCCCATTTCCACTGTTATTAACTAACTGCATTGATGCTGAAAATGAAAAGAAAAATAAAAAAAAAAAAGCACACAAAAAAACAAAACAAACAAGGAAAGGCTAGGCCGGCTTAGATTCATAGAATGTTCAAAGTCCATTAATATGCCACAAACGTTCTTACATATCTATATATATATAGAATTGTGTTCATATATATATTGGAATCTATATATATATATATATATATATATATATATATATACAGAATTCTTTTTTGCATTTATTGCAACGAATACATTTACTTTCAAATGAAGTTACATCTGTATGGTAGAAAAAAGAGTGCATTTTACGCTTCATTAGCCTTATGACAGGTTTTCCGTCAGTAACTTTACCTGCAATGCTTGCTCCTAAACTTTTAGTCGTTTTAATTAAATTTTCGCTGCCTTTTAGTTTATTATGATAGATACGCTAAAAACGGGCAATACACTTGCAAAATGACTTTCCCTACGGGAAAATCGGTAAAGACTTAAAAGTAAAAGCGTTAATTAGGGCATTTTCCTGAATTACAGTTGAGCTTTCAGCCAGCAATACGAATTTCTCGTCAACAATAACGCTGTGTACGCGAATGTTTTTTGTGCAATGACAAAAGAAATATTTTTTTTTTTTTGAGCTCTGTAAAGCTCTATAGCTCTGTTTGTTCCTTTTGATAGTGATAAGTAAAAGCTGGCATGATACATATGTGTATATATATGCTGAATATGTATATATATATGTATATATATGCTGAATATGCTGAATATATATGCATACGTAGAAATGTAAAACGAGACATACAAACTTTACTGCCTGCGCTGTATTTCGGTTTTGCCGATTTTCTGTATCCTCGCTCGAAGCCGGAGGATACGTTTACTTTATTATTTCGTCTAACATCTAGAAATCCATACTATGTATGTATTTTGAAGGGTACAACGACTGACCGAAAGTCAGACTTTCGGTCTGTGAATGATACCATACTTAGTACTGGTCTCAGTTACTACTTATTATTAACCTCTGCTATGGCAGGGAGAAACTCAGAAGCATATTGTTTAAAAGGGAAGTTATTCATCTCAAAGAGGATTAGGTTAGAAAAGCGATAATGAAATTTTTTACTTTTATGCTTCCGACTTTTCGCTTATGAAACATTGAGATGGAAGGATAAATCCGTTTACTGCATAAGTACGACCCTTCTACTTGCACCTATATATGTAGATGACAGATGGACAGAAAAATAGGTGGGGAGAGAAAAGTTAGTGGGGATTATTCCTTACCTATTTTCTCTTACTATGCATTATATTTATCGTTTATTTACAAAGTAGGAACATTTCAATATTTAAAAATGGCTTTGTAGTAATGTTAAGTGTAAGCAAACACTTGAAGGAACTTCAATTCAAAAATATTCCACATATCTCCAGGTGGACAGTAAGACAGATGCATATAGAAAAGCGTAGAAAAGATGAAATACCATTTTTATTGAAATTAATTCCAGCAGTCAATAGCCGGTATAGCCACCATTGTCTTTAAGGATCGCTTCGATTCCGGTAGGTGTGGATGAAATTTTTTTACAGAAGATCTCTTCTGGGATATTATAAAACCCTCTTTGAATATTTTCCAATAATTCTTTTTTATTGATCGCAAACCTACGTGTTCTGTATAAGAGAATTTGATCGTCATTGTTGTCAGGGTTCGAAACCCATTTGCATTGAGTATTATTTTTAAATGACATAAAACGAACACATTCCTTGTTTTATGTGATCACGCAAGTTATGTTTGCCTTTGTAACATGAGATAGGTTCCGATAAATTTTCAAAGTAAAAATTATATTTTCTTCTTCTTTTTTTTAACTTTGAACACTTGAAAACAAATTGTCATAATGGCGTTTGGCTATCGTATGGTCTAATGGTTAGGGCAGCCGGCCGTAATCCGGAAGATCCAGGTTCGATTCCTGGTGCGGTAGACCCCGAACGCAAATTGTACCTTACTTTGATACGACTTCACGATTAGATAGTAAAATATCTGACCGTGTCCTAAGAATAGCGCTCACAAATGGTGGGCGTTGTTCTTTTTTTTCTTTGCTTTGTGAATTCTTTAGAAACCAATAACAACTGAATATATGGTATAAGAAAATCAATTTTTTCTTGCCATGAAAAAATCGTCCATGAAAAAATTGAAATTCTTCTTTCAGATCTCTGCTGCGACTTAGTATACGTAACTTAACCAAACATACGCACACGAGTGTTGATGAAGTGATAAAGCAAAGTGCCGGCGAAACGAGTCAAATCTCATCGCTAGCCATGATAGAGCACTCGCAGGCTTTGCATATGCACCGTCAATGAGACAGAGATGTTTCAAACGCCATTTCGAACCGTTTCAAGATCGTAATTTCATTGCAAGAGGAGCTTTCTGTGACATATTGCGGACTAGCGATGAAAAGTTAGTCTACTATCATTCACATTCACAGGCGCAAAAAGTCATGGGTTAGTCCAGCAGCGCCATCCACATTAACATCGATGTGGAACATGAGAGGTCACAAAGTTTTGCTGAGCATATGGCGAGATTAGCAAGGTGTAGTGTATGACGAGCTGTTAAAACTGAACGAGACTTTTCCTGCCGACATCTACCGATGGCAATTGAACAAACTGAACGATGTGTCGCTGCAAGAAATACTAGTAATAGCTGTTAACAGACGCAAAGTCATCCTCTGGCATGACAATGTTCGCCCACAAGAGTTGCAAAAGTTGTCAAGGATATATTGTTACAGCTCGAATGGGAAATTTTACCACATCTCGCGTACTCATCAAACATAGCGCCTTCTGGTTACCACTTGTTCGGATCGCTGCAGCATTTCCTGGCCGGCCCGCAGTTTCGAAACGCTGAAGAAGTGTGAAAGTGAATCGATAATTGAATCGGTGTCAAACCATTGTTCTTTTGACACGGTATCGCCATGTTGCCAGAAATGGGAGAGAAAGTTATAGAAAATGGTGGAAGACATTTTGTTTACTAGGCATTGTAGGAATTTTTCTCAATGAATGCCTTAATGCATATGAAGCTATATGCAACACCATATAAGAATGCTATTATACCTTACTGTAGTTTATATAGGCTTATGTAAGTTGTAACCGTATTCGAAACACGCACACACACACACTTCTCGGGTAAAGATGAATTTCTAATTGCATTAAATGTTAACGGCTCATAGAACTGATCCACCTAAACAGGCCTTGGAAGGATAAACAGACATGCAAGAATAAAACGAGTGAAAAAATAATTGCGAATCTGAATGCAATGGTACAACGAAAGGTGGATGTTACACATACATCTGCACAAAACCCAACTCAACTCAACTCAACTCAGCGCTCAGCGACAAACGAAACAACGAAAACCATAAAAATGATTATGTTGCAACAAGTACAACAAGCACAAATGCACAAGTACTATAAGCGAGCTTGTCTTCAGCTCAAGCTTGGATTTTATGCAAGTCTATTAAAATTTCTTACCCTTTTGTGTCGTTAGAAATAAAATATTTGTCACTTAATCATTATAATTTATTTCCTGGATTATTTAACAGATATATGTGAAAAGTTGACTACACATGCCAAAGAAATCTGTTTTAAGTTGACTAACAGAACACTGAGCTTAGTGTGAATGCGAATGCGTTTGCGAATGCCAGTTTCACGTACAAGTAAATAATAAATTCCACAAATCTATTTGACTAATTTTATAGATAAATCTTACTTATAATACATGACATTATTGCAATGTATCCATCACGGATTTCAATTTACTTTTCTTCTTTAACTTAAACCTACGCACGACATCTTCTAACATCCATAAAAGAATCGCCAGCAGACATAATGCATTGAGGCAATTTAATGTAACAGCATAACTGGTATTATCGCGTATCAAACCTGTAAAAAAGAGAAAATAAAAAGCATAAATTATCTTAACATAATTTATGTAAAACATATATATATATATATATATATATATATATATATATAAATATATATATATAGATATTTTGTTTACCAATCAATGGTCCAAAAGCGAAAGAGAATAAGCCGGTCATTAATAGCTGTAAGCCGGATGCCGCTGGCAAACGTTTTAATGGCACATGGGCTGGTATGATTAGGCACCAAAACACCAAACGAAAGGCTCTATTCAAACCAAACCATAAAAATATCGTCAACATAACATAAAAATTATGCGTGAATGAAAGAATAGCACGTCCTAAGCACATGCCCAGTACGCCTCCTATTACAAACGTTTTATTATTATAATTCATTTTTGCTGTTATTACGGGTATCAAGAAACGTATGATTAAGTCGCTAATGCCCAACGATGACATAGCGATGGCAATTTCTGAATTCGCAAAACCGAAATCCGCCAATATAAACGGTGTCAGTATAGTGAAATTCACTTCAACGAATTTTATCAAAGTCAGGCCTACGGCCAAATTCACGTAACTAAAGTCACGCAACAAATCTAAATCGAAGAACGCAATAATCTTTCGATAATAAACCGAATGCCAAGGTTTCTTTTCATCTCTCTTTTCTTTCAATTTGCCAACAGTTTGTGCGATTGTCTTGCCTTTCGTTATATGAGGCAATGACGTTGTGAATGCTTTTTTGTAATTACTCTTTGAGTTTTTTAATGATTGCAAATCGGACTCAACGGCCAGCTTGTCCGCACCGTTTGCAGAATTCTTATACGAGATCATAGGTAGAGAAGGACATGAACGAAAGCAATTGTTACGAGCGCGTGACAATACAAGAGTTGCTCGTTCGATAGTTTCCTTCAATTCCGTATTCACAAAAGTTCGCTTAATATGCCATTTGACTGGCTGATAGACAAGGGAACACGGGATTGAGTTTAAAGCGAAGCCAGCAAATAAGAGAACAGTGCCTTTGACGCCATAACATTCCAATAGATAAGTGGTAAGATAAGGTAAACAAATCGGACCTATTCCTGACACACCGAACTGATAAGCAGTGGCAGTGCAACGCTTCTTTTTAAAATACGTATTAACTGCTAAAGAGGAAGCGGATAATGTTAAGCCACGACCCAGTCCTACAAAGAAAAATGAAAAGTTAATATTTCGTTAATATTTCGTAAGACATTCACTAACCATAACAGCAGGAATAGGACAAAATATAGAAAATAAATGAATCAGCGAATGTTGATGTGAAGAGACCGAAAAACATTAAAAACGAACCGATCAAAGCCACCTGACGGTACGATAATCTTCGAAATAACGGCCCATTAAGAAGACCTCGAAAGGAAACAAAAATAACAGTAATAATAATAATAATAATAATAATAAGAAGAAGAGAAGTTTCCAAAATTGTTTTGTCTTTTTACTCGGGTGCTTCGTCGAACAACATACCACTAAAAGACGATGCAGCAATTTGTACATTAATGATTGTAGTTAATTGTGAACTGGTTATGCCCAATGTTATCATATAATCGCGGAATATTAAGCCAAATTGTTGCGTAATCGCTACCGTCACCAACTAAATGATCGAAAGTGAATGAATTTCTTGGATCGCTAGTTGGTGTTATGGAAAAAAGTTACCAAACTAACTCCGCTAGCTGTGGCCACCAGCCAACCCCAGCCACCATCAGGAGCTATAAACTTATCGCCCAAGTCCCTTTTCTCGCATTTCTTTCTTCTGCTTGATTTAACATAATACGTCTTATCCTTCACGAGTAATAATTTTACGATAGTTCGATTGCTTTCAATATCCTGGCTTCTATCGTTCATTATGAATGACTTTATTATTTATATACAAAATTGTTTTTTACTTATTCCCTCTGACTATAAACAAATTCGTTATCTCTAGCTTTCGTTAACTACGATCTTCTTGTTAACGGGAACCCGGGCACGAGACCAGCAATATATTATTAAGAAATTTTACTTTTGTCTATCATTTATTTATCTCGAATTCGAACAGAATTCAATAATTAATCTTTTGATATGAATTATTTCATCGCACACACAATGTCACTATCGGTCACTATGGTCAAATTTTAATATGAAATATATATTTATTTCACTTATCTCTTACAATTATGCATAATTAATTTTCTGAAATCAATTAAACGCATTATTGAAGAAAAGAGTCGTTAATCTGGTCTATCTGTGAAATAATTGCACACAACTGATTTCAATAAACGCACGACGGGACGTTAATTATTTTCATATCTTGAAACGAATTTCAAATACCTTCAATACGAAAGAGACAAAAACATTTTAAATTATAATAATAATATTGCTATATATGTTATATAATAATAATAATAATATTGTTATTATTATAACTATCATTATTATAATATTGTTATTATTATAGATAATTGCTAAGTTATATATATATATATATATGTTTGATAATATTATTATTATTATAATTATTATTATAAAAACAACATACAAAAATAATGATCATAACACTATTATTGTTTTTATAAATAATTATTTTTATAAGTAGAAATAATATTATTATTATTATTGTTATTATTTTTATTTATTTATTTTGCTTTGTTTTTTTTTTTTTTTTTGGAGAAGAGAATCTTGGCATAAAAATATGAATTTTTTATTTTTTTTTTTATTTCAGCAAATATTTCTAGCGTATATTTGAAATGCTATAACTTTTAATGAGCAACAGACCCTAGAGACATAGATAAGAGAGGCAAATGAATATTAATTTGTACTTTAATCAAGAGTATCTAGGCTTTATAGCTACTCTAAGGCGTATTGCTGAGGTGACGGAGGTACAAATGCAATGACAAAATTAATTTGGGCCTTTCCCCTTAATCACATTAATACACTATATGTTTTATAAGAAATATCTGAAACATTATATTTATTGAATATTTTTTTATTATTTTGTAAATTTTTTTTTTTTTTTTTTCAGTTCAAAATTGTAAACTTTTCCATTCTATTTCTTAAGATCAACTGATTGCATTGGACGTCTACTAGGGGCATAATAATGTATTGATGCAATAAGTATACGTTTAACTGATAACGACTTGGCTTGTCTACTACTACTACTACTACTACTAGTACTACTACCATTTAAGTGAATTGGTTACTTAATTTTATGTTCATACGCTTCTCTGAAGCCTAACGTAGCTTACGACTATAAACTTTACGGCTCTCTTGCAGCTTCCAAGTGCTAAGCAAGACTAAAATGGAAGATGAAAAGTAAAAAGAAAAACAAATCTTGCTCTGTGTATTTTTCGTTAATTGCCATAAATATTGGGCCAGAATATCATCAGATTGATATCTGAAAAGTCGACGTAATCCATTGATAGGCATTAATGTTAGGTTCTTTGCTGTTTTTTTTTTTTCTGCAAATAACCTTAGCTTGTATTTTCTTTTTTTTATAATATACAAACGAATCACGCCCATTTTTATATGCATAACTTTAATCTCAGAACATTCAGTTTTCTATGACAGACACTTTTCGATCAGGTATATCTAATAGCTGACATATAGACTGAATTAAATTTTGGAATAAACAATCCTTTACAATTAATTATATATGAATGAAAAAACTTAATTGAAAGGCATTATTAGATAAGCTAATGAAAGTGATTATTAGATTAGCTAATCAAAGAAAAAATAATATACTTCTAGGCTTAACAATTACCTGCAGTTTTCTCGCGTTGGAATATTTTATCCATTTTAATAAAGTGTACGCGCAATAATCAGTGAATCTGTTTATTAAGGCAACATCAATACCCTACATTTCTTAAATGCCGCTTTTGTGGAACTCAGCCACTTTTGTGGAGCTCACAGCCGCTTTTGTGGAACTCACACAACAAATCAATACAAATTCTAACAAATATTGAGTGAAATCGACCCTTCAACGAGTGAGAGAGAGAGAGAGAGAGAGGGAGAGCGAAGAAGAGAAATGTAAAATATGAATCACAAAATGAACTACACTATGCTGTGTTTCTTTATTCTTTATCAACAACATTGTACAATGTTTATGTAGCATTTTCCTCGCACAAACATAACTCATGAGCACCATTTAGTATTACTGCTCTTAGTTATATATCTAAACACATATATATATATATGTGTGTGTGCGTGTGTGTTTGAACGAATTTTTTGTTTTGAGTTAAAGGAAAAGACAAATGAGTGGCAAGACGTTCGCCCATTGACATACTATGAGTGAAAGTGTGCGTTAGTTTTCAAACAGAGATGGGTGCGTGAATAAACTGAAACAACGAAAAATTTTTACTCACGTATTTTTTCTTCTCCTTATTTTTCTTCTTTTGCATTGATTTAGATTTCATTCTTAGTTTACTTGACTTCATTACATCCTACACCATTTATCCTACAAGGTGGTATTATGTTTGTGCAAATGCATGCAATACTCGGAAAGACTTGAAATATTGTCATCTTTCATTATACCGATCGATTCAAGGAGCGATTTTAATCGTTGTTTTCGAAGTTGTCTGTCCGTCCGTCGCTTTTATTTTCTTGTGTTCAATCTTTCGCGATTTTTCGTACACTGTCGTATTTTAGCATATGTCCCATAAAATATTTTATTTTAAGAAGTCGTTTCATAAATAACTGGGGTAAGTACAGTAGCTTAGAGTATTTAATTACGGGCCGCGTTCCGTTATATTGTTTTTATTTGTTTTTAAATTCTCATATAATTTGATTTTTTTTATTTTTATTTTAAGTGATTTTATCATATATCACGTCCTTTAATACGCTCTGCGGCTGTATGTTGCGAGTTAAATGAAGTATTAATAATTTAATAAATAAGAATTACGTCAATTTCTTATTAACCAACAACGATTTATTCATTGTATTACTATAAAAAATTTCTTGCAGAGATAACCATGCTTGTAAAATTGAATCCACTTCAAGTCTTGCATTGTCTGCTACCATATTCTCTTGCTTTCGAATTGGTTTTATCGTTAGCTTAAAATCGTCATGAGATTTTATTAATGCTTTATATCTTTCTCTAAAGTTAATGGCCAAGCTAAGCAAGAAACATGCATCTCATAGGTCACCTCGTAATCAAACTAATTTTATGTTAATCGAATAAGAGAATATTTTCATTTGAATTGAGGACGGAAAACAGAGAGGCAGATAAGCGAATGTACCTATACCGGATTAGAATTTGTATCGAATAATTTAGGAAACTTCTAAAGCATGATCATGACTACTTTATTCGGAAATTCGAGTCAGATTTTCTTGAAAGCACTTTATACATACGTCAGCATGAGATGATTTATTTAGCTTTCAAATTTGATACAAAATCACCCGTGACATAGTTGTGACTCACGAACTCAACTCTGGATTTAAGCAAAGAGTGTTGATGACTGGTTCATACCATGTTTTTTTCTTTTTTTTTTTTTTTTTTTTTAATACAATTCAGTTCGATTTGAAACCAACAACAGGTAGTTGGCTCGGATGCGCTTCGAAGTAGAAACAAAAAAAAAAAAAAGCAAAAAGAAAAAAAAATCGAGGCTTACAAGACAATTAAAAAATGAAAACGAAAATCATAATAATGGACGTGTGTGCGTATAAGAGCTTGTGATCTTACATTAATGGCTTCACTAGTCAAGAACGTAACGAGTCGTATCTAAAATAGTTTCACAATTTGCTCTTGACAAAATAGATAAATTCGCATTCGTCTATAAGTCTGTCTTTGACTTTTTTTGTAGAAGTCAAAGTAAAGTAAAAGTAAGCAAGCTATTGTCAGCCAGTACCTTGAAGGCTTACTTCTACACCGGCTTTACTTTAAACGTGACAACGACAATGAAATAATAGAAAGAAAGAGAAAAAATTTTTCATTGAATTTGTTAAAGCAATAAAAATTTCTAATATCTTTTGTCTTGAAAAATAAAAGCAAAAGCAAAAGCAAAAGCAAACGAAAAAGAAAAACAAAAGACACACGCATTTACTCTTATACTATAGTGCACTCAATTGGTAATCACTCAATAAGGTGCTGTGCCTGTGCCTGTGCTGTGTTGTGCTGTGCCGTTTTGCTCTTTTTTTTTTTTATTATTGAATCGGTGGTTTTTTTTTTGACTATCCAAGCGAACGGATCGCGTCAGCTGGTTGGTTGTCGGTTATTGGCCTGGCATAATGAGTGTCTGGAAATAGTAGTATTGTGTTGAACGACTGTCGCGCACAACTAGAAATTTATCACAATTAATCAACCGTTGAAACCGTAACAACAAGAACAGTCAAAGGAACGTATTAACAAAAAGAAAAAAGAAAATGTCTTTGTTCGCATTCAATTACTACCTGGCCACTGGTTGGCCTATATAAGAGGAAGAAAACATATAATGTGTTAAATAAATGCTTAAAAATTCATAAATCAAAAAACGAAACGTTAATTGTGTTTTGTGTTTTGCTCATTTGCAATGTAAACGTATATGCATACGTACATCGTATACAAAACGCATCAATCAATTACATTTTATCAGTATTATTATTATTTTTTAATGAATTTGCAAAAAAACAAAAAACAAAAGAAAATATAAAATTCCTTAAAACACAAAAAGGTCTAACTGCAACTTAAAAAACCCCTTAAATTGCTTATGAACTTAGCCGACACTAACTGACATTATCATCATCATCATCATCATCATCATCATCATCATTATCATCATCGTCGTTATCATCGTTAATGGATATTGAATGCGCTAGAATTCATTGCAAAACTATATAAAATACAATTCCAAGTGTCTGTCTCTGTGTTCGCGCACAGAGACATTAACGCTTAACTAAAAACTTATTCTCCAATGTGTTAGGCAACGCGCTGAGCGATCAGTGACGACTTGTGTGTATGTGTGCTATTATTAAATGTGCAACAAAAGGGACAACGCAAAGAAACGATACGATAACAAAAGTGCAAGAACCCGTGTATCGTGTATCAATCGATAAACGATTCACATTTCACAATATCAACTTGACATCAACCAAAGTTACGGTGCCTGCTATTATTTCCTTAGTATAATGAAACCACAAACGAAGAAAGTAGCTCCTGACGGTGGCTGGGGCTGGGTAGCCTGTTTTGGTGTTAGTTTAGTTAATGTAAGTAAATACTTGAACAACTATCCGTACAATTTATTTACATATATATATATATAAACATATATATATAAGGAGATATATAAAAGGAGAATTAAAAATATAGAGCCTTCTTGCAGAGACGCGATTTAAATAATAATTTCAGATAATCAGATCTTAAAAGCCTACATGTTTCAGCATCGAAAAGGCTTAACTTAAATGAAATTTACACTGTGTGTGTGTCAATTCAAAAATTCTTAAAGGCTCGATATTTTTTTTTACTTATATACATAATGTATGTCATCACTCGTCTTTTGCTTCATTTCTAAGCATGATTTTTGGCAAGTTAATGTGCCTTGCATCTATAGCGTATATATATATTGACTCATACATATGTGTAAACTGATGCACTGCACCGTATTTACTTTATTGCTGATCACGTTGTAAGAGCATGACTGCTGTTTTGAATTTTTTTTTCTTTTGTTTTGCTCTACACATTTATCAAGTCTTGCGTTTTGTGTGTGCAAAATGTACTCAAACAAACATTTACATATATATATATGTATATATATATATAGATATATATATTCTCCGGAAAATTTAAAATCGAATAAGTACTCAAGTCTAAGTAGACAGAATACTGAACCAATACATAAGTGTTTCACAAATCAAAATATTCGCTTCAAAAATGATTTAATAGAAAATTTCGAAATTTTCAGGATTTTTTCTCCTCCTTTTTTTGGGATCTTTAGTTAAAAAAACAAAATGCTTTAATAGAGCAAAGCGAAGTTTCTAAATGAAATTTTTAAAGTTTTTTCGGAAATTATAAAAAAAATAAAAAAAAAAGATACAAATAACAACACTATAGTGAGTCCGGCCACACCATTAAATACCCTACATTACCCTATAGTTATTTGACATATAACGACTTTTCAAATTGAGGCGTTATAAGGAAAGTGATCGAAAAAGTAATCCAATCCGAACCATTTTCAATAGCGCTTGGACCTTGGCTGTCCTTAGGTCAAAACTTTTCGTCAAAATTTATAAAAAATTGCCGCCTGTAAGATGAACAAAAGAAAATAAGATAGACGGATGGACAGACAAGATGGGTCTATCTCAAGTCCTTTTGTGTTTTACGCACATCCGCACATCCACAAATTTGATATATCATTATGTCGCAAGTAGTGCAAGGTACAAACGTGTTGTTACGAAACTTTTAAATAAAACAAAGAAAACTTTTTACGATTTCAATACTTTTTAGAAAAGATTTGATGAGAAAATATGTTCCCTGGAAAAATTCTTGATTGCGCCTGCTGTCAAGATACATGGATTTTTATCCCGAAAGCAAGGTAACAGAGGAACATATCTCTGCGTTAGACATTCTGAATAAACAAGAAAATTGTGTTCGCCTCGCACGATACCATCTAGGCTGAGAATCTTAAGGCGATGCCTGCAACTAGCCAGATATATTATTAATTATAGTCGCATGAATAGGCCGATTAGAGCTATTTTTTCATTAATCTATAAAATTAATTCTAGTAAATTTTACCAAGTAGACGGTAAGTTCCATCGTCTATCCAAGCAAGAAAATCACAATCATTTTCAAACCTGACTGTCCCTACTAAAATTATAGAATTTTCTGATTTTGATGTCAAGTTTTTTGCTCATGGAAGTTCAATAAACGGACGAACGGACGTATGGTTGTACATGTCTAAATCAATTCATATTATTACGCGGATCAGTGAAAAGATAAACGCTTCGATCGAATGAAAACAATCTTTATATTTTAAATTTTGTAATAATACTTTTGCTACCACCTAATACTTGTTGAGTTTTTCATTTTTTACGAAAAAAAAAAAAAAAAAAAAAAAAAAACAATACCCGTGGGAAAAAAAAAAAAAAAAAAAAAAAACCATTACCAGGCGAAAGAAAAAAAAAAAAAGAAGAAGAAGAAGAAATACGCCCTCATCTGGCTTAATATTCTATACAAAAGATCACTGTACTCATAAGCACAATATCAACGTACACACGAGTGTATTTAACACATTGTTCATATTCACAAGCATATGATTATAATATAAATTTACTTTAGTTATCGTTGGATTGACTATCATGTAATTAAAACCCAAATTTTTATTTGCAAGTGAGTCATGCAATTAAGCGATTAGGATATTCGCCTAAAGCGAAGCTTGAATATTTATCATTAAAAAAAAAAAAAAAAATACATTTTTCAGCTAAGTTAGTTTAATTACTTTTTTTATCTGCGCACGTAAACTAACGATATACTTCTTCTGTCATTCTGTATGACATTTCGAAACATGACTTAAGGAGTCCATAAGCAAGATATGCCTTTCATTAGCAGGAAGCTACCATTCGAGATATATGTTCTTAGTTCAGAACTCTACATCAAATGTGACAGATTCCTTGCCATCCACATCACTTCAAACTAATATATAAGACCGATCTAAACCATTTTCAGTAGCGTTCGTCCTTGGGTCAAAACATGTCAAAACAATATCTCAAGATCAGGCGGACAGACAGACTTGTATGATGTATGTAGAAAGGGGATCCAGAAACTATCGGTACAATGAAAAGCGGGTCTATCTGAAGCGCTTCTGTGCGTTACATACGTCCGTACAAATTTAATATACCCCGCACCACAACAATAAAGATGCCCTACACACGTTCCAATCGTAAATCCAATCAACATCGGGAAAATCCAGATCAAAACATTTAGAAGAATCCGATTCCAATGGATTCTTAATAAATCTGCTCAATGCCAGAACCTTTTTCCAATATTCGATCACTTGTCTTTGGAGCGTTTAACCCTGTGGACATCTTGAAACTATCTCGAGAACATAATGTCAATAAAATATTTAATTTTTTTTAAAGCGATTAGACTAACCATCTCGTATAGATTTAAAAAAAAAAAAAGATGACCCGATAGTCGTAACTGCTTGTTCTCATCCTTCGGTGTAAATGCATTATTATAATAATGAAAATGTGAAGCCATTTCATTGATTGTCGGCGCATCAGTTGCACGATCGGGCACACTAGCTCTGTCACTTATCCCAGCAAATTTCAGTTCAATAATTCTCACAGATGGGATGTTGTTAAAGCTATTTGTCTGAAGTTCTAAATGATTCTGGTATGTATTTGCTGCAAGTTTCACTTTTAAACTAATCTACGATATTGATTGTAAGTTACACTGTTTTGCCTATTGTGAGCGTCAATTTTCTAACCTGCTCTGCGGTCATAAATATGACAAGGTTTAGCTTCTCACATCGATTTTGTCGGTCATAAGCGTTACAATCGAAAATCTTGACCTGATAGAGATATAGATATAGTTTACGAGATCTTCAATCCGAATTTCTGCATGCTATAAAGGGGAGAACAGACCCGTCAGTGGTGGGTATAGAAATTATTTGCAATCATTTAGATTCATTTAAAAATGCGTTGGGATAATCTTACCACCATAAAGGGTTTATTCGGGCTAAAGGGCCTATAAGTCGATATTTACAAATGCAGATATATATACATGAATATGGCATTAAAGGCAGGTATACTAGTGCAGTTCGGCGAGCCCAAGCGACTTAAACGACGATTTTTTTTTTTGTTTATAATAAAACCGATCTCCGATCGTTTTCTTATGACTACTTGTCTTCGGTATACGAAAATTGATTCAACATCAAAACAACTGTAACAAGAACATACTTTTTTTCTTTTATGACTAGTGATCGATGACAAGGACAGAATATATCCGAATGTCTATGTGAACATGTGAACATGAGTCTTAAACGATATTTAAACGTTTGTGTCTCTCTATTTGTCCGCTAAGGTAGCAGAGACGTAGTAGAAGAACAAACTTGGTCTAGAAATTTTTTCCTAGCATTTTCATATCAGACTGAACTCAGTCATTAGCTAAATAATCAATAATAAGCCGATAACGTTATTTATTTATGTTGTTATGTTGTTTTTATTTTCAAACTCCAAGTTTGATTCATCAATTTTTTTTCCCTCAATTAAGTTAAAAAGGTTTCTTTCTATTTCTTTTGTTTACTTAATTTCGGGAATTATTAATGTATGTGTCATATGCATATATATGCGATTTACTTGTATGTGTACATTAAGCATATGATATAATTATGATAATAATGATGATACAATTATGATAAGAAATAAAATACACTTCAAGCCGATAATTTATCTTCTTCTTCCTTTTATTTTTTATTTTTGAACATAAAAAAAATAAATCTATATTTAATTTGCATTCATCTCAAACCTTCACTTGGTTGAGACGAAGTCACGTGATATTTAAGTTTCTGCTTTCTCAACTATCTCACGAATCAGTTAAAAGAACAAACGATTAATTATATCGACATCTGGTTTTTGCAATTTATTGCCTGAAAAGTAAACTAAAAACGAACTTGACAAGTTGTCAAGTAAGTAAAAAACTATAAAGCAAAAAAAATACATTTTTGTAAATTGTATGCTGGTAGTAGCAGCAGCGAGCAATAGGGAAGAGAAGAAAGACTTGCCTTAAACGATCGTTAGGTATTTTAAAAACTTGTGCTTTTCAAATTGTTAAACGACGAGTGTTATTGATTACTCAGTCTTCTGAATGTTTTTTTTGTTTTTGTTTTTTTTTCAATTTTTTTAAATTAACTGCTTTCTGTCATTCCAAACCAAGTGGGCATGCGTTTGTCGCATGTCTCAAGTATGTATTGTAACAGAAAATATGGTTTTTATTTGTCTTGTTTGTTTGTTAGTTCAATTTCGCACTTGTTGTCTGTCGTTGATACATACATAATTACGCTTTATAAGTTTGGCTTTGTAGCACTTTGTCTTATGCTATTTATGTCTAACAGGTATGTGCATTTTGTCCGATAGTGCATAACAACTACAAATGCATTGTAATGTCATGTTTTCAGAGAACTTTATTTGCTGCTTTGTTTATGTAGTATCGGGCTGAAATTCTAGGTTTCGTTAAACCATATTCGATCTTTGTCTTAACACAGATCAATCAGTATGGACTTTGTGTAGATGATGAGTAAATGAATTGAGTCTAAGTGTTAATGAGCTTAGATAGAAAAGAAGTACAAGCAAAGTTCCCGTCGTTTGACAAACGATGTCCCCACCAGAAAGTTTCCTTAAAATTCTCAAATGTGAAACGTAACATGGTAAGTTTGGTGATTTGGTAATAACATAACCTTAAAGTATTAGTGACTCCGTGTCGGCATCACATAATTTTTTTCGTGTGCAAATGTTAACTTTTTGTGCCGAATAAGCGTCGTTTGCGGGAAAACTTACTTTTCCTCCACTGCGCGAGTTTTGAGTTTGAAGAAATTTGAATCCATTTAGCAAAATTCCTTTGGGAAACATTTGCAATTCTAGTCTGCAATGTCCTACCCTACCGATTTCACTTGTTCCGGTAGTTGGCTCATGATCTGTCTCGGCAGCGCTTTACGCTATAAGAAGATACCGAAAATTAATTCGATGAAAAGTTCTTCGGGCGTGGTTTTCTAATCTTGCCAGAAAGACGGGAACAACTAATGACTAGTGAGGAAAAATGTTAATTCATTTATTGTCAAGTCTTAAGTTTGTAATCGCGATGTGAAAAAAGCGAATAAATAGCAAAGAATATATACAGTAGACCAATAAAGTCTACATACAGTACCGAACATTGAGGTTTTTCTTATTAAAAACTGCATTTAAGGGCTGAGGGTCAAAAAATATGTTTTATAAAAAACCAAAACTTATATAAAATAACACATCAAGATTTTATAATAAACACGCCTACACACAGCACACACCTTAGAAGAATCGAAAGGGAACATTTTTATTTAACGGTACTTGGTTTTCGGTGCTTGCTTTCGTATATTTAATTAATAATTCTTTCCCTTAAAAACAAAAAAAAACACAAGACAATTTCATCAAACTTTTCGCAAGCACCTAGTACCTCTTAAGGGCTTAAGCAAACGATTCTGAATATAACATTCATCAGGAAGAACGTCAAGACTTTATGACGAAACCAAGCATCCCTCGATAAAGTAATGCTTGTAACTTGTGAGGTCTCTGCGGTGTTGCTCAGATTATCAAAGAATATCTATCATCGGAGTGTTACGAAGGTATTCACTAAAACTATGAACAGACAATTGATGCCTGCGATGCGCATCTCTGCATCAATCACTGAAAGAATGCCCCCTGTACGTATAACAAGGCGACAATCAGAACGAATGAACGAAAGATGTTTGCATTGGCCGGAGCGTAGTGGACGTGTGTGCCCAATAAGTTTGCAAGCCGAACACTTATTACAGCGACGACCAAGTGTGGTCGACCTTATCGTGATTTGAACCTGCGAATATTGATTTGGTAGTCGCGATTCCTGCCAACTCGGCTAAGGATGCGCATAAATAGAATTTTCTTGGCGTTTGCATCACGATGTGCTTTAGTCAATCCACTTCAATCCATTTTGTCATCGGAATCTCAACGCAAATCTTTCCGCGACTGGGTTATTCGTCCAACTTAGTTTCGCTTGACTTCTCGTTACTCGCGAAAGTCAAGGAAAGAAGAAAAATAAGAAAGAAAACCGAATCGAAAAACGTACTTTTTTAGATGATAGCAAGCAAGCAAATGTAGAAGAAATTCATATGAAATTTAAAAGAGACGTCAGTTAAATTGTTGTTAACCTAAGAAAAAAAGTACTCTTCGTGTGCAGGTCTTACCACATTTCGATCCCAATGCATTCTTAGATAAAATCCCTTTTTATTCGACATGTTATCCTAAATATTCCGCAAATTAAACTCGTACCACTGGGTTGTGAATAACGTGGACTTCGTTTACGATTTTAGAAGACTAGCTACGGCAAGCTCTTATTTACAGAGCTTACTAGTCAATTAGTTACAAACTGAAAGCTTTCAACATTTCACATGTCTTCACTGTATTAGGCTCACTCATGCTTGGTCCACTTGTCCTTCGACTATCACAATTCAATTCTCTCTGTCCCTAAATCTTTTGGAAACAAATCGTTAATATCAGATTTTATGATGATGATGCTGTTCTTCATCTTCTTATTTATTGCATTTCCTATGAAATTTTTTACCCTTTTCTTTAACTGTCAGTTGCATTAGAAGACTTTCGCTTATGACAACATTCCGATATAACGTCAGAGATTTGCTCAAATTTACTTTTATGCTTGCGTAACATTTTACAAAAAAATTGTCTTTCCACAGAATTCAAAATAGAAGAAGAAGAAAAGAAGAAGACTAATTTTACAAAATATGTGATTTTCGTAACAATTTCCTTCAATTCTTCTGTATACATGTATGTATGCATTATAGAGGAAAATTTCGATTGAAGAAATATTCAAAAATTATAAATTTTATAAGGAAAACGTGATTAGAGAACGATTGCCTTAACAAAATGTACCACTTTCTGCAGCCTATCACATACTGATGCGAATGTAAGTCAAATTAAAATCACAAAATATTTAACAATAAAGTAAAACGTAATACGTGGGGCGAGGAAAAAAATGTGAATGAAAATGAGCAAAAAAAAAAAAAAAAAAAAATCAAAAAAAATCAAAAAAAAAAAAAAAAAAAAAAAAATTTAACAATGACTTTTTGTTTTTCGTTGACATTATTGAAATTCTTTTAATGAATTTTATTTATGTGCACCCGATACTCATATTAACTTGTTTATCTTGCTTGTAACGTAATGTCGTTAAGTAAGTAAGCCAATGTAGTGCTGCTTTAAAGTTATTTGGCAATGTTGGGTTAAGATAAAGCAAAATAGGAAGAAAAAAAAAGGAAATGGAATCCTTAAGTCATCATCGCTTTCCTGCTCACTGTTGTACGGAATGCTAAGTTTATATCTTTTTGTTTTGAAAATTTGGAATAGATCAAGTATTAGGTTATCAAACTCGATAAGTTTACCTATCGCATCGCATTATATGCATATAAATCAATTATGGTGCAGGGATATGGGTATGAACTTTTCTCGGATGTAACCAATATCCGATCGAGAAAAGATTTAAGATTAGTTGACCTTTTATTAAAACCAATCGAATCGGAATCATTTTCGAGACATTTTCTCTTTAAACAAGCTAGATGTCCATCTGTCCATCTTTCGGCCTGGCAACGAAATTTGATGTCCACACATACAAACCGTCATTTTTAGAAAAACTTCGGAATAAACGGACGGGATCAAAGGATTTTCAGTACCGTGCGCTGTATTTTAAGTAAATTCCGGCAAAGTGGTGTAGTGTTTAAATTTTTCAGCCAATTTGCCTATTTTTTGTTTTGTTTGGTGTGTTCACGGAAAACTCTTATGCAAATTCTTTTGAAATATCAGATCAATTAAAAGTCGGCGATTTCCCAATGCGTCCGCGTACTGTTTCAAGCGCAAGGTATCTAAAATTTAGTTTAAACTAATTGTACTTTCATGTTCATTTTGGCTCATTGATGAGAAGGGAAGTGTGTGTGTGCATGTGTTTAAAACATTGCTTTTTAAAATAATTCAATGTCAAACGATTGCTTGGACAAAGGAAATAGTTGGCATTATTTAGCCAAATTTAATTGTAATTTTAAATGAATGGTTTATGACGTCCCCTGCTAACGGTTAACTTGTACTCTTACTGACTTACTTGAATGTATTTTGTCTTTCTATTCATTTCACTATCTTAATACGTTTTTTGCTGTCACTGATTTAATTCATTTCAAATAAATGTATTTATCCCAAACTTTCTATCTATATATATATATATCTGCATATAGTCTGCACAAGCGTAGATCTTTCAAACAAAGTGTTCGAGCGCAAAAAGGAAACAAAAAGAAAAAAAAAATCGAGTAAACTAAGTTAAAAGTTTCGTTTGTTAAAAAATCGGCGGTATATAAAGATTATATATATATATGTACATATATATTGTATTTACATATGCGCACGCCAATGGCCTTTAAATTTGCAAAAGGAATTCATTTGGAGTTCGATTGAAAATACATGCGATACTCAGCGAACAACTAACTACACAAAACTTTCGCACCATAAGCGAAATTCGGTTCAATCCGACTACCATTGATTGCTTTGATTTGTGTAATTAGATCTTGTGTGTGGTTCCTTTCGATAAATCAATCAAACTTGATGCGATAACATTATTTAATTTTATTTTATTGACGCTTACGTAACCTCAAAGCCATAAAAGCCTATTGTGATTGAGTACAATGTGCACTAAATGCGCAAACAAAAACAATGTCCACAAAGGATTCGAGAGAAAAGAAAAGGGATTGGGGGTAAAGCAGGAAGACAACTAGATTAATAGGAAAATCTATAAAACATAGCGTAGCACCCCTTTCATCCGAATACTAAATAGCTAGGTAATCTCATTACTTGCTGCAAAAATTGAATGAAGGTTTGTGAGATAATTGAGGGTGGGTGAGATAAGGACATGGAAATGTTTGCAACCTCCAAGGCTGGAAATTGTACGATCTTATAACTCTTACCTGAAATGATTTGGCCAAGGAGTACGTAACTCCAGAAATCAATAAATGGTTATTGCGAGCCGACTTAAAAGAAATGAAAGAAAGAAAGATTGAAAAGCTCCTTCAGTCCATGCCGTACAATAATGTTATGTAACTTAAGCAGAGGTCTGATTTTCATAAAGTTAGAGAAGGAACAGCAGAACATAATCTGACATATGATTATATTTCCTCAAGGAAAAGGTATATCTTATTACACGAGTATATAGTAGTCTGATTTTCTCAGATTTGAGTTGCTCGGGGTGCTATACTCTATTAAGAAATACACTTACATGGGAATGGCAGCCATGACAAATTTAAAGTCAGTGTTCACAGGCTCAAATCGCTGTGCGTTAGTCCATATCTGGTCATAGCCACACTAACTGCTTAGTCGGTAAAACTATGACACACAATTCACTACATTTTTTTGTCCTCACTTCTCTCTCACCGTCGCTATGGTGCACGTATAAGGGACATCACCCGATATAACAATACGAACGAAAATCGCTATCTTCACTTTCATACGGACCACTATTTCATGAATAAACTTAAGCCGTCGTTTCATAACCGCTATTGCTCTCATTGGCACCACTACTATTACCCCCTATATCAAAAATCTATTATTATTCAATTCTGTTATGTTTGCTGACCCTCACCACACAAAGGCATGAAGATGTACTATAATCTCTTTTCGCTTAACGCAAACATATGTAGAAAGCAAAACTAAAACGATATAGTCAGGCAAGTATGACTATTCAATACCGTACCCTATTTCCTGTAAGACAGACAGACATTCACAAACTACAGTTGTTGTTATGCGAAGGCTTTCCTTTCATACCAAAACTATATAGAGTATAAGAGAGTCTAAAGGCTGGACCGCCCTGGTCTAACTTTAGTAAACTTAGTTTTAGTTAGAAATGTTTATATGGAACGTCTTCACAAATTATTTCCTCCCAGTCAATATTTTCATAATCATTTGTTATGGTCAGATATACCCTTCCACCGATCATTGTTTAGATATATTAAAAAGTATACAATTTTTGTCCCCGACACCACTTGTAGTACAAAGTAGCGTTAATCGCAAGTCCAAACCGATTTAAGCTTGTCCGTTCATCTGTCTGTCTCTATAACAGTCGCAATTTGTGAGCGAACTTCATCAACGACTTTTTACTCATAGACGAGCGCGATTTAAAATGGATAGGAACGAATTATGTTTGTGACCACTCCCCCTACAAAGCCCTGTTTTAAAAAAAATATTAGGTGAAAAAAAAACTGCGAATTTCAAAATTTCTCAATCAAAAATTGCTAACTAATTGCGAACATTAATATTCGGCCTATTAAATTAATGGGAAAGCTTTGGATCGGTTGGGTCAATTTTTTTTAACCCCTTACTTATGAACTTTCCTAGACTAGAAGTAAGCCTTTATGTTCATGATGAAAATTGCTGCACAAAATCAATCTTACATAAAAAAATTAATTCCAAATTTGATCTAAGCAAGTCAATTTTGCTGCCCGACCCTGACCCATATAGGACTTCTTATGAAAATTAAGCCTTTATAAGGCAACAAAATGTGATTGTTAATACTTGATGATGATGAAAACAGATGAACAGGCGAATAATAGGATGAATGATAAGAAAATTAATTTTACTAAATACAGATCAGGTCACTTCACATTTTACGCCCTGTCCCCTATAAGAGCTCCTACGAAATATGCACTTATATGGAAAGAAGTTTCAATAATCGATGTCCTGTGTGATGTTTAAGGATCGATTTGGCCCAACTAAAATCTTATTAGTTTCTTTTAGGTTTCATTGTCTGCACGTCCTTCCTACTATGGTCTTAAAAATGCATCCAAAAATAGATAACAATAACTGAGAGAGAATAGTGCTAGAGAAACTTCCTGCTATCGAAAGATGACACATTAATTGTATTTGTAGCGGTCAAATATAACTAAACTCCGCGTGTACCTTCTCTCCTGAGTCAATTTGATTGGCTAATGTTGGCCGAATCAACGATTTGCATGGACGACACAATCAAATGATCATGTCTTGAATACTTCTAATTAAAAAATTATGATTTCCTTCAGTACTAAGAAGAGTAAAACATAACATCACACCAACAATTTAACACTAGAACTACCGCGTGGGTCCAATATGACCACTTGAACTTTGGAGCTTGCATGCACGCTTCCAATATATTTTGATGATCTTTATTTATATGAAAAGACCTTTAGATGCCCCTTTTTTCGAGATTTCGATAACATATGGGGACTCTTTGATGACCCATAAGTTTGGTGGAAAAGTTAAGAAATTTGAGGTAACCTTTTCTTGTTCGATTAAGAACACAAGGTTAACAAATGTTTGCGATTGCACAACAGTAGATTAGAAACTGAGACAATCTCGAAAAAGGCAACCATTTTTTTTTTTTTTTTTTTGATATTTTTGTCTATAATTTTTGATATCATGATCCGTAATAGTAGAAGTAAGTAAAATGCAAAATTTCGATAGTTCCAGTGTTAATATCGTGTAGAAATAATAAAAAAAACAAACACAAAAACGAAAATTTATTGTAATCTTGTGGCAAAAATAGCGCACTAGTAAGGACTTACGTCCGTATAGGAATTTGTCTTGAAAGCCACGAAAACTGCATCTATATAAAATAAAATATGATTCTCAGGAAATCTTTCCTTTTTTTTTACATTTGACATAAGACTATAAAGTAAGTTCCTTATGAAATAAGAAAATTTATTTCGTATAAAATTCGCAATGTTTTTATAATAAAATGTTATTATGTGTAAAGAGTTTTCACTTAAGAGCACTACATAAAATAGATGTGCAATGAGTGCATGCAAGCGATTCTTTCATTGAACTTTGTACTTACCGTGCATTTTGTTTCACGCTTCTTGCGACAATTATTCGCATATTGAGGACGCATTTTTGAACATTCAGTTGTATTGCTTTATATATGGCATTAGATGGCAGCATCATATGCTCACATTATTTTTTATAAGGCACAAGCGTACAAAAAATTCATGTTCTATTTGATGAAAAGAACAACAATAATATAGATTAGAAAGGGAACTAACTAGGCAAGCGAGGGAAATGAATCGCACAACTATTAAAAAAATTAAACTCGTAAAAGCATTCACCGGATAACATAGTAGAGCTTTTTAAAGCCTGTGAAAAGACTTTGATAAATAGTTAATAGAGCTTCTTATAGAGCACCATGAGATTCCTGTGAAAGGAATTCCCTCACATAATCACTTTTCATATATGTCAAAATAGCCGAAACTTTCTAGTTTCGCTGAGTCGAAATTCAAAGAATTATTAGAAGCATTCGTCGGAAAAAATTTGCTTTTATATGGAAAACTGCACAACAGTTTAAAGATTGGCTTAACGTGGAAGTCTCAAATTAGGCGATTTTTCAATGGTCGGTTTCTGAAACTTGCTACAAAATAGTTCCGAAGAGTTTTTTTTTTTTTATACATATACATAGGTCCTAACTGCGGACATTTTAGATTCTACAATGGTGATCGACTGCCTTCAACATAATTTTAAGTATTCATCAACAACGACCTCTCAAAAGGAAAATTCTAATCTTTTCTTCTTGTAGAAGGTTTATGCAGTGTTTAGACTCACTACTCACTTCGAAACCCCAACTATAATCTCATGGTTTCCTTTAAATACCTCTGCAAAATATTTAACAAAGCTGTGCTGTGGCGTTTGAAGTGGAAAAGAGACAGCAAATAATAGTACTAATGGTATTAATCGTAACAATAACGAGTAAAAGCATTGTGGTGAGGTGGTAGGCTTACCACCCTACACCACTCTACAATTGTTTACATAATCCCTTTCCAAGATAATTCTATAAGGGAACGTGGCTCGATCAGAAATATTTTTATGAGCGTTCGTCCTTGCGCCATAACACGACGGTATATCAAATTTCATCAAAATATCTGAAAAATTGCGATCTGTAGGTGGAATACCAAAATACATGAACAGACGTCAAACGGATAGACGGATAGAGTAGCTTCGATCGATTCAGAAAATGTTTCCGAATCAATCGGTATAATAAAAGCGGCATCCATCTCTGCTGGGGGTTACATACCAGCTGGCACCAAGTTAATATACCCTGTACCACAATTGATCGATACAGTAGTAGTTTTATGAAAAAATGATGTCATTTTCGGAATTTCACGACAAAAATCGCTTCATAATAGTACTTCGGCATTTTAAATTGATGTGAGAACTTTGGTTCGGGTGGGGCAATTTTTTGAGTCCCTTGTCGTATCCCCCTTTCTACGGTAACTGATTCTTATATGATAAAAAGGCTGCTTGCTGAAAACTCGTTCATCACAATAATTTAACATAAAAATTAACTCTAACGAATTTGGATCACGTTGATCTATGATCTCAATTTCATTCCATTTAAGGGTTCTAATGAAAAATCAGGCTTTATATGCCAAAAATTTGTAATTTTCCAAAGGTCTCCTTAGTAAATTAACCAGAAGGAGACTTGCATCACAATATATGTAGGGGCCCTCATGAACGCATACCCTTCGATGGCGATAGAGCCTACTTTTCGGACGAAAGCAACTGGAAAACTAATGAAGTCTTTTCGGCAAGCAAATTAAGTTCGCACACAGTTGGATGACGTTCGTTGACGTTGTACGAGGGCTTTGATGAAAATGATGCATTTAGACAAATGATAAAGGAATGCCTGGGCTAGACAAAGTGATGTAGCGTATCTAATGGTTGACAATACCATTCTTGCTTATCTTTATGATGGTGTTATAATTTGCGTGTGTTTTGCTTCCTAAATTTTCCAGTGCAAATGACATTTATTTCCGCGATATCGAGTAATGTGTTCGAAATGCGTTTCGGATAAATGCTAATAGCGTTTCCACGTTAATGAGTTAATTAAATATGAATTTCACAAAAGCGTCAATGTGTCAAAAAAATAAATAAATAAATAACAAAAAAAAAAAATCAATTTAATTATAATTAGTTGAAAATCCACAATGTGCTAACAGCAAATGCAAAAATCACTTATAACACGCGATAACATACCGGTAATAGTAAGTAAGTAGTAGTAGTTGTAGTAGTTATTCGAACAGCATTCTAAATTCAAAGCAAGTAAGCGGTGATTCTGTTGCCAACTAAATGAAAATAAATTCATACCTATATGTGTATAAATAATGCAAATATTTACATATAATGTTGGTTTGGCTTTTTTGTTTTGCGTTGCAACAAATCGTTTTGATCTGTTTTCCTGCTCCATCAATAAAAAAAAAAAAAAAAAAAAAAGTCACGTTAAATCAATATTCAGAATAATCTTCACACTCGTGCATACGTATTTATTTTATTATTTACCTAATTTAGTATAATTTTCATGGTAAAAGAGAAAAAATAATAAAATAAAATAATGTATACCTACCTACCTACACGCACACACACACACAGATCAGTTAGTAATAATTCTCTTGTTATTAAACTAATTCAATCCGTACATAACCGCCAAACTGTTATTGAAATTTTAACTGAATTCTTGAGCCGCACAATTGTCGAGAATTGATTGAGAAAATATGCAAAAAAAAAAAAAAAAAAAACGAAAACGAAAACTAACAGCATTGATTATCATGGCCGTGATCTTGAATGTTAATCTCTAGATGATAAAAGTGTAATGTCGCTTTCTTACCCTTATCTGAGAAGTGAAGTTTTAGAGTGAAGGCCATTGTAAAGTTTTCAGAATTTCTTCTTTCTTTTCCTGAACAGATATAATAGATTCTCTAAATCTTCTCGAATATGTGGAAAAAAATCGATTACATGAAAAAAAATGACTTCCATGTTATTTATTATTCTTAACTTATTCTGAGGCCTTGAAACAAAGACGACCGGGATCACATGAATCTCAACTAAAAACTTGCAACCTAATATAATCTCTGCTACGCTAACCAGATGTCCTTACATAGTGTTAACTGCTCGCATCGATTTTGATAGTATTTTCACTTGAAAAAAGTCGATAAAAGTCGGTATATAGTAATTAAAATATTTCCTATCATTTTCTACAACTTTTCTCAACTTTCTGGCAACATGGCGATACCCTGTCAAAAGAACAATGGTTTGACAGCGATTCAATCATCGATTCACTTTCACACTTCTTCAGCATTCGGAACCGCGTGTCAGCCAAGCCATGCTGCATCGATCCGAACAAGTGGTAACCAGAAGGCGCTATGTTTGAAGAGTACGCAGGATGTGGCAACAATATATCCTTGACGACTCTTGCAATGTGTGGCCGAGCATTGTCATGTCAGAGGATGACTTTGCGTCTGTTAACAGCTACTACTAGTATTTCTTGCAGCGACACATCGTTCAGTTTGTTCAATTGCCATCGGTAGATGTCGGCAGGAAAAGTCTCGTTCAGTTTTAACAGCTCGTCATACACTACACCTTGCTGATCTCGCCATATGCTCAGCAAAACTTTATGACCTCTCACGTTCCGCATCGATGTCAATGTGGATGGCGCTGTTGGACTAACCCATGACTTTTTGCGCCTGTGAATGTGAGTGGTAGTAGACTAACTTTTCATCGCTAGTCCGGAATCACAGAAAGCTCCTCTTGCAATGAAATTACGATCTTGAAACGGTTTGAAATGGCATTTTCTGTCGATTCGTATGATAGCCGTTTTGTCTCCTTTTGGATCTTTGCCATCTCATGTAAACGCCTAGAAACAATTGATTCGTCAACTGCTAAGCTGTCGGACAGTGTTCTGAAAGTTTGATCTACGATTTTCTTCAGTAAATTTCCGAATTCATTGTCTTCGAATTTTTTGGTCCTTCAGACCATTCTTTGTCACTGGCATCAAAATCATCATTTTTATCATGGTCATAAGCTTCAAAGAGTGTTTGATAAGCTGTAGTAACAAGTGTCTTTAAATCAAACAACAAAGCTAAAGAATGTCGAGAATGTGATCTCGACCTTTCCTTGACTAGCGTCTGAATTCACGGAATAACTCAATAATACTAAATGGAAAACTGTTATTTTATGAAGAGAAAGCTCAACATCATTGAATGTAACCGTTGTGCGCATTGATCCTTCGCCCCACTTTATCATTTTCATCAATACAAGTCGCTGCGATAGATTTTACTTTGGCTTCCCTGTCTTTCTTTTTCCTTACCACCGTGTTACACGCATAGGTTTTTGTTTAGAAAATGTTTTGTCTTTGTTTCGTCTTTGACAGATTTGCTAAAGCAAACATTTGCTAGGATAAAATCGTCGAGGAGAGAGAATGAGATATGGAAAGGCATTTTTATGATTCAAAGATTGCATCCTAACGCTCAAAAATGCTTATATCAACGCATTTTTCAAAACAGCCCACGACATAACGTTTACGATTTTCATTCTGTTTACCCGAGTTTTTTGCAATACCTTCCTATGGCATATTTAAAACAACGTTTTCCCGACCAAGACATAGGAGAGTTTTGAACATTTTTATATCTTGCACTACTTGTGGTGCAAAATGTACTTTAAGTTTTTGTGCTGATGCGCAGCATCTAGATGGACGGAAGATAGACCCACCTATTATTAGATCTACCGGCCCACAGTTACTTTCCATTCGTCTGTCTGTCCGCCTTGTTCCCTTGTGCTCAATTTAGAGATAGCAACTTTGAAAATATTTTGATGCAATTTGTTACACCGAGCTAGTTGTTTGGCCCGACACCGATTGTAAATGTTTCGGATCGGACCAGTTCTTCGATCGCTTCCCATGTAAAGCCTTATTTTGAAAACTCATTATATGAATAACTGTAGGGTGGTGTGGGATATGTACTAGTGAGCCCTGACCCACTTTAGGGTTTCTACTCGTTTCTGTAACGAATAAAGTTCGAGAAAAGAAAATCCTTTAAAAAGAAACAAATTTTTCATCCGTGAAACATTTTATGGTTAGTAGATTTCCTTCGCTAATTGTCTTTTGTTTTATTGCCATACTTTGAAGGACTGCACAAATTCAAATAGGGGGGAAGATATGTCTTGGGCTAAATTTTCTCATATTCATCACTAATTAGCGTTCAAATTGAAACCAAGTAAAAACACTTTAATGGGACACTTACAAAGTGATACCGAATCGATCGATTTATCTCAAGTCCGTCTGGATGTTACATTGGATGTACATTCACCCAAAGGTACTACGACCTTGTATCACAAGTGGCGTAGGGTATAAAAATTACACGATTACGCAAATTCCGTATAAACTTTATGCTGACATTAATTATCGGCAAACGAGTCATACCTCCGGTATATTTCCAGCAAATGACGAGTAAATAAATGCAAAAGCGACAAGTTCAAGTGATAGAAACAAAATTATATAAATTCGGTTTTCATTCAGTGAAGGAAAATTACAAAATATTTGTTTAACTATTTGCTGGCAATAAAATTAAGTGCACATGTATTAGTATTTTTCTCATTTGTTAATGTATTTCTCTTTTTTATAGTAATTTATATTTTCTTGTTAAGCGATAAACTAAACATTGTTTCAAACACTCTTGAAAATGAAGGAGAATTTCAATGAAAAAAAAAAAATTGGATGTAGTTTGACTTGAGCACACTAATCTTACACTATCTTACATAATCGGCGATTGGTTATCACGAACCTGTTAGCTACTAAGATTTCAGTTATTTCGACTTGATATGCCCGGCGAGGAAAGCAAATTGACTTTGTTGAGTCGCTGCATACATCGCCTACAAAAATCTCTTGAAAAAAACAACCAATAAGAAAATTGTATTCGGTCGTGCCCATCACTAAATTTCAGACTCCCTCTGGGTGCGACAGATTCTTTCTATTTTCAAAATCAAATTGGAAACTTGTCTGGTCTATGTGTTGCACTTTCTGAGTAACAAGCAAAACGCTCGGAAAGCAATGATCTTCATAGTTTTTGTTGCATAGGCGTATAGGCATTCTGGGCGTGTCCTTTGACCGGTTGAACAGATACTACCTACTTGAGCAGACGAACCGACGGACATGCTTAGACACTTTCCGAATTCGAAAGTGGCCAAGAGCTTATATACTGGATGGAGTCTTTAAAACTTTCTTTTGCGTATTATAAGGGCATTGGAAAAAAATTACATTTTTTCCATTTTCCTACGCATACTACATGATCACCCATAGACGTTCAAATGTTTGCATATTTATCTGCTGTAGTTTGTGAACAATAAGCAAAAAAAAAAACAATTATTTTTTGTTTCTTTGAAAGACAGACGTGTTCTCAGTTTACGGCTGTGCTTTGACCGTTTTGGGCCCTTTTCAATACCAACCTGCGTGCAAGAACTTCCAATATGGCGGCTTAATTTGGTGTCGATAGCTTCATTTTTACGTCCAGGAGAATATTTGCAACGGACAGACGGACATGCTCATATCGATTCAGAATTTTACGCTAATCAAAAAAGATATATTTATATATGTTATAATTCAGGGGCGAACACAAGTTATGCGAATGCGAGTCGCAATAGTTGCGGATCTTGTGAATGAAAAATGGCGAGTGGCTTTTTCTTTTTTTAGAGACAAAGTTATCTTTGGACAAAAGGTCAATGGATTAAGTTTTCAATATGGCAACGCTAAGCCTCTGTTCGCCGTATATTCCTCTCTGTTCGATTAACATCCATTTCGTCCATTGACTTATTGGCTGCTTGAGCGGAGTTCGCCTTTTCACAACGTTCTGAGTAGAACTTCCATACTCGATACTCGTTGAACCTCACAATACATCTGTTTGCGTAAATAGCCTCAAAAAGTCAATTTTCCTTTCGTTATTCCATTCATTCCTTTTCAATTCTGTCAAAAAGATGAGAAAAGTGTGTAGCTAGCGATGGACAATACTTTGGACAAGATATAGTCTAAGCGCTTTCCTTCATATCGAAAGAAGAAAATTATAAATCAGCCAGACTGAACTTTTACATCTACTAAACCTTATAAAGTCTTCGTAGTCGTAATTCGACGATCAGCAAGAGAGAATCAAGAGAGAGTATAGCGTTTGCTTCTAAGCACAAGTCATCCAGACGACATCCTCTGCAGTGAGTTATGGAAACAAATGCGAGTAAAAATAATCATGTTGTCCTTGAAAGAATACAGTTCTCGAAAATATTGTTTGGTTAGAAGCGCTCTTCATGCAAAAACAAATCCGTATAATCCCACGAGCACATGAGCACATGAAACACAGCCGGTTTCTCTTACCACAATTGAAAGTCGCATATGCTTGAGTGTAAAGAATGTTTGCCGAGGTGTCCCTAATACCGGAAAGGATAAATTTAAAACCTAAGAAAGTTCCAGAAAATACATACTTTTCTTACATACACACAAATTAAACAAATTAAAGTCATTTAAGTTAATTATCTAATATGTCTTAGGAGGTTACTTACCTCCTCCTCCTTCAATATTTAATGGTTTTTTTTTTTTCTCTATTTAGAAATTTAATTATTTCAGCCATAAAATGTACTTAAGACATGTAAAGAAGAAGAAGAATCGTTTGTTGCAAATTAATGATAGCACACACACATTGTAATCTCATTACTTACTTACATTGTTAAATATGTGTAAAGGAAAATTTCACATACATTTCAATTTTACTCAATACTCGATTTCGTTATTTTTAACGACTACACGCGTGCATCCCTCCACAACACATTATGCCATTTTTTAAGATGCCAATAAAATTACTTTTATCACATTTTGTACCTACGTACAAATATGTACTTGATGCACTTTAATGAAAACTTCACTATAACTTCATATGGACTAATAAAAAGTGCGATCGAATTCTGGTTGAGGAGACATCGCTTGTAAATGCGGTGAATGCACTCCGAGAAAGATCAACTTCACTTTGAACTAACATGAATGTGATGCTAAATAAATATCCGATTAATCTTATAATTAAGATAAAAGAATTTTTAATACGATTCACAATCGCCTGATGTGGAGAATAAACTTGCATATGCTCCTGATGGGCCTGGGGGAAGAGATTGATTTATTTACCTTTTTAATTTTCTCTTTTATTATTGCCGTTAGGATCGGCACAGGTAGACGCCATCACAACATGTTACTTTAATAGTGCCTCCAATATATCTTTGATCAAAAATCTATCTGTCGCATTCGTGTATTCCCGTGAAATGGTAGATGGGTGTAGGCAACTTGGACATTGGTACTTGTACGGTATAAGTTTCAGTTGTTTACAAACCGTCCATTAGTGTATCTTTAAGTGGAAATAGGTGGATCTCAACTGGCAGCATTTAAGGCGCTGCGTTCTATTGTAGATTAAGTTGTGAAAAAATGCAGCTAAAGCTACGGAATTGATTATTTTGGCCAGAAATGAAAATTATCAGCAAAGTGTTTTCGAATAAAGCTCTGAAATTCACGTCCGTCCGTCCGTACGCCCATCCATCTTCAACAAAAGCCGACGCAGCAAATGGGGAACTTTTCCAGAATGCCGATTATATGAAAAAAAAAAATCATGCAAAGTAATATTTTGCTCTAGTGAAGAAATAGGAAGAATCTGCTTCGGAGGCCAATAGAGCATTGGTTAAACGACATCTCACATACAATCGTACTTCAGAAACATTCGTTTTTCTCTTTGCAAACTTGGGCAACTCTACACACATGTTACTTTTTCGATTATATGTATCGCCTTTGCCATATTCCCTCAGGGTATGTGTTTGCAAAAGACAAAAAAATGCTTCATCACTCCACAGTCACGAGGAAAATGCGAAAAAAAAAACTGCTTTTCAAGCTATCCCAGCGGAACTATTCTAACATAACTGAAAGAAAAAAAGAAAATGTTTTTATTAAATTAACTAAAGTCTCATTAAATTGTATTTGTTTTTCAAAAAGACAAGCGATTAAATCAACAATTTGTCGACCACTTTTGAAAGGGTTGGGTAAAAACCATACGCTTTAAATCTTGTGTAGAAGGGAAACTGATGTTTTAAAACAATTCTGCGTAAAGATGAATGATATCATCCTCGTAAGATTGAAGAAGAAAATCTGCCAAAAAGCTAATGATAGGTAGGTAGGAAAGGTAAGACTAAAAACAAACAAGACAAGTTGTCATGCCAATGATCGCCGAAAAAGGTAAGAGTATGGCAAATGATACGTGATTCGTTTATGAAGGAAGTAAAGTTACCTGCTTTACAGACGGTATGTCCAAAAAATCCACCATTTTGGCATTTTTTCTGAAGGGCGTACTATTCATGAGAAATTTTATATGGACTTGCACCTGACAGAGGTAGATCCATGTGATTCCAACTTGATCCACTTAATTTTTAGATCAAATTATTTTCACAAACAATTGTTTATCTTATACACGCTGGTGGACGTACGTGGCTCAAATTTGGTAAGGTTGACTTGAATTACTATTGTGAACCAATTTTCGTGATGAAATATTGAAAATTAGTCTTTCTCATCATATAAAGATTCAATTGTCGTAGGCACGGTTACATGAGAGGGGATTCAAAAAATTTCATCAGCCGATCCAAAGTTTCCACATCAATTTAAAATGTCGAAATACTAATATTCACCGATTTTGTCGAAAAATTTTGAAAATTGCAATTTTTTTTCATATAACGACTTTTCAAAACAAGGCAAAGTGGAACGATTCAAACCATTTTCAAAAGAATTTGTCTTTGGATCAAAATACGCCAGCGTACTAAATTTCATCAAAATATGTCAAAAATTGCGGTAGGTAGCTTGAACACAATATTACGTAGACAGACATCAAGCGGACAGAGAGATAGGCTTAAATCGGTGCAGAAAGTGACTCTGAATCGATTGGTATAATAAAAGATCGATCTATCTCAATATCTTCTGGGTGCTACATACGTTCCGCGCAAACTTAATGCATTATGTATCACAAGGGGTGTAGGATATGACTGCGACCTATAGATTAAATAGGAAAACAAGAGGGATAGGCGGACAGACAAATTTAGATTGTTTCAGAAAGCGATTGAGAATCGATGGGTATAATAAAAGGTGGGTCTACCTCAAGTCCTTTTGGTCGTTGCACACATCCGAACATCCATGTACAACAAGAGATGTTTTTAATTATTTTATTTAATGCGTTTATTCGTCACAATGGATATGTTCATAATCAATGAAGAGTATAGATCAAGCGCTACAATTACGTCTTCTTATCTGCGAAACTCAAAATGTAATTGTAAGCATAAGTTAAAGGAAAATGAGTGAAAAGCAAAATTCATGTCTTTACAGAAGTAGGTGGAGTTTTCGCTTGTTCGCTGTGGTCTCCGAATGACCACTTTTTCCTCCCTTCCCAAACAAATAGTAATCTCAAGTCCTCGACTTTGCTGAGTAAACCGCATGGGCTAGCATTTCCCAGTTATGTGCTCCCAACGTGTCGGGAACGATTTTTTTTTGTATGGATGGATGGTCGGATGTCATGTGAAAAATTAAATTAATGTCGGCTTTTTTAATATTTCGTTCTTATAAAACAGATTATGGATTAGGGTTCATAAAAAGTTGATTTTTAAGAACATTGTTAGTCAAGTGACATATGTCCGATATGGTCGTTTTAAACAAATTTGATCATTTTCATTCGTAATGGATCCGCCTTTGTTATCATGCGCACCCTCTAAGCAGAAAAGTCAGAAGGTAAGTGCAGCATCATATTCAAAAGTTCATTTGGATATATTTGCAGATTTTTAATGCGACCTCAATCACAGATAAGCATGTAATCTAACCGGTTGACGAACGACTTCACTCAAGAGAATCATACTTACAACACTCCATTTCAAATTCCCGTTTTGTTAGTGGATATAACTAAAGTTCTGCCAACTCGTTATACACGCACTTGGTATGATTGTAAATTTCAAGATGAATGTATCCATAGTCCTCGACAGAGGGTATAAAAAATTTCTAAAACCAGCACACAATGCCGACAGCCATTTCCAGATTGTTATGTTTTCTATGTGGTATATCCATGTACATGTATATAGCTATAGTATGTATGTAGTAAACTAGTGTAACCATTTTATAACGTAAATCGTGCTCTATATAAGAGAATTTGATTGCTATTAGGATCAGGGTTCGAAACCCATTTCCATTGAGTATTATTTTTAAATGACATAAAACGAACGCATTCCTTGTTTTATGTGATCACGCAAGTTATGTTTGCCTTTGTAACATGAGATAGGTTTCGATAATTAAAAATTATATATTCTTCTTCTTTTTTCTAACATTGAACACTTGAAAACAAATTGTCAAGATGGCCTTTGGCTATCGCATGGTCTAGTGGTTAGGGCAGCCGGCCATGAGCGAGAGGACCCAGGTTCGATTCCTGGTGCGGTATGCCTACACAATTTGTACTTTACTTTGATATGACTTTGCGTTCAGATTGTAACATAATTAATCCAAACCTTAAGAATAACGCCCACAAATATAGTGGATCGTTGTTCTCTTTTGGTGAATTTTTTTTGTTTTCCTTATTTTTTTTTCTTTGCTTTGTGAATTCTTTGGGAATTAATAAAAAACAAGTATATCGTGTAAAAAAGTCAATTTTTTCTTCCCATGAAAAAATTGTCCCTGAAAAGATTAAAATTCTGGTTTCGGATCTCTGCTGCAATTTACTATACGGAATTCAACCAAGCATACGTACATGAGCGTTGATGAAGTGATAAAGCAAAGTGCCGGCGAAACGAGTAGAATTACTTCGCTAACCATGGTAGAGTACACGAAGGTTATTGATATGCACCGTCAATGAGACAGAGATGTGAGTTATTCATTAAATTTAGATTTCAAAGAAGTCAATGAAAATGGTTGGCACAGGTGGGCAGAAAAATGGTTAAATCAGTCTCCCGACCTCAATCTTGTTGAGAGTCTTAGCGTAGGTTTGAGATCAATAAAAAAGAATTATTGAAAAATATTCAAAAAGGGTTTTATAATATCCCAGAAGAGATCTTCTGTAAAAAAATTTCATCTACACCTACCGGAATCGAAGCGATCCTTAAAGACAATGGTGGTTATACCGGCTATTGACTGCTGGAATTAATTTCAATAAAAATGGTATTTCATCTTTTCTACGCTTTTCTATATTCACCTGTCTTACTGTCCACCTGGAGATATGTGGGATATTTTTGAATTGAAGTTCCTTCAATTTTTGCTTACACTTAACATTACTCCAAAGCCATTTTTAAATACTGAAATGTTCCTACTTTGGAAATAAACGATAAATATAATGCATAGTAAGAGAAAATAGGTAAGGAATAATCCCCACTAACTTTTCTCTCCCCACCTATTTTTCTGTCCATCTGTCATCTATATATATAGGTGCAGGCAGAAGGGTCGTACTTATGCAGTAAACGGATTTATCCTTCCATCTCAATGTTTCATAACCGAAAAATCAGAAGCATGAAAATAAAAAATTTCATTATCGCTTTTCTAACCTAATCCTCTTTGAGATGAATAACTTCCCTTTTAAACAATATGCTTCTGAGTTTCCCCTGCCATAGCAGAGGTTAATAATAAGTAGTAACTGAGACCAGTACTCAGTATGGTATGCATTCACAGGCCGAAAGTCTAACCTTCGGTCAGTCGTTGTACCCTTCAAAGTACATACATATTATGGATTTCTAAATGTTAGACGAAATAATAAAGTAAACGTATCCTCCGGCTTCGAGCGAGGATGCAGAAAATCGGCAAAACCGAAATACAGCCCAGGCAGTAAAGTTTGTATGTCTCGTTTTACATTTCTACGTATGTATATATATACATATTTTACATATTCTATGTTCAGCCCATTAGGTTGTTTATTATTATTATATATATGTATATGCCGTCGACTGATGTATATATATATACATATCATAAAACATGATCATCG
Source organism: Glossina pallidipes (assembly GCA_000688715.1). NCBI lineage: Eukaryota > Metazoa > Arthropoda > Insecta > Diptera > Glossinidae > Glossina > Glossina pallidipes. The sequence goes on along the minus strand of KK499906.1, from coordinate 450,041 downwards.
TCTACAATAATAGATTTTGGTCTGTATAAGAGAATTTGATCGTTATTGAGGTGCGGGTTCGAAACTCATTTGCATTGAATATTAATTTTCAATGACATAAAGCGAAGACATTTCTTGTTTTATGTGATCGTGTAAGTTGTGTGTAAGATTTATATTTTCTTCTTTTTTTCTTAACTTTAAACATTTGAAGACAAATTGTCACAAGGGGTTTGGCTATCGTATGGTCTAGTGGTCAGGGCAGCCGGCTGTGAGCCGGAGGACCCAGGTTCGATTCCTGGTGCGGTGGCTGGACGACGCAAGTGGTACTTTGTTTTGTCGCTATAATAATAAATTTCGGGCTCTTAAAACTTTTCGAAGCTATTCAATGCAGATAATATTTCTAAATCGAAATTAATACGAATTTTTTTTGCAAAAATCAATATTGCAAATGCCTTCGCACGACTTCACGACATCTTCCATTTACGTTCTTCATTAACATAAATGCAAAATCTCTTTACACATGACTGTCTGTTTAACGATCCCTTTGTCGAAATCACGATTAGCATCTCAACGACTCTTCAGCGAAACGAATTATTTCTATTATTTTTGTTAGGTTAACCTGAAAAGTATATTATGCTAGTATTTACCATTCGTAATAAGGGTCGCTTGTATCGTTCAGGCAAAAAATATATGCTGCCGGCGAACACTCTTTATTTGGTAGAACATACGAGATTTTCGTTGAGCGATTGTACAAAAAGTGTTTTGTTTCAAAATTGCTTTCGAAAATTTATCTCAAAGTATAAAACGCTCAGTAATTTTATGACTCATAAGCGCATGCTTTCAAAGTTTCTTAACACTGGAACTACCGACGTATATATCTATTTCTCGATTTCCTACCTGCCCTTTGTCCATTCGCCATAGTCGCAAAAATAAAAGTAGGCAACTGATAATTAGCACAAACATTCCTTGATCGATTAAGAATCTAAATGAGAAAGAAATCATTGCGATCTGCCTACATATACGCCCGCCCGCATAAGTGAGAAACTAAAACAATCTCGAAAAAAACGATAATTCGTTCATGTGTTCGTCTGTAACTTTCGATCCTGTAAAGATATTTGGGTAAATCTGCTCCGAGTCCATTTGCAGGCTTGATTTGAAAATGGTGTCGATCGGTTCACTAATACGCTCGCAGTTAACAATGCAATTGTAATTCCCATTTACTTCCAATTTATTTCTAATGTATTTGCTATTGGGTGGAAAGAAATACTAATGTGTGTTCGGATACATGAGAAACGATCGTATAACGTATAATATCGGGGCTATTTCCGGATTGACAATGAAGGTGAGCCTGACGAGCACTTGAGTCATAGGTTTTACGAAATGTCTTCCCGGGATCGATAGTTATAAGTGAGGATGCGAAAAAGATGTCGGCGTTTTCTCGTCGTTTCTTCACTTGTCTTCCATATTGCCGGCAAGCATAGGAATAGAGTGCGCCCAGTTTTTAACCTCATCGATCAAGGAACAATTTCAGGCTATGGCATGCCGACAAAAATAGCGGATCAAAATGATCCCTTTTGGTGGAAATAAGTATATATCGTCAGCATCCCAGGAAAATAGACCAGCTAAAGGTCTGTTACATGCTTTACTAGCGTGTTCTTGAAGATCGCAAATTAAAAAGGATCAAAATGACATACTCGGTAGTACGAGTGTTAAGTTATATATGTATGTACAGGGTATTTCCATATGAGATAACATCTTAAGTATCGTTTCATTTTTTTAATTGTCATTGCGATGACATTAGACAAGTGAAAGGTCAAAGCTTTTAAGATACATTCGGCGATTGGATGCTGGGAATGCGTGAACAAGATTATTTTGAAGTTCGTTTTCATTCGTTTCCATTACGCAGACCTACAAAATCTAGTAACTAGGTCTAGTTTACAGCGACTGAATTGCGTTGCGAACGACGTTGGCTGCCTTTTTCGTGCTTGAAATTGATGGTATACGTCAACTGTCGCACACTTCGTGAAACAGTAAATCGATTGCATGATTGCTTCAAAATGACACCTCTTGTTAAAGGACTCTATATATGTATATATATTTATAGGGAGCTTTAATTACTAGTCGTAATTATGAAATTTTATTGATGCAAAACAAATCAGTGTCAACCTGTCATAGATAGAGAAAAGTTTTTCATTTTTTTTAAAACAAATTTTGTAGGTATATGTGTTGCAATGTCTGGCCTTTTCTTCGTCGTGTTTCTTATGAATTAGTTAAGTTAGTTGACCCGAATCCGAACTTTTCAATAAAACGTTAAATGACAAGAATTGTTTGAATTTATTTTAATTAAAAACAAGTACAAATGTTCTAGTCGGGTAAGAAGGAACTCCCAATACCCTATAACGATGAAGAAAATTAGAATTTTTTATCATTTCAAAATCAAGACTTTTCGCAAAAGTCTTATACAAGAAGCAGGTCCAGATTATATAAATTTACAAAATGATTTTTTATCAATTGACACAAAAGTGAAATGAAATCAATTCCACGTCATTTCATTACATCGTCACAAACACACTCTGGTGTAGGGTAAAATCCACCTGAACTAAAGACCTTGTGTTATATGCATTATATGTATATATTTTATATATATATATATATATGTATATATATATATATATGTATATGTATGTATATGTATATATATAATTATATATACATATATACATATATATACATATACATATGTATATATACATATACATACATATACATATATATATTGTATGTATATCTTAAAACAGACCTCGGATACCCCGTATTTATAAAAAAACCCCATGGTATGGGATGTCAGTAACGTGATGTAACGTTTGACTCTGCCTTCATATGGAAATTTTGGTATGGAACCAACACATTACTACTTATTCATAACTACTTTCGAATTAAATGTTCGATCACTGATCTCGCGAATGCTCGCACGCTAATTATGTATGTTTTTTTTTTGTTCTTTAAATATTAGAAACATAACAATCGAACATAAGCTTTCAAGAACGAGTATAATAAGTAAGACATTTACACACGCGGTGCTTCAACACATATGCGCGCACCGTGAAATGAGTATAAAAAAATCGCGAGTTTGTGTCTTGTCCCACTTTCATTACAACTATCGCGCTTCCTTGATAACGTGATTCGAAAATTTCAAACAAAGGGCTAAGTTGCTAAGTTTGAATTTTCATACGCTACATATCGCGTGTGGTACCAGCTGATGTATATTAAGTTTGTGCGCATACATGCAAGACACAAAAGGACTCGAGATAGACCCACGTTTCAGAATCACTTTCTGAATCAGTCTAAGCTTGTCTGTCCCCCTGTCCGAGTTGTTTTCTTCGATTCAACCTACAGTACGTAATGTTTGCGATATTTTAATGAAATTTGACACACAGATGTCTTTTGGCCCAAGAATGTAAAATTGTTCGGTTCGGACCATTATTGCGAATAATCGTAGGGTGGCGTAGTGTTTTTTATGTAGAACATTTTATGCCTGCTCGCTCGCTATAGTCTTTTTATTTCTTTATTTTAATTGCTATTTGCAATAGTGAGATATATAATCGGATATTATAATGAGAATTGGCATGTCCACGATCAATAATTACCGGTACTAGTATGTAGACGACTTTTCTAAAAAAAGAATCACACACACACTATGTTTAAAAAGTGCCACATCTCAAGTGACGATTGTTAAAAGTCCAACTCGGCTTTTCATGCGATCAAATGTATCGCAAAAATAACGCTTTGTTTGGTCGTTTGCTAATTTGACACGAAATCATACGAAGACCAATAATGCTTAAGCGAAGAAGTTATAAAAGCAAATATGAAGAACGACATGAGACTTGTTCCTGCTAATCGGAAAGTGAAATTGTAAGAATTAGTTGACAACTTGAAGATATCCAAACGCGGTATATTCACTGTTCGATCTGAAGACGCGGCTTTGGCTGAAGTAGCAAAAATTCCATGAATAGAAGTTTAGCTTACTGCTCGCACCCATTGGCTCCTAATGACCGTTTATCTGCTTGTAAACTTCAAAAGAACGCTTCAGGGAACAGATCTCGACCAAATGATGATGAAAGCAATTTGATCAGACAAACATTGCGAAAGTTGAATCATATTTGAAGACTCTTATCGCAGATCGTTCTACAAGAAATGTCAACGACATGGTAAAGAAGCCTAATTGGCCTAATTGTATCATTTTCGATGACGATGGCTATGTTGATAAAAAAAAGCTGAGATTTGAAAGACACAAGTTTTTCTTCTTCTTATTCTCCAAATATTATATACAGCCTATGACCTGAATGTGGCTTCGCTGAGATCAAGTATAGATCGCAAATTATTTTCTGAAGTGTATTTCCTTTTCGATTTTTTTGGCTTTTTATAGGCTTCTCATACATTCACTCTGTGCACAGCGGGAAATTTTATAACTGTACTCGAATTTTCGCATCCGACTAACTTAGACTAAAATAATACTTTTCGTTTATTGTTTCCTTAGTGTAAAAGTGAAGCATTGAGGAAATTTCTTGTTTCATTGCTTTGCGGCATTTTTGCAATAGGATTCCTTATCTTCTCAGTAGGTAACTCCTATCTAATTCATTAATTCGTAAGGTTGTCGAAACAAACTCATTTACCTATCATTTTTCTGCTAACAATATTATCTGAGTGCTTTCGAATGATTCCTTGTATGAAGAGTTTTAACTCTTTCGCCCTGATGAACGGACAGACATTTGCATAGGGCAATACACGATCTTGCGCAAGCTTGACAAAGTTAATCTATCATCTTTCTTGGAATGAAGGCGATATGACAGACAGCTGCACACAACTGTGCAGTAAAGATGCTGAAGGATCGCATTAAATGTCTTTTAAAAGTTGTAATTGTGTGTGTGTTGAAGAAAATATGTTCGAATTTTCAATAATAATAATTTTGTTTTTTTTCACATTGAATTTTTTAGTTATTGCGAGACGATTACTCTAGTTTTGCAAATTGATTTCCGGACATAGGCCATAAGTTTGTGTGAAAGATTGCCACTTCCTGTTGCCAATTGTTGCGATCATCATATTGAGGAGAGAAAAATATCTCATATTAATGGATATGATGAAAATAAACTTTACGCGGCCTCTACTACGTAGAGAGATGTAGAAATTAGATGTTGAAAAGAAAAGAAAAAAAAAAAAAACACGCTTTCGATATCAACATCGCTTCAGGGATGATTAGAAAACATAAAAAGTTTTATAAAGAATTTTTTTTTTTCTTTTTTTTTTGTATTAAGTGCAAATTTTTCGTTCGCTTATTGCGCAATCAATTTAAAACGAAATTCTTTATTAAGGTCATAACCATATAGCTACTGGGTTGACGGTAAGCCATATAAATAAAATCGTTATCTTTAAGCAGATAAGAATCGTCGAGCGTCTGAAATTTTCTTTTCTTTAACTCTTTTTGCCAAAACAATAGCAACAAATCGTTAAATTTTAAAATTACATAAGTTAATCGATTGTTGATGATAGTGAAAGTCTTGTAGTTTGCGGCCGACCGATTTACCATTTGCGTCTTACGACTTGCGACTTGCGACTTACGAGTTACGGCTTGCGGGACTGATAAGTTAATCGCAAAGAATTATTTCTCATTTTTTCCAATAATACAGAAATTCCCACATTCTTTTATTTGTCATGCTATATCTCATATCGGAATATATCAATTGAATTTTGATTGAATCTTTTTAAGAGATAATTAAAGCCCGCCAATCAAAAGCGTAAAAATATTTTATTATAAATGATCTCTCACGTCAATTATAAGTTTTTGCTTTCGCACACAATAATTGTATATATATTTATATATGAATCGATTATCACCATGTAATGCATGGGTAAGCAACCCGACGGCCCGCCGGCCCCACCACATTTACAATTACAAATAATTCAATTTACTTACATACATAGCATACATAACTAACAAGGCTGCAATGCGTGGACTACGTCTGCCTTCGCGACCGGCTTTGCTGTGCAACTAGCAACTACGGAAAGTGTAAAATTGGCCCGTTGATGAAAAATGTTGGCCCATCCCTGATATCATAAATCTGTCATTTATATTACTTATTGAATTTTCCATTTTTTTTCCATTTTTTTTAGCTGGCCACTCGCTCGATAGAACCATCATTCGGTTTGCTTTTTGGTGATTTATTACGTGATCTCGATGTTGGCACCACCGGTGCGGCTGTGATTATTAGTACTTTAGATGTATGCATGAACTTCTCGGGTCTGTTTGTGGGCCCGTTGCTCAAAGAGTTTTCCTATCGAAAGGTAGCAATAGCTGGTTCATTGCTATGTGGCATCGGCTTGGCCTGCACCAGTCCGGCCGCCAGTATGGCCCACATACTAAGCACATATGGTGTTATAAATGGCATTGGCGTGGGCTTAGCTACATCGGCAGCTTTTGTCGCTTTGAACCATTACTTTAAGCACAAACGCGGTCAAGCGGTGGGCTTATCTATGGCCGGAACTGCTTTAGGCATGTTAATAATGCCTCAATTGGTACGTTTGCTGCTAGAAGCTTACGGATTTCGAGGAGCTGTTTTATTATTAGCTGGCGTGGCCTTGAACGCTACCGTCGGTTCAGTGTTATTACAACCCGCTAAGTGGCATATGAAAGAAGAGATCATCGATGAAGAAATGACGGTTGTGGCGCCAACTGAATTTAAAGCTATTCAAGAAGACGGTACGGAAGAAGATGCCTTACCAGAGATGAATACGCTTTTATTCAATAAACATATCAACATCAACCGGCAGCAAATGCGTAAAAACTTCTCTGAAATGGCAATGGATACAATGAACGGTTCCATGACCGGTTTTCCAAAACGACCCACCTTTCCACGTATTATGTCATTGACTGGGGTACAAACGGCAGCCAATAGTTTCAGTTCGAATAGCGACGTTAACATGGCATTAAGGCATCGTAAGCATTCCGTTACTTCGAACTTATCGTATATGGACTTTACCGGATCTATACTGCAAGTCCATTTAAATGTCGGTGACGAAGAGTTTGAGCAAAATGATCGTGAATTGAAACGCGTTAGTACGGCCACCGGTGCAATGTTGAGTTCGAATCAGGATTCATTTATTAAAATGAAGCCCACTGAAAAGGAGACGGAAAAAGAAAACGAACTTAGCCAAGCAAACAATGAGTCGGAAGCCAAACCCGGCTTCTGGAAACGTTTCGCTGATTTAATGGATGTCGATTTGTTAAAAGATAAAATGTTCTTAAATATTCTGTTCGGTTTATCGATATTCTATGTGGCCGAAATGAATTTCAAAATGGTAACACCGTTCTTCTTTGCCAACTTGGGTTATAATAAAAAAGATGTAGCATTTTGTTTATCGATAACTGCCATTACCGATATAACGGCCCGTATTGTATTACCGCCAATATTCGATCGGACAAATATCAAAAAACGTACCGTCTTTCTAGTGTCAATTATATTTGTGGCTGTCACGAGATCAAGTAAGAAAATTGTGAAATGATTAAAATGAAATGTGTAGTGGAATAATGGAAATCTCTTATATATCTTTGCAGTTATGGCCGAGCAAACGGAATGGACTCAACTTATGTTATGGCTGTCAATATGTGGTTTCTTTAGAGGCTCAGCACTCAGTAATTTCACTTTAACGGTTTCTGAGTACTGCTCTCTGGAGAAATTACCCTCAGCTTTCGGTTGGCATTTGGTGGGAAAAGCGATATTCGTTATATGCTTTGGTCCCTTGATTGGTATGAAATATTTGCTCATTTATTTGTCTTTATGCAAATTTGATTCGACTTGAAGCTAAATGTTATTTTCATTATTTAGGTCTAATACGTGACGTAAGTAAAAGTTATCCAATTTGTATACATGCTCAAAGCGTATGCATAATGCTGTGTGGTGTCGCTTGGGGCATTGAATATTTGATAGCATTTGTGCAGCGACGAAAAAACCAAAGAGTAGCAGCAAATCCAAATACCTCAACATCGGCTACTAAACCCCAAATGAATATAACTAAGCCGTAGCCTTAGCGCTATGGAATACTAAATCAGTTACTATGTTATTTCAAATTTCACTTTATCACTTTTCACTTTTCTCTTCTCTCTTCTTTTTTCTGCTTCTTTTTATGTGCGTTTAATTGTAATCATCATAATCATGAGAATTCAATTTATTTATCTATGTACGTTCATCCCTTTACAATATATTTCATTAAGTTTCTATTATACATTTAGTATATATATATATCATCATCTCTATCCTAGATGTAGAGGTCTAAACGAACTGGTATGTGATAGTTCAAATGTTAGTTAGTAAGATGCCCGCTCTTAATAAGTACATTATATATGAATATATGTATTAGTATGTGTATGTGTATGTATATGTATATATATACGTATATATGTACGTACGTATATACAAATTATTCCGATACTAAGGATATTAGAAAAGCTAATGACAAATGTGTTAAGAAAATACCACCAATTTTTTCCTTCTTTTTTTTTTTTTTTTCTTTTTTTTTTTTCTTAATATTATATTATAAAAAACAAATTAAAATATGTAAAGAAATGGAAAACATATTGAAAAAGAAAATCTTACAATATAAGGTAGAAAAACAATAACATACATACGTGTGGTGCTTACGTTGGCCTTTCTTTTATATAAATGTATTAATTGATGAATATTGGTAAAAAGTGTACTTACAATAGTTAAAGATATAAGAAGAATTAATAATTAAATGAGATAATCCTGGAATTCACAAATCTTTTGTCTATTTTTTTTTTTTTTTTTTTTTTTTTTTTTTTCTTAACAAAAAGTGATTCTCTTTCTGAGATAATGCCGCAATTCTCAAAGCAGTTTGTTAATCATATAACTTGTACTTATTGTCAATCGCAATATCCTCCCCACCCCACGCTCCACATCTAATACTTTATACTTGCGAATAGTGTTTACACACGCAACTTTTCATATTAATTTTATTTAAGTGTAGATCTTTAAAAATATGTTTGCAAATCGACAATAACAGTAACAATAACAATAACAATAACAAAACTGAAAACTTTCTACAAAATTGTTGTCTTTTGTTTTTGGCTCTTCTTTTTTTTTTTTTTGGTTTTTTGTCTTTCCTTTTGTCAACTGAACAGCAGCGACGTCATAATAATCGTAACATATAAACATCGCTGATGCAATACAATGGCCGTTACATTTGTCGAACGCGAGTGGCGTTATCTGTACTTTAATGAAAATGTGCTTGTCATCGTTTCTCGATGTTTACTTTTTACTTAATTTGTTTTTACTTTTATTTCGGAAGTTAAGTGCATGCAGAGCACTACACACTAGAGCGACTTATTTATCTAAATTCGATTATAAATCAAATGAAATCTGCAGAAAACTACACATTTTTTTTTCCTTTGTTTTGCGTATATATTCTCTTAAAGGACATTAGATAGAATTTTATCGTTTAGTTTAATTTACCGAACATTATATTGCTCTGGCTCCTTGCTTACGTCCAGTCAATATGTCTTCTCCCATCATTGGAGTTTTTTCCTTCCGATATCAGTTAGACTTCGATTAAATTGCAAGGGAATTACGTTTATTCGTTGCTATGCATATTGTTATACCCTACACCACATGCAGTATAGGATATATTAAGTTTGTACGAACGTATGTAACACAAGGAAGTTTTGAGAAAGACACACCTTTTATTAGTCTGCTCGATGCGGACGTCCTTCCTGAATCGCTTTCTGAATCGGTCTAAGCTTGCCTGTCCTTCTGCTGTCTGTCCATGTCATCTTGTAGCTCGTAATTTGTAAGATATTTTGATGAAATTTATTCCACTGACATGCTTTTATCCAAGGACTTTTCCAAGCGATTGAAAATAGTTCGGATCGGTCCTTTTATTCGATCGCTTCCCATATAACGCCTTATATTGAAATTGTTACTAGGGACTAATTTTCATCATAAAATACTAAAAACTAATCCTTGTTCCGAAGGGCTCACTATGCGTGAGAAATCTTATATGGATCGAGGTCTACAAAATAGATCCAATACCATACCAATTTACAATGTCGAAATTGTATTACGCAGCAAGGTTTGTGGAAAGGTTTTAAAAATCGAAATTTTTTTCGAAAAGTTTTAAAAATCGATATGGAAAAAAAATCCCGATTTTTTAGACCCTGACATATTTTCTCATGAAGAGTAAGCCATTAATAAAGAGAGAAAGTCTAATTTCAAGTTTTTTATGAGAAAATCGGAAAATAATACAGTTTTTGGGAAGTAAATTAAGTTGGAAATATCTTGATCCCGTAATACGATGCGATGTGTTGGGCATTCTTCAATATACGCGCTTTCATGGAAAAAATGCCTTTGCATGAAAATATTGTGTAATTTTTGCTGTCTTATTACCAAAACGAGTACAAAGCGAGGGTATATAGGATATGTAATGGTCGGCCTTACCCAACTACGATGTTCTTATTTGTTTGCTATTAGTTTAGTTCCGTGGAGTCCAAAAAAGAAGTAAATAAACAAATAAATGCACACAATTCACTCTCGACAAAGAAAGGAAAGTCGACAAGTTCCAGAAAGGAGAAGAATACATTTTCCCGTCCTCATTATATAATAATAGCCAACCTTTCATGTGTGATGACTTCAAACAAATTTTATTCTATAGATTTTCCACTGTACAAAATGACCAGCGTTGACCGAGCAACGAAAGTTAGGAATGATCAAATTTGAATATTTGGAAGATTTCGCCAGCATCCAGACGTGTGAAAAAATAAAATTTCAAGTAATTTTAATTCTAGTCTGGGTAAGAAGCCTAACATTATTTGGATTTCGCACGATTTCCAAGGTTCTCCAAAAAAAAAAAAAAAACCATCTCAAGTGATTCTTTCCACGAGCCATTGCTCAACATAAAAAGTGTAAGTCATTTTCGGAAGCACCGCTCAGAAACGATCGTAATTCAAAGGACATTGAAGAGCGGGCTCAACGGCATGAACGACGATTAAGCTGCCTGCGTCAAATCACCAATAGCTCTATGAATCCAATAGGTTTCCAATTACATTTGAAAATTTTACGATATCGTGTGCTTTGGCAAACTTCGATATAAAGGAAACAAAAGCGTAGTGGATGAACCAATATGCAAAAGGAAGTCCGGCCATCTGTGATATAATAGCATCGATGCTTCTTATATAATGTCATCTATCTCCTAACACAGTAACGCATATGAAGCCTTCATAAGGCGAGTCATTGGAAGATTATTCGCTTCCGACGCTATTCGACGCTTTCAGTTTCTGAGATTTTTGGAATTTTAAAGACGTAATCATTTTTATTTATAGCAGTCTCAAATCGGTATATATATATATATATATATTTATATAATATAAATAATATAAAATAATTAATATATATATTTGTTGCTTTTTTTTAAATAATGACCAAACGTGTGAGTAGCCAAGTAGGTAAATATCACGCTTGCCAAGTCCATCTTGAAGGGTTCAAATCGCAACGCGATATAGTTTACTTTGGTGGTAGTTATAGTGAGTGCTCAGTCGGTAAAGGCATAACGATTACCAATTGGGCACATACGCACCTAGGCTACGATCGTTTCCTTATCTCTTTCTCTTTCCTCACTCATTCCCTTCCGTCACCGTATTGGGCATCGCCTGAATGATTGCCTATTCAATAAAAAGAAGAATTAGTTGATTAAAATTTATTGTGAAAAATTTTAATTATTTTCCCGCCCACTTATTGAATAATTGAAACGAAAAATTTCCTCCAATGGGAAAAGACGCCATTTTTTATTACCCTCTATGACTTACTCGATATCGCCAGTAGTTCTAATGACACGTGAGTTGTCCTTTGGACACAAAGACGGCACAAGGCTGGTATCGCACGATCTGATCCCAGCTGTTTACTTGTTAGGCAAATGATTAAAGTGTAATTCTCTACAGGAAGAATAAGAACAACGATACTTACACCAACTCAACGGAATTATTTCCGCATTTTTGTAGTTTTCATTGCTGTACTCAGGTGCACGTGCTTTCGGAAAAGGCATAAAATGTCAGGCGGTTAATGATTTCTGTACAAACTAAAAAAAACAGGTCCGTCGTGGTCGAATCTTTTATACCCATCGTTGTGACTTCCAATACGAACTTGTATCCAAAAATTTTCATTGTTCCCGCCAAAATTTGAAGTCGCTGGCTTCATCTTTGTGGCCGCGAGAAGGTTTATAATAGGCATTACACAGGCGGACAGACGGACAGACGAACATGTTCGAATCGATTCAAAATTTGATATGTATACTTTGCGGGATTTTTGAGGCTTCTTTCTGGGCGTTGCAAACGTTTTGACAAAATCCTTCAGTGGTGGGTGTAAAAACCTGCTTCAGTTCCCTCATTGCCGCGTTACCAAAATAGATATTAAGACACATTTTGTTACTATTTTCGATAGAGTTCAGTGATAAAACTAGGCCAGCCTATAAAAACGATAATGCAGTTAGATATCTTAATTTAGCTATAAATGCTTCCGCTTTAGTTACGCTTAGATCAACATTATCAACTGTGAAAATAGTTTTTGTTTTTTTTTTTTTTACACCGACAATGCCAGCGTCAGTCAGTGTACGCTAACATGTTCGTTCCAGTTGTAAAAAGCAAAAGTTTTTATGAAAAAACTTGCGCAAATTCAACTCTATTCGCCCACAATATCGTTTGTGGCTGTCGACCTTGTAGCTTACGAGGTCGTAAAAATTAAAAAAAGACTGGATTTCGATAAATATATTCTTGATTAGGTTTGATAAATTGGGTTTAAGGGAAAGGTGAAAGGTTGACAAAGTGATCAGTAAAGTAAATACTCGCAAATAAGATTCGAGCTCTTCTCCGCATCTGTCTGAAGCGAGAAGAAATTGGACCAAAAAGTCTCAAAAATTCCCGGTATAAAACGTTCGTCTTGAGATCAATACAAGTTTTTTTTTATTTATTCTCTCCAAGGCTGGAAAGCATGACATGGACGGAGTAGGCTTTCTGATAAAATATATTAAAACAAGTACGAAAATTATATTCCGTCGTGATCGAATTTTTTACACCCATTACTGTTATTCTAAAAAAAAGTAAAAACATTAAACTTTCATGCTGTATAGCAAGGAGTGGGAGTGGCTGATTTTTTTGTTTTCAATAAAAATCTCTTTTCGTATAGGCATGTGGGCATTGTAGGCGTGGCCATTGGAAAGCTTAGGTTCCTTTCAAATTCTTTTGCAAATTTGTATGCGATATCTTCATTTTTGCGAACTGGAGCGTGTTGAGCACAAATACTACGCAATTGGGTAGACGGACAGATGGATAGACGAACACACGAACATGCTTAGGAGCATTCCAAGTTTGAAACTGCCCACAAATTTATATGCTTGATGGTATTTTTAATGCTCATTTCTGTGCTTTATAAAAGTTTTGACAAAAAAAATGAAATAATGACTCACTATAAAATATTGGATAGGCGGGGTCAATTTTTTCCATTTTTATAAAGGCTCTCCAGCATCGCCTATAGAATATGCATTCAAATTTTTGTACACTTATCTGCTATAGCTCAGGAGTAATGAACAAAAAACCAATTTTTTCTTTGTTCTGAAAAAGTAGAGGTGTTCTCACTTTACGTAGTACTGCAGGTGTATGCTTTGACCGATTTGGCCCGATTCCAAAGGCATCCTGTGGGCAAGAACTTGTAATGTTTCCACCAAATTTAAAGTCGATAGGCTATTTTTTTCGATCAGGAGAATGTATATAACAGACATTATTCAAACGGACAGACGGACAGACTTAAATCGATTCAGATTGTGATGCGGATCGAGAGTCTCTAAAGCTTCCTTCTAGGCATCGCAAACGTTTCGACGAAATAAATATACCTTTTATTCTTCGGTGATGGGTATAAAGACAACTAGAACAAGCATATCTTACTATTCTGCGTGGTTATTTTCTAATGATGCTGTTGAAGTGCAATTAACTACTACTTGTTTGTTTTGTTAGTTTTTCTCGTAAATAGCACCGGGCATTATGAGCCCTAGAGAGGTAATTAGCTCCCTTGTCTATATCTTGCACGTATATGATGTGTTTTGATGTAACATTAAATCTTATCACAAAGCACGTTCTTATCTTTTCTTTAAACCAAGATGCTGAATATTTATTGACAAGTGATAAAAAAGGAAAAAAAAAAAAGAAACGGATTTAGAACTCATTTCAAATTTTCATTTCAAACGGGACACTCGAATGCATAGAATTCTCGTATAGAATGAAAAAGGGGACTCGTTTAGAACCACCAGACGGTGGATGGGGCATTTTGGTGTGCGTAGGCATGGCCATGCCATTTGTAAGTGCTAAGTCGAAATCGGAAATTTCTTGTTTTTTTTTTTTTTTTGTTAATTCAAACAATCATTCCAGGTGAGCGGGTTAGCCGCTTTACCCTCATTTGGTTTGGTGTTTGGCGACTTTTTGAAAAGTATCGGAGCTGAAACGAGCGCAATTGCTTTCATAACCAGTGCCTTCTTTTGTGCCTTCAGTTTTGCTGGCCTCTTCTCGGGCTCATTATTTAATCGTTTCGGTGTACGTGCGATCGGTTTAAGTGGTGGAATTTTGTATTTTACTGGTTGTCTAATGCAAATATTTGTCAGATCCACTTTGGATCTTCTAATTGCCTTCAGCTTAATTCAGGGCATAGGCTTCGGTTTAATCGTACCGACGTCATATACAACTTTTAATAATTATTTTGTAAAGAAACGTGTTATGTGGATGAGCTTCGCTCAATCCCTAATCGGTTTGGGTACTATGTTCTACCCGGTATTGATGCAGAAATTTCTGGAATGGTATGGTTTCCGAGGTTGTTTAGCTGTATTGGCTGCTATTAATTTCCATGCAGTGCTAGGCATGTTATTAATGCAACCTGTTGAATGGCATATGCGTCGGGTTCCTATTAACGAACAAGAAATGTTCGAAAATACGAAACCATCGCAGCCCGTGGTAACGGATAATACGCAAGAGGATCCCAATCTTCTATCGCCTTTAACATATAGTCGCAAAAGTTCGCAGAAATTATCGCGAGAAAACTTGCGAAAACTTTCCAGCCGCAGTTCCAGTATTGCTAGTTTGGGTAATTGGTCGGGACCGGTAATCGTGAGTGATGCCTCACCTCAAATGGTAAATGTCTTGGGTTCAAGAAGGCAATCAACTGCCATTTCGAACAAATCAATGCCTACCAGTAATAATGAAGAGCGTAACGATAAGCAAAGTGTATGGCAAATTATCGTCGATTTTCTGGATCTCACACTAATGAAGAAACCGATCTATGTCAATATCGTTCTGGGCATATCGTTTGCTCTATATTCGGATATTGCCTTTTTTACCTTGCAGCCCTTATATATGTTCCACTTAGGTTACGATAAGGTATATATTATATCCATACATATATATATATATATATAAATAGTTTGATAGAAAATAAACTTTTTTAGCCTGATACTGCGAGTATCATAGCAATAGGAGCGGCCGCTGATTTGGGTTCGCGCGTATTTTTAGCATTCCTAGCAATGTTTATACAAATGCCTTCAAGGTACATTTACCTGGCGGGCGCTTTCTTCACTGTAATCTCACGTTTCGGTATATTTTGTTAAAACTGTGACGTAACATAACGATATTTGTATAAGTAAATGTTTCAAATTGATTTCAGTTTTCTTAACCGTTTTCGACTTTAAAAACATGGCTATAATAACCGCTGTAATGGGCTTTCTAAGGACCTGGATTCATGTACCGCTTCCTTTAGTATTTGCTGAATATTTACCAAAGGACAGGTAAACATTATTTGCCAACGCATAGAACTCTCTTATCTCAATAAGTTTATTACGTTTACAGATTTGCGACCGGTTACGGGTTATTCATGTTCTTACAAGGTAACATTATGTTCATTATCGGCCCAGCAGTCGGTTATTTACGCGATATGACCCAAGACTATGTGCTAACATTTCATTGCCTCAACTTTTTTATGGCCTTATGTGCGATCCCTTGGATTCTTGAAATTATTTTTGTGAAATTTCGCCGACGTACCAAAATCGGTGCTACTAGTGAATCGAAATGAATACAAATTAAAACGCGAGGGTGCGTACCTACGTAAGGTAAAAAGATTGATTAGCAAAATAAATTACATGAAATTAAAGGAAACCAATCCTTGTAAAATTTGCTTAACATCCGTATTTTTTCTTTACTGAGAATTCTCAAGGAGTATTTATATTACATACACATATACATTATGGTAGAAGCTACGTGCGAAGTAACTTCCGATAGGAAACTCTAAGTTATGTTAAAGAAAATCGAATCACTTTCTTCTCAATGCGATTCATTTCTTCGTAAGCAAAATCCATCAGTTCGAAGCCCTGCCCGAAATTCACTTGTATGCATAGAAATTAATTGTTATAGTGCTCTGTTCAGACCAGTTCCTCACGATTGACTGGTGCGTTATATTTACGATAAATTTGAGCAATAGATTTCCACAAGACGGTGCATGTTGCAATTCGATTGACCAAACAATTGACTCAATGAAGATAAAAGTCGTTGAAGAGAGTTATTGATGAAAAATCGTCTGAAGAATTATCTCAATTCGTAATGGGTCATAGTTACAGTTAGATTATGCAAATACGTATCGTACCGTAGCAATATTTTTTTCAGAAATAAAAACGAATCATAAAATTTCTGGATGCTTAAGCAAATGAATAAAAGTTCGCTAGCGAAGACCGCTTGCGGTTAGTTCTAATTTGAGAAAATCTCGACAGATGTCCATGCCCGATTTCCAAACGTTCTTCTTGAAATTGATTTCAGAATATATAAGTCAGGTGAGGATGCAACTAAGTAATCCGAAGTCTTTCATCTATGCTTTTGGAGTCGGAAGAGAAGAAACACAATTGTAACAAACCTGAGTAGTTTTGTTTTTTTTTTTTTTTTTTTTTTTTTAAACAGATCGAGTGTTGAATAAGGGAAATAATTCTAAAAAGCATCTTTACCGCATCGCCTGATACATGCAATTAAATCGAAAGCACCAAGGGAAAGTGGACTGAGAGGAAAGGGTGCTGAATGAAAGATACCCTGCTATAGGAAATAATAATTTTTATAAGAAATATCTTCTCTCCCTCGGCATATAGATAGATAGGAAGACAAATAGGTAGTCCAGATAGTTAAATATTTAGTCCACAAATATATGTCCATAAGTCCATCAATTTTACATCATCCGTTTGGTATTGAAAGCGAGACAAATCTATTAAAGAACACGCTCACAGTGCAACACTCATATCTTAGTCATTGCCCATAAGCTATAACAGACACCTCCATAAGAGTTTATATCCACATTCTGTAGTATCTATGCAAAGATGGAAAAGATCGCCCGCCCCAATCATAAAGTCTCGAAATTTCGTTTCGTTTTTTTTTGTGTTTCCTTTAAGGAAAAGATGGTAGGTTTAAAAGATCTAGCGACAGCTGAATATAATTTTCTCGCTTAAATGATCCCTTAAGTACCCAACAATGGCATAAAAACGTGGGTATGGGCGCGAAAATATTTGAAGATTTTTGAAAATTTTGAAACTTTAAATCATGTCCTTCCCAAAATATCACCTGCTATGAGGTTACGTGATTTTATTTACTTTGTTTCTTTTCTAGACTCAAATCTTTGCTTGCTACGCTGTATGCCCCAGAGTACTTTAAATTAAAATTGGCTTCGGTACTGAGATCTTTTTATTTACTTTTTAAATATTATTATTTCTACTTCAATTTATGATTTACTACACCCTTATTACACCCTCTCTTTCTCTCATCAAGAAAAATATTTTCGAAATTTTGAATAGTTTCCGATATTATAAGTTTTAGTTCGCATTAGCGAACTTTTAACTAAATTACTCCCATATTTCTATATAATTTGAGGAATGCAAACAAAAGTACCCCACAGGCTGATCACTTTCCAATCGTATTGATTATTGAAATGGAGAATTTCATTAACAAAGATAAACATTTTAAGACTACATTTCTCTTAATGAATTCATGACGATATCGTACTTGAATAGAATCCCTTGTTGGAGTATGCTCAGGGCACGTATATATGTGCATAGAAAGAAGATTGTTATTAACTTTGTTTTCTTTTTAAACAAAGCTTTCAACTATAACAGCAATAATATCATGAATATGCAATAATTGGATCCATTCCATCGAGAAGATTCATTGATGCATAAGGAAAATGATAAATCGAACAGTGAGGATAATAAAAATTAATGCAATATTATTACAAATAAACAAAATTCCAAACAGTGTGTGTGTTTGCAAGCAGAGGGTTATTCTTACTCTAAAAATAACGTTTAATTCTGTTCGTTACGATGGGCTGTTATTTTCTCTCTCGGTCTCTATTTATTATTCAATGCATTTGTTTCACTTGATAAAGATAATAAAAGGGGGGGGGAGGGCTTGTTAACTTCTCTGACTATATGAGAAAGGAAAGTTCAAATGTCAACAAATCTTAAAAAAAAAAAAAAAACATAAAATTAAGTTAAGTGTAATATTTTGTAATTTTAAATTAATTAAATGGTGTTGCAGCAAATAAAGGTGCTCATATTGAGCCTGATCGGGTTGTTTCGTCGGGCGCTATGCTGTTTTTCCGGACGACGAAAGCCCAGCTTTTCGGAACCCATGACAAATGTGGTAGTCGATAGTAATTACAAGGGCTCATCGCAAACAAATCGAACCGATTTGGTAAATAAGTTTTAAAATGTCTTTTCCTTTCCTTTCGTTTGCACTAATAATGACACACATTTAGCCGCCCGAACGTGATTGGAATTCATGGGATGACAATCCGCGAACGGTTCAAGAACACATAGAACAGTATCGGCAACGTATAGCCAAACCGCCAACACCTCAAACAGAAGAACCTGAACCAGATTACTTTAAGGTACGATTCCAAAAAAAACAAAAAAAAAAAAAAAAAAAAAAAGTATAAAATCCATTTTATTTACGTTAGGAATTGATTCCGGTTATTCAGCCTCAACCAAAGTATTACTTAAATAATCACAATCAACAGCAAATAGATCTTTCACGGTTAGAAGCGAAATCGGATGTTCCAATAACACTAAATGTAAATATTACCTTAGAAAAGTAAAAGCGAAGAAAACAAATTTGAAATAAGTAAAAATATTATTGAATAGGCTGACCTGGAAGATTGGGAAGACGATGAAACTGGTGGTTGGGAAGAAATGGATACCGAAGAGGCTAGACAGCTTTTGCGTGAAAAGCGCCGTGAAATGCGTAATAAACGTCAAAAGCTACTGAAAGCACCTGCCACGGAAATTGCAATAGATTTAACAAACAATGGTCCTCCAAGGGCCATTAAACTAAATTCATAGTATTCCTACTAAATAAGATTTGTTGAGGTATAAAAGTGGAAATGCTATATATATATATATATATATATATATACATATATATTTTTATTTTTTATTTTTTTTTTAATTTTAATATTATCCTATAAAGAAAAATTTTAACAACAACAGAAACAAACCTTTTAAAATTAGAATTTGAGGCCAACTAAAATTGTAAACATTACGTTAATATGTAATTGGAAATGCGAAGCTTTCAAGTCTATATAAAATAAACATTATGCAAATGTTAATGACCTGACCGTTTACGATAACAAAAGCAACGAAATGTTGGTATTTCCTTCAAGTGATTACATCTCAAGTACCTGGAAGTGTAATAGTGTAATAGTTTGTGGTTGTAATATAAATTATTACAAAGTCTCAGTTAATGCTTCGCTAAACATCATTTTCGAGGTGTCTGTATAAATAAATGCTAAGACAGACCACGATTAGTCGGTAGTAAGCAATAACGAGACTTTGCTAATATGGCGCCTATAATATTATTATTGATGATTTGTGTTATGATTGCATTTAGTGCGAAAGTCAACGTAGAGGATAATGCGGCAACGTTTTGGGATCAGGTGCCACCAGGATTTCTCTTACAAAACCTGGATGCTTTCATATATGAAACTCATCAAATCGGTCAAGCATTATCTCCAAAATTGAAAGTGCCTGAAAAAGTAATTAAACAACAAGAACGTTCTTCAAGATCAGAACCAGCATTGCAAAGAAGGATTGATAATATCGATAATGACGAACAGGATAGCAAAACAGCTGAAACGAAAAGCGTTCCATACGATTACGATAGAGCTTATGACGAGTTTGTGAAAAAATATTTCGACGACTCTATGTCCAGAGCTGCCTCGCTTGAGTCTGAGCATGATTATACGAAACCATTAAGTGCAGAAGAAGACCTAACGTCGGCCGAACAAGAGCCCTTAACTGACGCCAGCCGAAAACATTCGAGAACCGAAACATGTAAGAACATTACGAAAAATCGTCAAAAATGTTTAATTTGTAAGAATCCACGAAATGGCGAAACTTCGGAAAGTTGTTCTTATAATCGCGAAAGCTCTCCTCAGAGTTACGCCTATGAGAATAAAAAGAATTATCGTAAATATCGTATAAAACCAAAATTTGATGAAAACAGTAGAGAAGACGAATATGACGGTAAAAAATCCGCCTCAAATAAAACATTAGTGAAAACACCTTTCACCTACAAATGCACCATGAAAGCTTCGAACCGTAAAGTCTGCTATCTCTGCGAAAATCGCGAGGGGGAAAAATTATACAAATGTTATGCTCAGGCTAAGTCGCCAAAATTCGATAACCACAACAATGCTAAACATGGTCAAAAATATCATAAACGTATACACAAACGTACTGTTACGTATAGTTTGCAAAATACTCCACAAGATAAGGAGCAAACGTCGGGAAAATATGAAACTGGTTACAATAATCGTTCGGGTTTCCTGCTAAATGAATGAAAAAATTACCAAAAAAGAAAAAAAAAACGAAGTTCTTTGAAATTTTATATAAATATAAATTTATTTAATTTCTTTTTATGTACGCATGTGTGTATATATAAATAAGCAAATAAGCTGGAATTTGTTATATAGTTTTGGCTTAATTTAAATAAATTTTTGTTCTCAATATTTAAAATTAAGAGAAAAAATTAATATAGTTATACTAGAAAAAGATGATTTTAGTTTAACTTAACAGTAGTGCGAAAAGTATTCAAAAATAATTGATTTGAAAGTTATCTATAAACATACGATAACTAAGAAGTGTGTCTTAGAACTATGTCTTGTCGAAGTTATCGTCGTCTTGAGTGTTCCGTCACCTTGTGTCTTGATAATCTTCTCGATCTAGCTGGTCTTACTTTTACTAAAAGGTTTAGGCGAAGCCAAGTCTGAAATTCGGATTATCTTGAAAAAAAATTTGGCAAGAGTCAGTGATGCCACCCCACGACATGACTCGAGCATTTGCAATGGAAAGAAACCTCGTTTTTTTTTTTTAAAGCTGTTTATAACAACTCTTCGCAGGCAGACTTTGAAGTTTACCTGATCGGTTAAAAGAAATCGGTGACAAACTCGAGCCACTTAAAATCATCTTCCAATACAACAATTATATAATTATCCGGAAAGCCTCAATAATTGAGAGATATTTCAAAGTGAAGCATTCAAACGATGGACTGTGGTAAATTCAGCGTCCTCAGAAGCTCCAATAACAAAATATAATTACTTAAGAGGTCGTATCAATTAACAGATACTATAAACGAGGCCCGATCACATTTTTATACATATCACCGAAAGGTGAAGGGTATATTAATTTTATGAAAACGTTTGCAACGCCCAGAAGGGAGCTTCAGAGACTCCACAAAGTAAGGTTTTAATCGACATCAAATTCCGTTTGTCCATGTCTGGCAAACATTCTGTTAGCCACAAAACTGAAGCTATGGACTTCGAATTTGGTAGAAACATTGGGAATTCTTGCATGCAGATAGGCAATGGAAATAAGCCAAATTGACCAATGGACACACCTATCGTACCACGTAAATTGATAACAGCTCTGTTTTTCAAAAGGAATAAAAAATTGGTTTTTGGCTCATTGCTCATAAGCTACAGCAGATAAATCTACAAAAATTTACCACGCCTGCCCACTATTATAGTCTATCAAAATTTAATTTGTTTTCTTTAATATCTTTATAACGTGCAGAAGAAAACTTCAAAACCCCTATAAAGTATATAAATTCTTGGCCAATTTCATATTTGGAATATACCTAAACATGCTCGTCTGTCCATCTCTTTGTCTGCCTAGCTGTCTGGTATCTGTGCGAAACATTTTTTCCTTCGCAAAAATGAAGACATTACTTACAAATTTGCAAACAAGTTTGAAAATGGCCCAAGCAAAACAAAGAACACGCCTACAACGTCCGCACTCGTACGCAAAAAAAAACTGTAAATACCTTTGTTTTCGGGTTTTGTGCTTTTTACCCGTGAAATGCAACACATACATAATATATATTTCCAGTTTTATTTGGAAAAGAGAAAAAATCAGCCGCGCCCACCCAAAATTATAGAGTATGAAAATGTATATTTTTCTTTTTTTTTTAGTCTTCTTCAGAATCACGTTGATGGGTATAAAAGATCCGCTTAGGGCCGCATATAAATTTTTTACTTTTTAATTTTAGAAGCCTCGTTCTTAAATCTAAAGCTTTAAGACATTTAAAGAAAACTGCTTGAAGAGTGAGCCGATTGTTTTAGTCGCTTGTGCTCATCCTTCTTTTTAGTCC
The DNA here is from genome assembly GCA_000688715.1 of Glossina pallidipes. NCBI lineage: Eukaryota > Metazoa > Arthropoda > Insecta > Diptera > Glossinidae > Glossina > Glossina pallidipes. The sequence goes on along the minus strand of KK499906.1, from coordinate 427,297 downwards.
TTGAATTTAATTTCTTTTAAAATTTATTGTTAATACCCAGTGCAATACAAGAGTTAAATACAAAAAAGTGCAAAAGTACTTCAGAGACCTGGTAAAAATACATATTATTAACGTAACATTTATTCAAACCTCGATTCCTTTGATACACAGAAATGTTCCCGTTCTATTATCTGAACTTTTGTGGCTTTGAAATGTGTAGTAACGCTTTTATTAACACATAAAAAGGTTGGAAATGATACCTACTTTCTGGGTAAAGTGCAGCTTTTTCCGCATCAAATTTAAATTTTTCAAAGAAAAAGATTGAAAACAAGGGGTGAAATGTAAATTTCTACGCTCTATACTGTTGGGTGGCGGATACCTTTTTCACTATTGCAACTATGAGAACGTTTTACCACGGGAATTAACAGACGGATGCACGAACGGACTGACGAACATGTCTATAACGGCTCACATTTAACAGTTATCGATAATTTATATACAGCTTAGAAGGTCTCTGAACCTTCCTTCTGAATGTTGCAAGCTTCTTGACAAAGTTCAGTGATATAAGAAAAAATATTTATTAGAAATATTATATATAAATATATATGCATATATTTATTGTAATATGGACTATCCAAAATGTTTTCTCCCCCTTATCATTTACAGGAAAGAAAGAAAATATGCCATAGAATTTATTTTAAGGTCATTTAACTTGTAACGCCAAGCACTGCATTTCCTAGCTAAGACCGCATCTTCTCTGGCAAATAATGTCTGAATACCTACCTTGCTAAAACATGTAATTGGAAGTACATTGTGGTGTCTGATTATACCATTCAAGAAAAGAAACCATGTACCAAAGATCTCACAAACATGTACACATAATATATGTTGCATTGTCTGACGTGTGGAGCTCTTTGCAAAGAAAGCTTCGTTTTCGCGTACATGTTCTCTTCCACTAAAGCAGTTTGAAAACGGAAATGTAATTTTCTTAAACGCTGAACATAATGAATGCGTTTGCATTGTGCGTTGTGCGTTCAAATGTTAAAACATGTCCCTTGCTACAGTAATGCAGTGCAGTGCAAGCCTATAAGACGTTCAATAAAGAGGGACAATCATGTTTTTGACATTTTGGGGCATGATGCAAAATACAAGTTTAACGATTTAATTGCCTCGAGTTTTCTTAATGGAATTATTGTTTTGGCATCAAAAGGAAAAGAGTTAAGAAATAATAAAAAGAAATATGAGAAGCAAGAAAATTATATTCGGCCGCGACTGAATCTGTTATATCCAGCACCGTTATCCTAGCAAAGAATAAAAATATTAAATGAAAAAATAGAAAAAAGTAAATTTTATGGGCATGGCTGGTTTTTTGCATTTTGGTACGGATGCTGCAGGACAACCATAGGATATAAATACAAATTTTTATCATTGCATCTGAAGTACCTTATAAGTCAGGAGCTAAAAGCCAATTTTTTTTTTACTTTTGAAAACATAAGTATAGTGATAGGCTGTGATCGTGTTCTCTGACCGATTTGGCTCAAGCTCAATATCAACTTGCGTGCAAAAACTTCCAATCATTATGGCAACTTTTAAGTCGATTGCTACATTTTTGCAACCAGGGAAGTGTTTACCACATACATTACGCAGGCGGACGGAAGGGCGGACGTTCTGAAACGGTTAGAATTTGATGGTAATCTAGAATATGTATACTTTCATGGGCATGGCATTAAATTGGGATGTTAACCCCCTTAGAAGTCTTAAGCCAAGGTAATGTTTTAAATTAGATTTTATCCGCCTGAGTGGCCGAGTAGACGGAGGATTGCGGCTAACAACTCAATGGTCGCGGGTGCTAATCTCAAGTGCCATAATGCTTTCAATAAAACCGATAGCCTTAGATGAGTGATGGAATGCATGTAGCACTGATTGCTTACTGAAAACTAATGAGCTCTCAACTTGTTAAAGCAGTAACAGTATTTCTTCAACTGCCTTATCGAGCATAAGTTAGTAGCTTTTAAGAATTTAAACAATTGTGATAACATTGATCACTAACTAGCAGATTCTGAATTAAGCCAAAAGTGGATCTGCGATGCAGATAGCGGCGGTAGCGAAGCGCAGAGACACTCATAGTGCCCATAATGAAAGTAAATAATATTTTGTTTATAGATTAGCGTTTTAGATCCGTAAAATATTAATAAGAAAGTATTTCTTAGATCTCTTGGATTAATTGCCTGCTCAAATGAATGTTCGGAAGAAGCGATCTGATTTAGAAACACATGTATTTTTGATCGGCTTCACAATGATTATAGAGTATATATGCACATCACATAGATTTCCAAAAATATATAACCATTCTCGATCATTATTGTATGCTGGATTCTATTAAACATATGTATGTCTCGGTGTACTCTTGTTTCCAATTTCCGTGATTTCAAATAAATGAAATATAAAGATTTCAATTGATCTGTTGTCCATATGTCCGTCTAGATCTAGATAGATACAAATCGAGCTTGGTTAGTGCCATAGTTTAAAAAAATGCTAAAATAAAAAAAAAACTAATATTCGCCTTTTCTTTTCGTTTGTTTTGGTGCAAAGCTTGGTAAAAGCATTTAATAAGACCTTCATGAGGTTCAAGGTGAAAATGATTGCACAAGTAACATGTTGATAATGAGTACGAATAATAAGAGTGTACGTATCTGATAAATTGTTTTTCCCTCTTATTACTTTCGCTTTTTACAAAATATTAATTGATGCTATGTAAAGAGATGTATGCTTGTACTTGTAAGTTTAAGATTACCTTTCTCTAACACATTTAATTCCTTCAAATTGATTGTACTGTCATAATCTGTGTGCGTAGAAAAGGAACTTTTGTATTTCTGTATGTATGTGTGTGTGTGTGTATGTGTATGAATTTTTTTTAAATATACTTGCAATTAATATTATTTTTATTCAAAAAGCACAAAAAAACCTTAAATAAATATGTAAAAAATAATAATAATTAAACTCCTATTAGGTGTTTTTCTTTTTTTGTTTTTAATGTTTTAAATGCATACCGTTTTTATCATCTATTCTTCAAATGAATTTTTTTTTTGTTTCGCTTCATAAGTATACATACATTGTACATATTTGCTTCATTTTGATATTTTTTTATGTTGCTTGTTAACCTTTATTTATAAAATAAGGTTCATTTGTATGTTCTCTTTTTGTTTTTGTTTTCGTTTTTTTTTTTTGTTTTTTTAAGTCAATTTCTTTGTTCAGCTTAAGTTCATTACAAATCAAATGAATTTTAATATTTAACAAAATTATAATAATAATAATAATAATAATAATAATAATAGAAGAAAAAAAATAATGTAGAAATGGGAAAATTTATCCCTAAAATACATTAATTGTATACACTTTTATACATACACAAGATTAGGTTAAGGTTCAATTCAATTAAACAAAAAAGGGCGGGTATAAGGAAAGAACTCAAGTTGAACGCTAAATAGTTATAAAAGATTTGTAAAAAAATTTATACATATACAAGCTTCTAAATATATATATAAAAATAAAGTTTGTATGTAATTACTTAATTGGCATTATCGTGGTTTAATTGAAAACTTTTTAAAAATATATATCCATGAATATGCATTCGGATGCATATACATATATAGATACATAAAGAATAGAATAATTGCTTCCTCCTTTTTTTTGTTTTTTGTTTTTTTTTTTGGATTTTTTTTGTTGTCCATTTTACTTTCGCTCTAAATGAAGAAAATTCTTATACATTATCTTGCCGCTAATTCCTCTACCAGTTAAGGTGGATGTTGTTGCTGCTGCTGATTTTACTGTTGCTGTTGCTGCATGCGTTGTTGCTAATTTTTGCATTTGGCTTTCCGCTGTTCAATTGCTGTTGTTAATGTTATTTTGATTCTCCACACTGTCCATATTCGGTATGTAATCCAAAGCCATCATACAGGCAAACACTGTCATAACCATTTTTGGTTTCACTTCGGTAATGTCTTCGGGTAACGCATAAACGCGGGCACCTATTTTACGTGCCATCGATATGGCATATTTAGCATTAGCCAAATTGTCCTGCAATAATAATAACAACAACAAAAACACAAAAGCAAAATTCATTAAATAACCAAAATAATTTTTTTTTTGATAAATAAAGCATTTATAAGCTTAAGCTAACCATTACAGTGTTTTCTATTCATTTTTCGAAGACATTAATTAATAAGCAAGCGAAGCCCTTCAATTCTTACCTTATTCATAAATATTATTTTACGTATTTAATGGGAAGAGTTAAAAAGGTGTATTTAACCTAATATTATGTTTGTTGCCTAATTTTTGTTTGGCAATCTTGAATCACTTACCTCCTGACTGCCGCCAGTCTTCACCAAATCATAATTAATGCTACCAGATTTGATGGCATCAATTAAATCGATAACAATTTTACCGTCTGCTATGGCAGGATCATTGAAATTCTTCAGATGTGATCGCTTGCCTGCTTCGGATAATTTATTATTCACCCATTGAACAATTTCCTTCTCAATAATAGGGCTGCCCGTATTGGCCAAGCGTGACAGTATCGAAAGCGTGTAAGCGCGCATCAATTGCCAAATAAGTGCTAAGTATAACAGTAATAATGGGAAGAGTTTAACACCACATTTTTTTTTTCTTTTTTTATTATTGTATTATTTCAACCTACCCAATGTCAATGTGGCGTTGCCATCATTAAGATCTTGACCAGCTATGCCTACTAAAGAGAATTTCAGTTGTTTGCCCAACTCCACTGCATAGTTGCAATTCTCTAATTTTTCCATAAATTTACGTAAAGGAGTGAAGCGTTTATGAACACGACTCCAATTAACTATTCCGGGTCGTATTATATCAAACAATTGAAAGATGACTAAGCCGTCGGCCAAGTCCGAATACAACCAATTGACATGGGGGGTAACGCCCATTGAATTCATCCAATTACGGTAAGCTTTAAAAGTTTTGCAATAAATAAAAGAATTAAAAAATCAATTTTTTTACTTACTTTTCTCTTCACGGGTCTCCTCAATCGTTTCAAGACCCTCGATCTGTTCGGGTTTATCTAAACCGGGATGATTGTTAAAAAGATTAGCAACAAAAGCCAAATTTAACTTGTAGACTCCGTTGACTACGTCCTGAGGTGTCAAGAAGCTGCGACAGTTCAATTTGGCCGCTTGTTGCAACATTATCTCCGCTCGTGTCAGCAAATCACTCTCACGCAAGGCATCCATATTCACGTCAACATCATTACCCGATATTTGCTTAAGCAAATGTGAATATATCTCAGAATCCACTATATCGGATTGGAAGTTGGTACAGCGTCTGGAAATGCCAGCACGTTCCAAATGATGATTAACCCAACGCAACAATATAGCCTCTGGAGACATTTTCATTAAATCTTCCAGTTTTTCATTGTCAAACAAAAGTCCGGCCAAGCCGGGACAGCTGTCTAACGTAATGTGACTGAATAGACCAATGCGTATAATTTGCCATAATAAACCCAGAACTAGATGGGGCTTGCCCTTAGCCAAATCATGGGCGTCGATATTGACAATATTACAACCGATGGCCTGCGATGATACCAAAGCCAATGTTAAATTTTCAAATTCCCGATAAACGGTAAGGTTTTTCTTGTTAATAGCGCGCTCGTCAATTGTATCGGGGCAGGAGTGATTGATGATTTTACATAGCAATATACCATCTTTTATGGATTGATATAATCGTTTGCCCTCTGCATCGATTGGCAATAAATGCTTTAGATCTTGATCGTGACCCAAATTTGAATTAATCCAATCGGAGAAGGCCAACTGTTCTTCTAAACGTACTGAATGGGTAGTGCCTTCCGATGAAATGCTCGACATACCACCCAACGTCTCCAAATTCTCCTTTTTCGATACGACAGTTTTGAAGGTACTTGCGACATCCTTAGACTTGAGATCCAAGCAAAGATTTTCAAATTCTTCTAAATTTAATTTACCCTGATGCGAAGTTCTTTGCTTATTTTGAAATTCTTCAATCATCTCCCGCACCTGATAGCCGGCCAATTTAAAGCCAACAAGATCGAGCGCCTCCTTAAGTTCGGTAAGATCAATGAAACCGTCTTTATTGGCATCAATCTACGAAATGGAAAAACATTTTTCAAATCTATTAATTTCAATTGATATTGACTTGAAATAAATTAAGAAAAAAAAAAAAAGAAGAAGAAGAAGCAGAAAAAAATGTTTAAAATATTATTCAAAAAATGCTTTCATCTACGCGAAGCATTTATTCCATTAACAGTGATTCATACGTATGCAAATTGATTGCTTAAGTTGAATGAGAGAGCCCCCCCTCCCCACCCTTTTCACCGACGAAGTGAGGTCTTGCTGATATGAAAACAAACACAATAAGTTTTCTTGAAAACTCTTAACACGCAAAGTGCTGTGTCGTAAACAAAACTTAATCATCAAAATAAAACCCGTTTTATTGTGCATTCATTTTTGACTTCCTAAACCCACACATCAGCTAGTAAGTATTTCAGGGCGCAGCACCAAAGTATCACTTCAAGTATCGCTTTATGGTGGTAGATGGAATGTGCTATGATTCTTAATCGCCTATTGGTATACATGTCTGAGTTTCTTCCTAATTACTTTTTTTCACTTTACGCTTACGGTGCAAACTTATTAAACACTTTTTTCTCTTTAACGCGCAATAGAATATCAAGAGGCCATATATCATTCGGGTACTCCTCGGGTACTCCTCGGGTACCTTTCTACGTGTAAGCTGAGAGTGAGCTGAGCAAGTGTTTCGAGAACAATTAATTGGATTCGTACTGAAACATGAAAGCATCATAGAATTTCCGGGTTGATGTAAAGTCCAAACGACTTATTGGTAAGTTCGAGTTCAGTTTGTTTGCCATTATTAAAAACGGTTGCGATTGTTAAGCCCATACATTTTAGTGTATAATCATTCGAATTTAGATAATCGATCCGCTTGACAGCTATTGCTTATCAAATTTTTTTTTTCTTTTTTTTGCGTAAAGAATGCGATTACACGTAACGTATAGGCGTTCAATAATTCTAATATTTCGCCTATGATTCTCAGCTCTGTCCAATTTCGAATATCACGCAACCATGACATTTTTTTCTACGCATTTCCACTATTACGTGTAGGGGCTCACATTTTCCTCCATAGACGAAATCATGCACGCAGCAAGGGGCCGAAAACATTTTCTGCCTTTAATTAATAATAATATGTGTAACATAGTGCACAATAATATCATGAATTGTAAGAACAAAAATAGAAAAAAAAAACAAGAAAATTATATTCGGTCGTGACCGAATCTTTTATACCTATTGTCGTTATACCAAAAAGAGAAAAACAGGACAAGAACTATATTTTCATGCTCCATAATATGGAGTGGGCGCAGATGATTTTTTCTATTTTCAAAAGAAGAGTTTTTATCGCATAGAAGTGTGGGTGTTGTGCGCATGTTCTGTGAAAAGTTTAGATCCGTCCCAAATTCTTTTGCAAAGTTGTAGGCGATATATTCGTTTTCACTAACGAACCGATAAGGAATCCATCCAGAAACAATTTCTCTTGTTTGCCTTGAGAGGACTACGATGGGATACTAATATGAACAGCGTTTACTTTGGATCCATTTACGTACCTCAGAACACAGAAGTTTAGTTCTTGGAATAGTAGTTTTGGGGAAACTTATTCAAGTTGAGATCAGAAGTCATCAGGCTCGATTTTAATACCCCTACAAGAGTTTCAAGGAATTTCATCCCTCTTCGAAGTAATTCCGAACTCTTTTTCTCACACACAATGTTATTACATAATTTTCTCTTATTCTCGTTTTTCGCATCCCGATAAGGAAAGAATCGTTCATTCGACTTTTTGGCTTGATTTAAACTCTAATTCTCGTTACTTAAGTGATGGGATCAACTTTGCTTACAAGTCTTCTTTCTTTTATATTTATAATCATTTTTGTTAATAATATTCGAATAAATGTCGTGATCTACTTTAAATTAGGGGGAATTACAGGAAAGATGGTCATTGCATTTTAATTGGCTCATTGCACTCGGGAGAGATATGAACTTTTCCTTGCTCGATTTAATCCGTTCGAATTGTAGTTACTGCCGTTAGTTTATCTTGTACAAATAAATAAATAAATTATTTATAAATAATTAGAGAATAACAATAAAAGGTTGTCTAAAATTTCGATTTCCCAACACACATAGCTATATGGCAGCGTAGGGACGTGCGAAACTTTAAACTCCTTTGTCGTGGGACACTGCTTTTCGATAAAGGTAAGCAATGTAAGTGTGTTACCAATTTCGAAGTTTTTTATGATAAGTTATTCATTAACGAAAGATTACTCTTCTTGTTGAATAATTGGGTTTTTTCATTCAAATACGGGCCCAGCAAAGACACAAGGATCAATAAATCAACGTTTATTAAGTACACTTACACTTACACGTAGATCAACTCGGGCCTACTCGGGCGTTATGATCGCTAACTTTTCTTCGTAAGAGAAAACAAGGAAGAAAGGAAGAACGGTCTTTCCCGACCTGTGTGCCCCTCTCTTCCATCCTTCTCTATCTACAACCCTTCCTCACCTCCATCATGCCTGCACGTATAGGGGGCATCCCCTGAGTGGCTGATCGCAAAGAAAGAAAGAAAGAAAGAGATAGAGATAGAGATAGAGAAAATCATGTATTCTCTTGTCACATTTTTCGTGACTTTGTCAGATAACAAGCTTGGTGTTTCGCCGGGATATAACAACAAGAACACATAAAGCTCTTCACAATATCAATATTCATATACATTCACATACATATTTGTCGAGTCACGAAACCAATAAACAGAAAAAAAACGCTTGTGACTTGTAAAGCCTTTGGCAAGTATGGGATTCGAATTTACATTAGCAGAGCCCCTTAAAAATCAAAGATGCGAAATAGTCTCAGGAGTTTGTTTTAATAATTTTTAAAATTAATTTTTTTTTTTTAATACTTGAACATCTGTCTAATAACTTCTTCGAATATTAGTGTTCTCCCAAGGCATATTTCGTTAATTAAGTTAATGATATATTTATACAAAGGAAGTGTTAACGCAGTTAAAAAATTGATGCATCTATCGTTTATGAGAATTGACTGTGAACTTTTTCACCCATTAACTGATGATCAAGTAAAAATATTATAGTGGGCCACGTGGCTCGCCGATAAATACTCGACATTCTACCCTACAGTTATTCATATAACCGTTTGAAAAATAAGGCGTTATATGAGAGTTAGGCGAAAAAGTGGTCCCAACCATTTTCTATAGCTTCCATCCTTGGTTCAGAACACGTGAGTGCATCAACTTTTACCGAAATATCTAAAAAAATTGCTTTCTGTAGTTTGAAAATTTAAACATTAGAAAATAAGGTGGACGGATGGACAATCTTAAATCGATTCATAATCATAAAAAATGGATCTATCTCGAGCCGTTTTAGATGTTGTGCAAAATGAATGTGTCCTTGCACCACAAGTAGTGTAGGGTGTAAAAATGCGATTTATTAGAATGCAAAGCATCGTTTTTATGTCAACAAAATTGATTTCAATGCTTTTCTCTCTATCGCTTTAATAATAAATCTTTGTTCAATCTATTGATGTTATCTGAAGCAACATTGTAGCTTCGAAACTAAGAAATAGAAAAAAAAAAAAAAACAAATAAATAAAAAGAAGAAATAAGTGCAACAATAGATGGCTCTGTTAAGTCATATTCTCTTATATTAATTGAGTTATTTATTAACGTAAGATATGCATATGTGTATGTGGTACGCGAAATATAATAAGTTTGTTTTGTCTGAAGACAAAAGCATTTAATGCATTAATGCTCAAGTAATTTGTTTGTTCAATTTAGAAGATAAATGGCAAAAATAAGCTGCTCTGCGATAAGGAATCTTTTTAACTATGCAGTAGCAGTTATGGGCTATAAAAATTTCTTCCAATAATAATGCATGTGATGAAAATATTTTTGTGTTCTTTAAAAGTAATTGAAATGAATTTTACGGTAATGCATTTAATTACCCGAAACAGCCTTTTCGCCCAGAAGCTGGCGAAACGAAACGAAAAATATCGTTTAAAAAAAAAGTTCTTCTTTTACGGTTAATTAAAATGTAATAAAAAAAAGAATGGGTCTGGCTCGGTATATCGAAATCGATTTGCAATATTTGTTATTAGTCAAGAAATTGAAATTAGTTACGGAACACATAAGTTTTAAGTTTCTCTGAGCACTTAGAGCACTTAGTGAGTGAACAGTCAGCCATTATCCGAAATGTCAAGAATCCACTAAGCAAACTAAAAATTATTGTACAAATAAGGGGTTTTTTTTTTTTATATATATACATATAAACAAGTAAAAACACTATAGCGGATCGCGGCGCACTATTACAAATTTTAGTTATGTGCAACAAATTACAATCAATTTATTTGAAAACCGGTTATGTGATGTCTGAAATTTAATTAAACACATTTTGTAAGAGTAGTTAGATGATCATATTTTAACCGTTACATACGATGAATGCTATAGCAGCTACGACAATGCAGATCGAATTTTTCATCTGACGTGATAGCGAACGCTATAGCACTCATAAGGGACGATGAGAGAATCGGCTGGCTTTCTTCGCTCGAAATTCGGCAAAAGCATTAAGTAAAAATTAAATGGTATGAAAAAACCTAAAGAATCAGTGAATCAATTCTTGGGCCACATATAATAATCAATAAAACCCTGGGAGAAAGAAGAATAGATTTTAAAATTTCAATGCTTATAGCCATTCATTTTTATTGTTATTTTGCATTCAGGTCCGCGAACATGTTCAATACCCTATATAGTATCGTCCAGTTATTCATATAAAAATTTTTCAAAACAAAACTCTATATTGGTAGTAGTCGAACAAGTGATGCGACGATCCATATCACATTCAATGGCGTTTACCCTTGAGCTGAAACACGGCAGTGTAAGAAATATTCCAGAAATTGCGGCCTATGGGGTGAACACAATAACACAAGACGGACGGGCGGACGAATAGACAGACAGACAAAAAAAACAAATCGACACAAAAGGTGATTCTCAAAGGTGAGTCTGTCTCAAGCCCTTCTGTGTGTAGCATACATACGCACAAACTCAATATACCCCTATACCAAAAGTGTGGAGTGTAGAGTGCCAAAAAAAAAAATTACGTAATTTTTTCTTTTTATATAAATCTTAATTATTTATGCTAAGTGGCTACTATGAATTTGGATTTAGTAATCAGTTAATTAATTGACTGCTTTTATCCGAAATGAATTATCAAGAAAGTGCTAAAATCAAAAATATTATAACATCCATGTAATTTTCGGTATTTCGGTTAATTAAGCTAAAGATAAGGCCACAATTAGGTTGCTTAGTTAAATGAATTTATTTATATTTGTTTTTATTATGCTAGCAAGTTATCATAAAAATTTCAATCCGAATACGAATAAATGCGATAACAACTTGTAGTCATTTTGATTTCGTAGATGTTTCTTTTTCAATAACGCAGATAAGATAACTAAAAAAACATTCGTTGATATGAAAAAGAAAAAACCAAATTTAAGTATGAAAACGTTCCGATAGGGGTGATGTTAACAAAAAAAAAAAAAAAAAAAAAAAAAAAAAAAAAAAATTAATTTATTAAAAATGACATTAATTCGTTAATCTTTTCTCTTTTTTTTTTTTGTTTTTTTTTAGAAAAATATTAATTAATTTCGTACACTTTTAATTCAACTGTTTTCCGGATATTAAATGTAAAAAATATATATATATTTAAGAAAACATCTCATTAAAAATATATATATATATATATATATATGCGTTATAAATAAATTAATGCACTTAATGGAATTCTAGCCAACCGTTATGTCTTTCGAAATATTTTAATGAAATAAAGAGAAACATCATAATAATAACAATAATAATTTAGTTATAAATGAAGTTTAAAGAAGAATTATATGAAAACAGTGCTTTTTCATTATCGGATGATGCCCAACATACTTCTGGTATAAGTTCTTTCAAGGTTTCTTTATATTCTTTTAAGTGCGCAACGTCAGCCATATTTCCTCTTCTTTTTTTTTCTTTTTTTTCTTTTTTTTTTTCCTTTTCTTATTATAATAATAATATGAAAAGTGTTAACACAATTTAACAACAACAACTAGTTAACAGAATGCCGGGTATAACACAACTAATCGATCGATTACAATAGAATAGCAACCAATTGTACCGTAAAAAAAAAAAAAAGAGTTCAATAAAATACGTATTGTAGATGTGTATGTCGACTTTATCAAACGGTACACTTTACCAATAAAGAGTAAGCGAGCAGGTATTTCACTTTTTTTTATCAACATTCAAGGAATTCATTATGATTTCAATATTATTGCTAAATATTATAAACAGTTTTAGTAGAATGTCGTGCTTTCTCTCGTTCGTTCGCTCGTTCGTTTATACGTTTGCTCGTTCATTTACTTACTTCAATTCAATTGATTTATAATGCGGGATTTTTCTTTTTCGTTCAATAGATAATACTTGCATTCAGCATATATATATAGATACATGTGTGTGTGTGTGTGTGAGTCATCAAATCTCATTTATCGAAATTTGCTCAGAAGTCAAAGTTCGCCTGTTATTATAATTAAACTGTAACTGACAGTTAAAATTCTCTATGATTTTCGGATTTTATTTATTTACGACTCAATCATCATCAAAATCGATTACAAGGCCATATAGTTTTCAAAAAAAAAAAAAAAAAAAAAAAAAAATACCAAGACATTTAATAAACTCAAAAGTCTATGAAGCATTAGAGTAAACGCTTGTAAAACTAGGTGCAACCATTCATACTGACAGTCAGTTAGCAAACAATTTGAATAAACGCTTAGATCATAAAACAAACTGAAATAGAAACAGATGGAAGCATAAGTTATTATGATCAAACTATCGCTAGGGGAACAGAATATTTCGAAAAGAATAAAAAAACACTTCCTGGCGAAATAGTTTACCAGTAAACAGCAGTAGCCCTTGTAACTCGCTTCTTATCGAAAGCTATTCATAATTCATTGCACTACGGGATGATGTCCCTTTCAAAAAGATTGCTCTCTTTTTCTCGAGTTTTCGCTAATCATCTCAAACTTTCCCGGTTTGTTCGACATATATCGGCGTCTTTCATCCACTGCCATCCTTTCCAATACACGTTCAGTTGTCATCTTTGACGGACTCGATTCTCTCTATAATATGAGAAAAGCACTTCTCATCCACTTATGAAATCAATATATCTTAAGTTGCTAAAGTTATGTCTACGAATTGCATATTCAATTACGATATTCTGTTAAATCTTTTTGTCATTTTGTTCCGAGTATATGTTTATCGAAAATTTATATATTCGAAGGTAAGTTTTATATTATTATTGCACTGTTTTTTACATAGCCTTTAATTTTTGGAGAGCAATTATTAATTTGCTCTCAACTCAGCGAGTCATCTGTTGTTGATTTGCCGGCTCACCGAATAAGAGGAGGAAGAAGTAGCTCTCAAGATAAATGAAGTGAATCGATAGCCAGTTTCATAAAAAAAGAGTCTAAAGCATACTCCCTGCCAAGATGGGATTTTCCACGTCACGTGTACCATTTACGGTACACGCTAATGAATTTAATAATTCATAGCAGAAAACATTGCCTTTATGAGAAGAGTTCATCTAATAAACAGCAGTTTGATATTTTCCATCAAAATCCGTTGTACGAAAGGAACGAACGACCATAGACAAAATTGTTAATATTAAAAACACAATTGTCGATTATAGAACTGAGGCGAGGGGTTTGTCACATGCATCCAAAATATATTACTCAAGTTATAATCTGAAGCAATCATCCATTTGTAATTTATTTTAAAGAATGCTAAGGTGTGCAACGGGTACAAGGGTACAAACAGATTTGAGAGATTATGTCCTTTGAAGTTATGTTCGAAGTTTTCTTTTTCATCGATACCTATTTTGCATTCTTTCTATGAAATAGAACTCCGGTCGTTATAAGGGTAACATCAATGTATTCGATCTAGGCGGTCCTCTTCTTCTTCTTGACGGAAATTTTGCCCATGCTTTGTTTGAAGCAGACCGATGGTCCCTCTTTGTCTTCTTCCTGTTGGTATAAATTTTACGCATGCTTTCTTTGAAGCAGAATTCCGATAGTCATGGGCGTATTATCAATTTATTCACTTCAGCGGGTACCTGTTCTTCTTCTTGTTTGTCAAGTTTTGCGCATATGATGACTAATGGTTTTAATTAGCGGCTATAAGGGAACAAGAATAGTACAGTAGTAACATAAATAGCTAATAATTTCAACTGATTAAGGCAGGCCGTTGACAGAACAATGTATGCTTGTATCGTAAAATGAAAGTATATTAGTTTTATCCATTCGTTTGCCTAACTTCGAAGAACTCTTCTGTGTGTGTTTTCAAATGCCTACTAAATTCTTCGCATCTAATTCATTTGTGATTCATTAGAAATTTTTTTCCTTCTCTTTTTTTTTTTTTTTTTTTTTTGTTATCTACGTATATTTGTGTGTAAGTAAGTTTGTTGGCGATCATTTAAAGATTTTTAAATGTATTTTTGCAACGAAAATTCCATGCTCATCACAACCGATGATATATATTTTTGGCAATTTCTGATCATTGCATATGGAAAGATGCAAAGATAACGCATTTGCAAGACAGACTACGTGATGATGAATACAAAATGCTTTATAAATCTAAGTTTGGTGTAACTTTCATAGACAAACAATGAATGAATAAAATATAAAATAGTGACACATTTACAGTTGAGTTAGTCGGCCACTTTGCCAATAAAAATTGAAAAATATTTATTCACTTATTTATTACGATGAGGTAAGAAATATGTATGTGGGGTAAGCAATAATAAGTATATATATATATATATATATATATATATATTTGTCCAATTTGGCCCTAATATCAATAATGAATTCGCGATTTTTATCGGCACTAAAAAAAGCTAAAATGGCATTGTTGGCTAAAATATTAATGGTAACAATGAACGTTAGGAAAGTTGGTCAATCGCCGCAGTCAGTTAACTTGCTGTTAAATAAATTTAATACTTGGTTCACTTCTGCCTTACCGATCACCCGCATTCAAATAGGAATCAAGTGACATAATACCAGCAATAATAGCATGATAATAATGATAATAATGATAATAATGATAATAACGATAATGCATACTACGATATTAACAACATAGATCGATAATGTGACTGATAGCATAGTTAGCATATATATGTGTAAAATGATAATTGGATACCTAACTGTTGACTGTGAACTCAATAAAATAATTGAAATCAAAACCAAGCCGGATATCAAGGATGATCTAAGAGGTTAGAGAAAGAGCTAATAATAAACATCGTAACGTACATTTGATGTAAATAGATTACGAAGAGAGCAAAAAAAATGCTCTCTAGGGCCAAATTGGACAAATATATATATATATTTATTATAGCTTACCCACATATATATTTCTTACCTCATCGTAATAAATAAGTGAATAAATATTTTTCAATTTTTATTGGTTTCCCTGGTATCCCATTATTGGTTAGTAAGAGTCCTGTAAATACGCAAAGTAGATATCAAGATGATAAAACTATTGATAACATGGTGATGGCAAGGAGGACAACGTGTATGAATAATATATTTGATGTCTTTTAGCAGGCCCGCGATTAAAAGATAAAATGAGCGATATTTTTAGACCCGCAATTTAAGCTCAAGGCCACCTTCGAGATTACTAAGTGCAAGTTGTCTGGAAACAGTTGCATATATATAGTTATAGTATTTTTGTCATCTTCTATATAAAATTTGAATAAAGAACTCGGCAAAACCATATAGATTTCATATTTATTTGGCATGACAAGAAAAAAATAATGCAAGTCATAGACGTTGGAAATGTGCTACAAAAGCATGCAAAACACTCAAACGAATGACGTGTATATCGTTAAGAGAGGTAATATAAAGCAGCAATGGACAGAAGGGCGGGGAAACTTAATATCTCTAAGAATGTGATCTACAGGTGTTCTATTGAAAGCCCTCAGGAAAAGCTTAGGCGAGACAAAGTACATCTTAACGTCTGTGAAAATAATATAGTGAACTGTAATGCTGCAGCCCTTCCAAAGAATTTTCATTAGGGATTTTATAAAAACGACAGTAAAAGTAAAGTATATTTGCGCTCTGAATTATTTAGTACATAGGTGCAAGATATCTTTAATAGCAAAAGTAAAATATAATAATAAACAAGAAAAAAATACCCTACGTTGCAACTGCCATACACTAATTACCGTAAGAGTATAGTGAGATCGAGAGAATGTATGCAGCTCCCAGAAGGGATTGAGATATCCCCTATATTTCACATTATACCAATCGATTCAGAAAATGGTGCTGGGACCCGAGCTTGCTGTCTACTGGGACTGTCTCTCTGCCTATCTGTCTGTCTGTCTGCCTGATTAATTCATGTTTGCCTGCAATCTTCAAGGTATTTCGATTAAATACAACGCACTGATATATTTATGACCAAGAATATGATCCGAAGCATTAGAACGCAGCATTTTTGCAATCACTTCGCCTACAAAGTTCTATTTGGAACGAGTCTTTATACGAATAAATCTGACAATTTTTAATGTTTCTTCAACCAATGCTGGTGTTTCACAGAAAACATCTATAAATACGGCATCATTTTTGGTATTTTATGATGCAAATGAATGAAGAACCGTGTTAGGCAAGGTATTTAACGGTCTTGGTCTTCCTTTTAGCTGCAACGTTTTAACTCGTTTATAATTAAATATTTAGAAAATCCACATCTACAATTGTTTCGGGCATTTTATGACTTTGAAGACTATTTTCCAATCGCAGTCAATGCACGGTAAATACACGTTTCTATAATACGTACTTGATGTTATGCGTTTACCCATAGACATGAAAGGATAAGCATAAGCAATCTCTTGCATCTCTATCGTCTTTCGTTATTATGGCGATGATAATGATTGAGTTGTTTTCCGTTCAAACAGAAAAAAAAGTTGATAATATATTTTCTATCGAATATTAATTTAATGTTTAAGTTTAGAGCGATTTTAAAAGCGCACTACTTCTACTATACGTAATACGTTTTTACTTATCGTTTAGTGGCTTAGAAAACCATTACACCTTTGCTGATCAAGTGAGGCTATGTTGAGTGAATTTAATGAACGCGTGCAAGTCTTTGAATGCCACATGTGAAAGGATTATAAACGTGTAAGAATGATCATTAAAAAACCCACACTATTTCACCTAACGTCAGACTTCACTTCTTTCCATCGTAGAAAGCTAAAGATTCGAACTCGTAATCATGTAAATGCTTACTTAACCTTAGATGGAAGCGATCCCAAAACTGCATCTCTGCGCCCCATACTAATCGCTGCAAACCTCTACACCAAATTAATTTTCCTTATAAAATATTAAAAATTGTACTTGTTGTCAGGTAAGCGCTCCTGGGTAGTAGAAAGTACAGTTTTTAGTCATCCAGCCTAAGCCCGACACTTTTGTGTAACGAAATAATATATTATGTTAACATAGTCAAAAGGGCAGACGGTCGGTTGACGGAGGGACGGATAAACACACGTGTCATATTAATAGTAATTAGTTTGACAGCAGGGGAGGGAAGTAGACGATCGAATCTTGCTTACCGGATGGGCAGATGGTATGCTCTGGTCATTTCTACATCCTGCTCAAAAATAGTCCCATCCGTTCTAAATTTTTCACATTTACTTTACTTTAATACTACAACAATACGATTTTGTAGTGATCTTTTTGGATAAGGCGTTATCTGGACAGTGATCGTAAAAACTGGTCAGTCCCATCCAGCTTTAATAGCTTTTGCCTGCGACCAAGACATAGGGTACCAAGTGTCATCAGAACATAAATATACACGGACATACATTACACAGACAGATGGAAGGACAGACGCGCTCAAACCGGCTTGGAAAACGATTGTGGTACGAAAATTATACTGTACTCGAATTACACCCGAATTACTTTATTCTCCCAATAATCGAGCACTAATTTTGTTCATAGTTTTGCAAAAGTTGGAGACCCTTTTTAAGGCTTGCAATCAACTTTTCTGCTCGTAACATTATTGTAAGTAAGTAATCAGACGACCAGGCAGACTTAATTCAAATCAGAAGGTGATCCTAAATCCACCGAGATTATAAAATTTGGCTGTATCTCAAGTCCTTCTGAATGTAGCATACATCTGCGCAAACTTGTGCAACCAAGCCTAGTCCTCTTTCGTCGGTCCTTTTCTTCATTTTGTAGATGTTTGTAATCGTTTAAGTAAAACAGGAAATTGATATAAATGAAACTAAAAACTTGCATTAAAAGATAAAAAAAGAAGCACTCAAGATGAAAGGTCAGCAGTAATTCAAAGAGCTAGACTAAGACTCAAAAAAAATGTGCTCGTTCTTGGGAATTAGATGAAGGGCATAAAGTTTTCTCCAATGCTTTACATTTCGGTTTCTTTTTTTTTTCTCGTTAATAATTTCCAAGGTGTTGTGACATAGCTTGAGCACTTTCACAGAGTCAGCAAAAAGCAGAATACAGAAAAAGAAAAAATCAGTCAACATGTAAATGCAATGCAAAGAAAATTTAAAGCTAAACAAGCCACACTGAAGCAAATCTCGAACACTCACCATCCAAGGTAAATGTAAGAAATTGCTATCGTCCATATTGTGGGCATGTCAATGGACTGCAATCGGAATCATTTGTTATAAAAAATTAAAATGGGTCTCTGAGAAGCATCTCATCTGCGGTATTCTACACTGAACTTTGTTTTTGGATGTTGCATTATTAGAATAATCCTTGCGAGGAGATCTCCATTACAAGATTTTATGGTTTTGAGAGTAACAATAACGCGCCAAATGAATGAATGGATCAGCCAAGTTTGGATTTGAACAACTTCGGCCCTCTCATGCAGTTTGTATGTGCCGGCCGTACAGGCAGACAGGCATGGATGGGAAACCGATTTTTTCATGCGATCTCTAATATTTATTTCTTCCCATTGCAAATACAATAATAAATTTTATATATCTCTACTTTCCGGTGATGGGTGTAAAAGAAAGGAGAGGAAGAAAAAGAAAAAACTCTTTTTGTTTTTTTTTTTTGTTGTTTAATGGCCAACGACAACAATTTTTACGGTTATAGTTGTTTTGCTGTATAATTTCAAGAAACCAGTAAAATATTCAGTGACATTTAACAGCAGCTACGTCATCGCATGATAACGCAACTACATAAAAAAAAAAAAAAAAAAACAATATGCGGGGAAAATGCAACGCGCACAGATGTTGGGAATACAATGCCACAAGTATTGCAACAATAAATGATAGAAAGTAAAAACAAAACCACAACTACATACACACACATACACACAAACACACATATGATAGAGTGTTTGTGGTGGCAGTCACAAGTAGGATCCTTCACCTTGTCTGAATTGCGCTATTGCACATGTGCGTTGCTGTATATTATGTTTACGAGTTGCTCTTGCTGTTGTTGTTGTTGTTGCTGTTGCTATAAACCTAAATAGATGAGGAAAACATCAAATAAATGCTGGCGCATCAATAATTATGAAGAGGAAAAACGGCTTAACACAAAGAGAAAAACGAAAGAAAAAAAAAAAAGAAAAAAGAAGAAGAAGAAGAAAAAAGAGAGATTTACAAAATTTATAACTGAATAGATTTCTTTTATTACTTCCCATAATAAAATAAAAACAAAAGAAATATTTATTTATATGTTTTTTAGCTTAGCCTTGACCTTTTCCACCGGATGTCTAAATGAATACATTTTTAGTTATTTATGTATTTTTTAACTGTAAATTTATTGCTAGATTTGCGTTTTTATTCTTTTTATGGGCCGCGAGAGCTTTCAAAATTTTGCCTCGACTTCCTAAACAGCATAACTAGATGTAGTTTTTTTTTTTATTTATTTATTTATTTTTTTTTTTTTAAGGAAAAAAGTCGTTTTTTATTAGAAAGTGCATGTGATGTGTGTTGCATCATATCTGCTAACAAAGTCACATAAAGTTACTCTTCCTTGGAATTTGCAAGAAAATTTAATTGATTTTTCTTCTTTTTGCGTT
The DNA here is from genome assembly GCA_000688715.1 of Glossina pallidipes. NCBI lineage: Eukaryota > Metazoa > Arthropoda > Insecta > Diptera > Glossinidae > Glossina > Glossina pallidipes. The sequence continues at coordinate 407,104 of KK499906.1, read as the reverse complement.
TTTTATTTCAATCAATGATTACAACAATCACATCGATTTCATTATGTACTACTTCTTCTTCTTCTTTTTCTACTTGTTACTTTGTTTGAGTCATTTCGTTCAATTAATTATCGCCGCTGAAGAGTAAAAAAGTAATAAATTTAACGAAAAAACCAGAAATGTTTTCTACACAAATCATTTCATCGTCAATGAATCACTTTTCCCGTTAACTGTAAATATATTTAAATTATTTTAAAATCTTTCTCTATATATGTGCAAAGAATATGTTCGCTTTTGCTATTAGTATGAATTTTTTGTGCAGTGCATCTACGATCGAGAAAGTCTTTACTAATTTTTAAGGGATTGAAGTCCTGATCACTGGGAATTCTTGCCCATTTTTCTGTACCAATAAGACAGAAAGTAGAAATATGGCTCAATATATTCTCATTGAAATATATTCGAATTGGATATGATTCGTTAAAAAGGGGCGTAATTGATTCGAGAAACTTTTAAAGACGCGTGCAATCTCAATGTATGTTTGTATGTTTTCTCAATAATTTGAGACTGAAGGGAGATGGCCAATCATTGATCATCATGATTCTGATTAGATTTCCTCTATATATATATATATATATATATATATTGCAAATTTTCACAATTTGGCAGCATTTCCTGGATAGTTTTGCAAGCGAAAAACAAGTAAGAATGCCATAGTTGGGCAAGGTCGGTCGTTAGACACTCTACACCGTTTCCCCTAATGCGGTCATTCAGTCATTTTCTTAATAATACACCAAAAATTATGCATTATTTTTATGAAAAAGCATAATTTCCATAAAAGCCCTTATATTTGACGACGTGATCCAATTTCAGTAAACTTAATTTAATTTGATAAAGATTTTATTATTTTCCAGTTACAACTTCGACTTTATCGCCATAGAAGGGCTTGCTTCACGAGAGCCCTAGTGGACGTACGTGATCCACATTTCCTATGATTAATTTACCAGGACGAGTTTTCATCATAAAATATTTTTGGTATATAAAAGTTTTTTTATTAGAACCCTTACAATGATTGGTATCCAAAAAATAGACTTACGTTGTCCAAATTTAAGAAGGTTGTATTTTATGTCAAGTTATTATTATTATGAATGAATTTTAATCAAGAAGTATTGAAAGTTAGGCTTTTTTATCATATAGGACCTAACCATAAAAATATTGCCTCACCTTATCCACTAATTTAAACTGCCGGCATACTATTATTAGGCGATTTTTGTTGCGAAATTCTGAAAATATCACCATTTTGTACGACTTATCAATATAAGGAGCTATATGGGATATGGTCGGAAAAGTGTTCCGATCCATTTGCCGCATTTTCAATAGCGTTCGCCCTTAAGGCAAAACACGTCGGTGTATCAAAATTCATAATGCCCTTGAAGTTGAACAGAAGGAAACAAGACGGACAGATAGACAAACAAAGTTAAATCGATCCAGAGAGTAATTCTGAATTGATCCATGTAATAAATGGTGGTTCTATATTAAGTCTCTTTGCGCGTTGCTGCAACATCCGGACAAACTTAACACACTTTTGCATCGCGGGTGATGTAGGGTAAGATTGAGTTTTTTTTTTAATTCTTTTTATTGTTATTTGGGTTTTCGATAATTATGACAGAAACCATCAAGCGACCCAATTAATTTTGCGAGCTTGACGCGAGAACGTTAATTAAGAAAGTATTTGATAACTATCTTAAGGTTCCCCTTGAAGCAAAAGACGGTAAAATACGGCATAGCTGATGAAAGTGATAAGAGCAAAATCGATAGTAAGTGCTTTCTTTCTTAGATCGACTTCATCGATAGGCGTCAATAACCGAAATGCTCTCCGCACATGTACGCGAAAGGGCATCCAATGTGAAAAATCTTTTGCTTAAATAAAATCACGAAAGATATTTTGACGAATATAAATATTATTTGAATTATTTAGTATCCAAGAGAGTTGTTCCGCTGCAGATTTAATCTCGAAACCTTTCAATTTGAAATGCGAAACAAGTTTTATTTTTGTTATTATGTTTTTTGGCTTCCGTAAAGCAGACATGTGCATGGCCAAGCGACTATTCAAGAATGCTTGAAACAGAAATGCTTGAGCACTGGAAAGAGAAATGTCTTAAGAAAACTCCCTTTTGAAAAGAAGAAGAATGTAGACAACCTACCAAGCGATAACTGCAATACATCATGTAATGTAATGCAAGATATGTAATGATAATGACGACAAAGAAGATGCATAGCAGATGACCAGATGATCGGTCATCAAGAGAAGATAAGACGTCGGGTAATTTAAAAGTTGATACACGAACGTGTTGTGTGGATATTTTGCATTAATTACTTAACTAAGAGGACACGAGTATTCCTGATCCTTTTCTTTGCGTTGTAACCATATTGCATGCAATGGACTCACATTGGTTTAATAGTTACTTTCATTCTCCACATTATGTTTGGATTTAGCCAAACGAGACCATTAGTTTTCATTGTATTTACAAAATGTCATATTTTAGGTTTCGATGTCACACAGCATAGCGTATATACATTTTTAAGTAGCATGAATAACATAGTCAATTTAGTCAGGTCTATCAGTCTGTCTGTCCATTTGTCGAATTTACAATCGTTATGCCAATCTTCAATTGAAAGTTTTTGTTTCTATTTCGCCTATGCGGTTAAGTCAAAAAGGTAGCAAAACCGATTGATGAACCGGCTTATAATCACAACTGACACTCTTTCCCAAAACTATGAACATTTGTTCGTATTTCATTTTTCATAACAAACGCAAAAATTCAAGAAGGAAGATATCACAGTTACCAAGAAACAGAAGGTAATCGCGTAACTTCCGCATTCACACCTGAAAACGAAAGCGAGACTTAAGTTCTTCATACATGATTATCCCCCCATTTGAAGGTAAAAGCGAGAGATTGTGTAAATTTTCTTTTCAATTTTTACAATTATTTTTTAAGTGCAGTTAAATTGTATAAAAAAATATATTCTTCGATCTTGTCATTATATCAGCTATTGATGGCCACTAAAAGATTTCAGGTGAACTGGTGCTGAATATTGAACGTGACAGTTAAAACTGGTGACTGCTGCCAATTACGAAATATCCCGTAAATTGCTCTACAAATTGAAATTGATTAGAATTGATCAGTGAACATGTTTCTTGAACTTTGAGTTGGGAATTATTCGGAAGAATGAGTGAAAGTTTTCTATATAGTGTGAAGAGCACATTTAATAGCTTGGCAGCACGGGGACTGTATTCTAAACGAAACGAAACGAAACGTGCAAGTGCTGAATACTAAAAGTTTCAATCCAAGTGGAATATATATATATATATATATATATATATGTATACATATTTGTTGATATAAAAGTTCACATACTCGTTGAGAGGTAACTAACTATTAATCAAAAACCGTAAATATGCGCATGTTTTACATATTAACCTAAACTGACATTATATGCGGATTATGCCTAAGATTTTATCACATATTCAAGTTAAGTACCTGTTTTAAGTCGCGTGCCCTCAGTCGTCCGTAAACATGACCCATATAAGTACAAATGTATCATAAGCATGAACTATGTTGCTGTCATTCAAGCGTGACCCATGTTTTCTCATACATTAACGCTTTGTCTCACTAAGAGGTCAACAGTAGCTCGATTATATAAAAAAAAAAAAAAACCTTTTTTTTTGTTTTGAAAATTCATTTTACAGTAACGTTCACATAAGTAAGTGCAGTATTCTTACGCATACTGTAACCGACACGCTTACATTGCAAGGGAAGTTTCGTCGGCCGATTGCGAGCGATGTGCTTGTATTATTTTTTTTCCTAGCGCGAACTGACACATAAACAATTTTTCATTTTATTATCATATCACCAAGCGACGTCTTACCGCCATATCGCCCAACATAAATTCTTTCGCAAATCTGCTTCTATTTATTCGAGCAATGAGACCAATAACGATTAATATTTGGGCACGGAATGAATGTAATAGTAATGAAATGTCAAAGTGTCTCATTCCACAAACTGAACATATTTAAAAAACGAATTTGAAGGCAAAGGAATTTCCTCCTTCGGCAAGGGACAATAAATCTTCTTTTGTATGATAAAGACAAGCCTCCCAAGGCTTTTTTTTTTTGAAGACTATTGCGCAGATTGGTAAAAATCATTATAACCCAACTATTTTCGAGTTGTCAAGTTCAGTTCGAGTGATGAAATGTTTCGTTGAAACCCACTGTCGCCTGCTACGTATATGCCTTTAAATCATGTAATCATGGTGTGAATTATCAACTGATAACTGGCATTGTGTATGTATAGCAGTAATGTAGAACGAAGGAGTTGAGGACAAAAATTTATATCGTTTGACGTCAGGTACGATGAAAAGTTTATCGCTCGCGCTTAGTCAAAACTGCGAAACATATCAACAAAACAAGATAAGTATCTGGCATTGTATTAAGCGACATCGCTCAACATCAGACAATGAAATTTCGCTTGCATAATGATCGCAGGGTATGCCGTAGAAAATGTTTAAACATATAAAATACCTTTGAAAGATTTCTCTGATAAAAACTAAAAAATGTAAACACAGATAAGTAAATAAACCGATTTATATAAAAGCAATAGATTACAACAAAATGCGAAAATGTGCTTTTATTCGCCGCGTTGCTAATCGCTCACTTAATGTGTAATAGCGAATGCTAGAATGTGCTTTACTGAACAGAAGGCGGGACATTTCGTCATCCATAGTGCGGATGTGTCTCAAACAGAGTTGTAAATCGCATAACGACACAAGACAAGCCCTTTCGGCGTGCACTGAAAACAGTACATGCGATAGGGAATGTGTTCAGTAAGGGTTTAAAATAAATACAAGAAATAATTTTATAAAATAATTAGCTTAGGAACGACACAGGACAAGCCCTTTCGGCGTGCACTGAAAACAGTACATGTGATAGGGAATGCGTTCAGTAAGGGTTTAAAAAAATACAAGGAATGATTTTATAAAATAATTAGCTTAGGAACGACACAGGGCAAGCCCTTTCGGCGTGCACTGAAAACAGTACATGTGATAGGGAATGTGTTCAGTAAGGGTTTAAAATAAATACAAGAAATAATTTTATAAAATAATTAGCTTAGGAAAAAGTTTAAAACGTATTTCAGACAAGCAAACATTGTGATGCCTCGAGTGTGAGGCATTTAAATGAAAATGACTGCACATAGTTATGTCAACATAAGTCATTCTGACTGGGTCTATGAAATTTCAAAAGGAGAATAAAAAAAAAAATTAAATAAAATAAAATTACATTGACTCGACTATTTATTGTCAACTGAGATCACACTAACTTTTGACTGCCTGTCGGTCACTTTAATGCACTCAATTTACATATTAAACATAACTTGATGTTATGTCAGCTACATAAACAACAACAAAAATGTACAAAAATGTGTCACAAACTTACTTCGCTGACTTTGCTTCATATGCAACGTGATAAGAATGTCAACAACAATAGCAACAATGATTGTAACAACAATATGCTGATTAGACGTTGAATTTAGCTGAGTTTACTACTTGCTGCTCTGACTGTTTGATTTGTCAATTGTACGTGGGTTGGGTTTTTTCTTCTGCTTCAATTTTTTTTTCTTTCGCTTTTGTTGCAGTTTATTAACTCGATTTTATTAACTGATTATTTTATGTTGAAAGTTTCATTTTCGTTTATCATCATGTGTGACTGAGGTATTAATTACTTCGTTATATGAATCGATTTTGCAAGCAATTGAAAAACATTATATTAGAAAGAGACGAAAGAGGCATTCATTAAGCAACATTACATCGGCTGTTACATAATATTTGAAAGAAATTTGCCACATTTTTATGCAAAAACATAAATCTGAAAAGCAACGCAAAGACAACTAAGAAATTTATATATTCGCTTCAAGGCGATTCTTTGATACCTAACATTTTCAACTAAGATGTGTAAAAAAAAAAACCAAAAAAATTGCAAAATATTTTTACCTAATACAGGCGCGCAATTAGTTCAATCCCGTTTAGCTTTAGTTCCGCTTGCGTTTATGTTACGACCATCAGCCAAGAATACGTATATGGAGTAAATTTTTTCATTTCTCTATAGCAATCCTTTGCGTTGCGAACGTTTCGGCAACAGGCAATAGGACCGCACACGGTGGACACAACTAAGTCCCATATGTATCTTATATATATATATACATATATATATACACACATGTAATAGGTATGCAAATATATTCCCTACATATACACTCAACTCTTTTTTTACACGGTACATGCGTTCCCTAAAAATGCTTGCATCTTCTCTCTTCTCTTTCTAGTGTTGCTGTATATAATACGCTTCTGTGAGACACTGTCCAACTTAGAACTAAAAAAAATTATCTTTTTTTTTTTTTGGATTCGCGGTAGAACAAAAAATTCGTGTAAAAAATATATTTTCTCTCACTGGTGAACCGTGTTATTTGAAAATCATGTAAAGAAGAGTTCGGCTTTTGACTTAAGTGTTTATACGATTTAAGTTTCGATCGTTTACAAACTGTAGTTTATTATCCACCAAAGTATCAAAGTAAAGGAATGGACGTCATTTACACTGGACTGCCCCTTGTTTTCTGCTTTTAGCTGGAGTGAAACGGAAAAGCAGTACAATAATCATTAAATTGATTTGGAGTGAAAATGCAATAAACTATAAAATGATTAGATAGTGGTGTGTGAGATTGCGGGCCAAAAAATGTTTGCCTTGAAAACGATGAAAATTGGCGTGTGTACGTCCGTCCGTCCCCACCAAAAACGCCCCAAGACGTGATTCTCAACTTGGACTGGGAACTTATTAATAGCGGTTGCGATCTTTACTTCAGATCTGTCTTCTTCAGATCAATTACCAGATCCGTTTCAGTTCTGGTTCACAAAAGTTGAGGATTACGCCTCGAAATCGTAAAACTTCTACAGCGAGATCATCCATAAGTGTCCCAATAAATGCCAGAAGACCGTATATTATGAAGATCGCTGCTTCGTTTATCAAGCTTTCTGATAAGTACGTTTCCATGGAGGGAATCTATTTTTAGACCTAATAGATATGTGACGAATCAAACGGGCGCCATTAAATCCTGTTTTGGAGCTGGTAAAGACTGAACTACACTTTACTGCATGGATATTAGAGAAAAAAAGAAGCTAATCAGACTTCATAATCATATCAAAAAACACATACAAATTCGTTGTACATAGTCATCGTTGCTGCATGCTTCTTATTATTTTATTTATTCCTCCTTTTTCTTTTTTATTGCTGAGACTTGACTTTTTATGATAATCGATAACATGAAAATCAAATGAATCATTTCTGACAATATTATTTTTATACATACAAGTATATAATGTGCAAGTACTTGCATGGATGCATGTAGTTGTCATTTTTAATCAAAACGGTACACGTATGTATGCGGCAAGTGTTATACATTTCAATTTTTACAATGATATTATATTTCAGAGAAAATATTTCTTACCCTTCCATATACATATATATATATATATATATATGTATATATATATATATGTGCATATCAATTTCGTGTTTTCGCGCGACAACGTGTGCATACGGATACATGCATATATGGCCAAAATTAATTATAATGGTTTTTATACGTTGTTGGTAACAATTTTGTCACTTCATTTTCTTGGTGTTTAGTTTAGTGTATGGCAGCCCTGTTAAATATTAATGAGAAATTTTAAACCTCCGCCTTTCTTAGCTGTTTATGATTTTTCGACTTTTTTGCAATTTGCATCGAATTCAAACTTAACAAAGCTAATCAACATAAACGTATATATATACATATATATTATTTCATATATTATTTCATAAAAAACCACTTAGAAGAACGCCTGCAAAAAGTGTCACAAGTAATTAAGTTTTGAATTAATAGACAGGTAAGCAGAATAATCGTCTGTGAATTAATTTACTCACAGCTGGTTATATTAGCTATGCTCGAATTAGTTTTTCACATCTTGCCTTGAATAAAATAAAAAATATTATTGGGAGTACAAATAAGTTTCCGTCGTTTCCTATCAAAATTGACGAACTTATTGTCAAGAAAATAACGGTAAATTATGTTCTATTCAAAATAGTATCCATCACTTGCCACGACTTTTTCCCATCGAAAAAACTATTCATCTTTTGAGGCTATTCACGAATTGACCCAAATTGTAGTATCTTTATATGATGTAAGATGCTACTCAGGCAGACCATATGCCATCGACCGGAGCAAGTGATATTCAGAAGAAGCAATGTCTGATATCTCTGTCTTCCCAATTAATTGTTTAAACATAGATTATATTGTTACCAAAGATGGACACTACTTAGGCTATTACGTTTTACATCTGACAATTTCAATGAGGCCTTCTCGTTGAGTCGTCTTTTGTCAAGCGTACCACGTAAATAAAGAACACCTCTGTTTTAAAAGCTAAAAGAAATTTGACTTTTTCCCACTATTCCTTCACAAGCCAAGCACAAACGACCCTATAAAAATATCTTCTGTGAGCAATGCCAATAATATATGTGCAACAATAGAAGAAGACGACCACGCCCGCCCAATATTAAAGAATATCTTTTTTCCAGCCATAATTTTCTTATTTGTTTTTATTGAAAATAACTCTAAGACTAATTTACATATGCTTTTTAGATTATTTTAGATTTGAGCCTATCTGTCCACGTGTCCATCTCGTATATGTCGATGTACTTTTATGTTCAACACACAGTTTATGATCTTTAACAAATTTTGGCGAAACATTAACAATTATTGGTCCGGGAGCGAATATAAGACAATTGAAAATGGATCGGATCGCACTGCCCACAAAACGGCTATTATTATAAAGAAATGTGTTTGACATCTTTGCATGAATTAAGCACTGGTCTTCTTTTCTTCACAGAATATATATACTATATGTTAAACGTCAACTCCCCGACTGTCTCATTGAAATGTGGTTTTTTGAACCCTTGAACCAATTTACTTGAGCGATTCCAGAGTTTCAAAATACAAAGAGTCCGAGTTAAGCAAACAAGAAAAAACAAGTGACGAACTTATATTCGGCGGAGGCCGAATCTCGCATACCCACCACTATGCTTTTCCCATTCTACTCTCCAAGTTCTTTTCTTTGATACCCATATCGCTGGTATTATTAAGAAGAACTTAAATCACCGGGTCGCGGTGTCTACCATATTCACGTTAGCCCATTCAACCCATTTTTAGGCAGACAATAGATCTTCATTTGTGGAATGTACAAAATAGTTTTAAACATTCTCTCTTGTTTGCCTTATGATAAATAAGCATAAAACTTCAAAAAAGTGAAAAAAATAAAATTTAATCATTTGTAGCCTTGTGTGGGCATGGTCGATTTTTTCTACTTTTGGAGGTAAAAAGTAGTGTTTCATAAAGCAAAAGTGGAAAATTTCAGTTTTGTAACTTTAATAATTTCCGGGTAACGAGCAAATTCCCTCAAATGTTAACGCACATGGAGGTGCGTTCAGTTTACGCTCCACTGTGGGTTTTTGCTCTGATCAAATTGACCCATTTTTAATACCAACCTGCGTGCAAAAACTTCCAGTGTTTCTACCAAATCTGAAGTCGATATCTTCATTTTTGTCGCCAGGAGAATGCCAACAACAAACAGCGCACAGACGGACAGACATGGCTTAATCAAGTCAGAACTTCACGCTGATCAAGGGTCTTTAAAGTTTCCTTTTGAGTGTTACATACAGTATGAAAAAAAAAACAAAATGCGTATACCTTCATCCTTCAGTTGTGGGTATAAAAAAGGTAACAACCAGCGCACTTTGTTTTCAAATTACTGCTGAAATCATGAATCATTTCAATTCATATTCAAACTTGACTTGACGTCAGCGAAAATAAAATTTTTTTGCCAGATAAAAGTTTTAATTACAACAGATGTAAAGTCAAGCAGGTGTGTAAACAGATGTATTCTAAGTAATTTCGCTATTCATGGTGATCGTGAACAAATATATTAGGTCGTCAAGGATGAAATTTATAAAAAAGAAGGCAAAGCTTGCGGATAACATATAATTATAAGGAATTATTTCATTCATCAAAGTATGCGCCGATAATGTCTGCACGCTTTTGCCACTTAAGCGACAGGTTGTTCAGGCCGTTGGTATAAAACCTGGCGGACAAGAATCTATGAATTCGTGGAAGTTCAGTTTTGCTACATTATCAGAATGGAAATTTTTTCCTATCAAGAAGTTGTCCAAATTGAAAAAGAAGTAGTAGTCAGTGAGATCTAGTAAGTACGGAGGATGATGAAGAAGTTCAAACTCCGATTTCTGTAGTTTTGCCACAGCTGTTTACGCAGTGCGTGATCCGCAATAAGATAGGAGCCGATCTGTTCACCAATCTGGACTGTTTTTCTTCAAGCTTTAGCATAATTTTGTCTAGTCGATTACAGTATGTGTCTGCTGTGGTCGATAAGCATGGTCTTATGAAACCGTAATAAACCACTCCTATGCTAGCATACCGAATACTCGACATTAGCTTTCTCTGATGCATACTACGCTTTGGAGTATGTTTTGATGATTCGTCCTTGTCTAATCATTGCGCTGAACGTTTGCGACATCCGTATTGAGTGATTATTCGATTCAAAAAGATCAGACGAATCAGATTTGTGACGAGAAAGCAACAACAAACATGATTCATGGGGCCCCCACACTTTTCAATTGTTTGTTTGCTAACACTAAACTTTAATGATACTTCATAAGCACTTTGAAGGTCAACATGGGTCAGACTCAACGGAGACCTTTAGTACGTCATTATTGGCCTTTGATTGTGGGCGTCCGCGGGGATCATTTGTGAGTTCAAAATTACCAATGCGAAATTTGGAAAACCAATTAGTTACTGTCTGCCAAATACACTATTTACGATTCATACGGTCTGCGATGCCGTAGTTCCACGTAAGAACTCATACTTCACAACCGTACGGATTTCCGATTAATCCACTAGCAAAAAAAAAAAATAGTTTTTAAAAAAAGTTAATAATTTTGCTTAGAGCTTGGAATAATTTACTTCTACGGTGAACGGGTGTAACTTCGTAGCAAAAAAAAAACAGAACCGAACAGAATATTAAGTCATTGTTAAATAACAAGATGTCAAAGATGGCAAAATTGTGAACTACAAGGTTCATCTTTAACGAGCTGATATATAAATATATGCGAGTCCCTTATTATATCCCACACTACTTGTGGTATAAGCGTATACCAAGTTTTTGCGGAGGTATGCAACGCCCCGAAAGACTTTAGAAATATCCACCTTTTATTGCACCGATCTATTTAGAAAGACTTTTTGAATCGATCCAAGCTTGTCTGTCCATCTGTCCACCTTGTTTTCTTGTGTTCAGCCTACGCGCTATTGAAAACGGTTCGCATCGAACTATTTTTTCGACCACTCCCCATATAAAGCCTTATTTTGAAAAGTCATTATATGAATAACGAAGTGGTGTAGGGTATTTACGGGCAGACCGTATACCACTATGGTGTTTTTACTTGTTTTTTAAGTGTATGAAGTTCATTTAAATTAACATCGACATATTTAGAGATAAATTTAACAAGCGAGAAAAGTATGTTCAACTGTGCTCGGGTCTTTAATAGATATCGTAGAAAAAAAGAAACTAAGAATATGTAAAAAAAGAAAATTACAATACTGGATGGACACAACTGATTTTTTCAATTTTTTGAAGAGCATTTATGAGTGTTGCGGTTTTTGAGTAATTAGTAAAAACAATCCAAACAACAGAGGTATTCTCAATTTGTGTTGCAGGGTGGGTGTGTCCTTTGGCCGATTTGGCCCATTTTTAATGCGATTATGCACGAAATTGAAAGCAAATATTTACATATATCCACATAGCGCCCATCTACAGAAATGCGTATAGTAAATATAAGCCCATTGAAAGAATGAAAGGGATGAGCATGCCTTATAAAATATTCAATATGGCGAAATTCTTCAAAATTGTTCTCCACACTTCAACACTAATCATTCTGTAATGTGGTGCCATTCCTTTCTTTAATTTTTCATACTTGGACTTAAGTTTTCTATACGCAATGTCCAAAGATGAGGATGATACGCGTTGGCGTATGTACTATAGAGATATATCATCGCAACACAAACACATATGATACACATAAAGTCTTTCGCCTTTTAGTACGTTCGCTACTAACCGTTGCATATATGCGATACACAGCCCAGCGTCACATCATTTTATCGGTTTAAAATGACGTTTATTTTACTTTTTTCACCCCGAAAACCTTAGGAGGCCTCTGTAGTGAACAGGTTAAGATGAAGCTCCCGAAACCATTTGAAATCCATTGTTTGTCTTTAAAAAAGATATTCAGCGGAGAGATATTCCGAACAGAGCTTTCCAAGTAGAGGAAAATTTGCCTCTACAAGATGACAAAAGAAAAAAAAAAGCGGGAGATCTGAATACGGTATCAGTTCACCTCAGTTATACTCATAATACCCCTGTAATTCAGCTTGTCGTTTGCCACATACACTCTTAACTGATTCGCCCACAAATCAGATTGAGATCAATAAATGATAGGCTAGAACTTTGTACACACAAATTGGTATGCAGTCACTTACGAGTAACATATAAGACCTTAATGAGCAAATCGACTGATCCACCGACAAACCAAAAACTATTATTTACAGCAGGGATGGGAAACTTTTTTCTTCAACGGGCCAATTTTAATTTTCATATCAAAGCGGGAGCCAGAACAGGCAGACATAATCCATTCGCAGCATTGCTATGTGCGAGCAAATTGAATTATTTTAACTTTTAAACGTACCGGGCCGATGATTGCCCATGCCGGATTTACATTCATCTAAGAAGCTATTGCAAAACTAATTCCTATCGATCAATAAAATATTGCGCTGAAAATATAATGCATAATATTTCTGAGATTTTCTCGATTGTCTCGGTTGCGCTAAATTAAAAAATTCCTTAGTTTGAAATTAAACTGTATGCCGTTACAGGTTAACAAGGTCGAGACACCACGTTTCCTTTATTATATGGCCTGACAGCGTACGATATCGACCCATAGTAGTTTGTTTGCGGCTCTATATATATTTCTTGGTGCAATGAGAACAATGCAGGTTGCTTGATATGAAAATATAAAACTGAGGAAATGTTTAACCGTTCAACTTGACTATGATGAAAACTGTACATAATTTTAATGAACCACTTCGGTAATAAATAAATAAAATAATAATAAAAGCGAAATTAATTAATACTTGTATAATTGGATTTAATTAGATGCATGTGCAAAGCAACCGTCCGCCCTTTTTTGCCGGCAATTGAAGTTGAAAATTAGATTTTCCCTTCCTTTGTAGCTTTCATGCTATTCTCTTATATTATGCTATATATATACATATAGATACACATTATATTATATATGAGGTTAAATGTTTTTCAAGTCATTGCATTATTATTGAAAAAAAACTCCTCTTTCTCTTTCCTAAATATTCTTTAAGCAAGTAATCTAATTACAGCTCTCATAACACAAATTTACAGAATTATTTTCATCTTTCCTTTACTTTAAATTTTATATATTTCTATATACGAACAAGTAAGCAGATTATAATCGGCCGAGACTAAATTTTTTACAACCATCATCACGATTCCATCTACATCTACCCTCCAAGTTCTTTTATTTGCTATCCATATCGACTTGCAAGGAGTCCCCATGTCGGGATTGTAAAGAAAAAGTTAATCTATCACATCGTGATGGCCTCGATATTTATTATAAGCAACACCGAAGCATGAGAGGTATCTTCATTTTGTGAAAACGTTGGCAACGCGCGGATGGAAGCTTCAGAGAACCCACAATGTATATATACGCTTGATCAGCATCAAATTCTGGATCGATTTACCCATGTCGGTCCGTCCATCTGTGTAATGTCTATTGTAAACATTCTCCTGGCCGTAAAAGCGAAGCTATCGATTTCAAATTTAGCACAAACGCTGGAAATTCTTGCACGCAGGTTGTTATTGAAAATGGTTCAAGTTGACAAAAGGACAAGTCCACAGCAATACGTAAACTGAGAACTCATCTGTTGTTCAAGAATCGATAAAAACATTAATTTTTTGCTCATTGCTCATAAACCACCAAAAATTTGAACTCATATTCTACGGTCGATAATGTGTAGCTGTACAGAAATGGAAAAAATTGACCATGCCTCCTCAATATTATACTGTACCAAAATTAAATTTTTTATTCAATACCTTCATAAGGCACAGAGACACTGTATATGTCGTGGAATGAATCTATCGTTTCACTCCTCGTTTAGCATATGTTTACATGAGTAATTTGCCAGAGTATACCCCCTATGTCTGTACCACTGTGACGGTTACAGACAAGTGGGGAGAGGGACGAATAGGAAATGCCCGTAACCTGGGCTGTATGTGGCCGATCGGTGTTATGAATTTACCAACCAGACAGACATTCGCTATGGCTGTGACCACACGTCACACATATATAACACGTATAGCACATATCTATGAAGAATTCTAAAAGTAATATAACTTCAAGGAGACGAAAATGTAAAAATTCATTTCATTCAATTAATGCTTACATAGCCTGATAGTTGGGATTAGCCGACTCTATGCTTGCAATTGGGCGCAATGTATACACATAGACCTTAGGGCCGCAAGTGAAAATATTCTAAAATTTTTATTGTGAGACCGAGTACACAAATTCATCGAAAATCCTATCCCAAAGAACTTTTCTGTATTTTCGATTTGTGGCCAACTATGGAGCGATATCACTTACATCTCGTAAGTTAGGAACGAAAGTGCAAGTCTTGGAAAGCTATCAATCTCAATTTTCATGAGTTTAAGAATGCCAGGCGTCGACACACACACACACATGCATACGATTAAAAATGAATAGATTGACATATGCGCTCAGGATCTAAGTCCCAATCAAAAATTAAATTGAAATAATTGTACAGTTTAAAGTTATACTCATCGTATGAAAGAAGAAGGCAAACTATTCTATTTATTTCTTAATATGACATCATTTTATGAATATGTACATACAAAAGTGAAGCACAGTGTCAAGTGAATTGTAACGCTTTACCAGCATATTCATTGACTGACATCTACAAAAGGCGCAAATCCATTAATACAACATAAGGCGAATGAAATGCATACGATTAATAATGTAAAGAAAAAAAAATAATAAATAAATAAATAAATAAAAAAAAAAATTAAAAGAAAATGAAATCATTGCACGTTCATTAAACGCAGGCGTGTAGCACAATAATATATAACGCATGTTTATCATAAAACCGCCATCTCCGCTCAGCTTTTAATAAATACCAGAGAATTCAATGATTGCATGCCAGCCGCAAAACGCTCACAAGAGGTTAATGCCTTTACGAATGTGCCTGGGATAGAGAGATATAAGTGCTGGGGTACTTATAAGCATTTTATTGGCCATGAATGGCCATCATTATTGACTATGAAGTGATTGTTTGGTTGTTTACGTTTTGGCGGAAAAGTCGTTATCTGCGGCCTTTGATGAAAAACAGATTTTGAAAAATTGAAAATTATTTTTATTAAATTCCTGGCGGCGTTTGTATGCAAAAATTAATATCAAAACTTCATACGTTGAGTCATAGTGATCTCATTATCACTTCATGAAAAGCGAAAGCCATAGTCAGTTAGTACCGCTGCATATAGACGGAGTACCCGCCCGTATTTTTATTAGGTCCCTTCTCATAATTGCCCTTCAGTTAGAGTTGAAAGAAAAAAAAAAAAAACTTCACATCAACAGACATTTACTAACGAAGAACTCATTTAGCCTTCATATGCTTGGGCATTACGCACCCAGATGCAATACATTCATGTACAAATAGATTGTTACATGTTGTGTAAATATGTGGTTATAAATAATATTATATATGTGTATTTATATGTACACAATTTACCCCCACACACGACGTTGTATAAAGGATGCGTAATGCATTTTATAAACTTCTTAAACGTTCACGTGTATATATATATATATATATATATATATATATGTGTTTTAAAGATTGCGTCTTTTACACAGCCTCGGCACGAGCACAAGCCGGCAACACCCAAGTGGCCATGTTTGCAGACATATTGTTATTTTATATGTTGCATTTCTATCCAAATTTCAATGGTCGCATATCTTACATGCATCGATCCATCTTCATTTAGTTATTCTCGCCCGCACCCTTAATTACTACGCAACGGACAAAAGTAACGACTCAGCCTTGAAAATGAACAAAGAAATCCTTAAATTGGGGTTGATGACTACGCATACAGTTACGTTAAATACGTCACAGAATTGGAAGCACACTCTCTCACGTTAGCTAATGTTGATTTGTATAAGAAAACATATTCAACTGATTGCTTCCTGCTTCTGCTTCTGATGGTGCATACTCGTAAAATCTTTTCAGTGACTCATACTTTTGGAATTTTATTATTTATTTGTATATGAAACTTTAATTTTTTGCAGTTCTTTTCAAATTTGACGGTCACTTACCTCTATGAATTTTTCTTGTATTTCTGCCTTTTCATCTACAGATAAGCCTTTCGTAAATTTGTTTATTGACGACATTGTGGTTTGACTTTAATTTGTGCGTTTGTTTTTTTCTTTCTTTTTTTTTTTTAAAAAACTTAAATTGAGGCCAATTACTTAATAAAAAGAATCTGCGTTTAGTTTACACACGCGCACACATACACACTTTCTGGAAGCTTTATTTTCTTCGTATATATTTAATTCTTATTTCATTTATTCACTCTTTAGTGTTTTTCCACACAATCTTCTGCCTCCACCAACAACTCTTTTTTATTTTTCTTATTGGCTGCCTGGTATGCGATAGTTTTTATTAATGCACTCACTTTCGCTAATGCCTGACTTTGTGACGTTGTATTATAATCCACGTACTATTATGATACTTTATTAAATAATAACAAAATTATTATAATGAATAATTCTTTTGAATAGCGTTTACTTAGTAGAAGGCTTATATATATTATATATATAAAAAATTTATATATATATATATATATATATACACGTATATAATTCGGTCGTATTTTAAATAAATTTAAAGCAATGTAATAGTTAATAGCATCGGCAGACAGCAAAAGGTATCATTACCATATTTTTTCAAGTTTAATAATTTCAATATTAACAATAATGTAGAAGCATTTATCGTGCACGTTATATTAAATATATTTATGTATATTATTTCGCCGTCTCGCCGCACAAGCTCACCGTTTGGAAGTTCAAAAAAAAATAAGAAGAAAATAAGAGAGGACGGAGATTATGTATGAACTTAATTCACTGCATTTCAAAAAGAAAAGACTATGTGCGAGTTATTACTTTGCTACGTTGCGTCCGCATAAGCAACCAAAGCAAATGAACAGAGTTTGCATAGGCAATAAGTTTAATTGTTATGTTTTGCATTAATAATTACTGTTTTTAGGCTTAAGTAGTAGTTTATTACAGAAAAGAATATATAAAGGAGATTGAAAAATTAGTCTTATTTTATTTGTATTTTCAGTATATTTGTTAAGATGAGATGATTTAGAATAAGTTGAATAAATTGAATAAACATAATCTTTCAAAAAGGTTAAAACTTTTATTGCTGGAATATTTGCAATATTCATTGCATTGACTGCCGTAAGTGCTTTATCTAATCGAAGTGGAGAACGTTAACTTATAGAAACTGAAATTATATTTATTATTTAAATGTAATAAAAAATGATTTTATTATAATGTTAATTAAAAATTTAATTACATTATATTATTATTTATAGTTTATTTATTAAACCGATGTAATTTAATTTTATTTGACAGATGAAGTAATTTTTAATTATTAGTTTCAGGATTAGGAACAAATCATGAATTTGATTCAAAACAAATTATTCTCCAAAACAATTAGGCTTAATAAAGGATTTGTTTTTATAAACTCTACTAGGAATCCACAGATTTCTATACCTTTGATTAGATGTAGCTGTTTCGACAAATCTTTTTTGGTCCGTGCTAGGCGTTGCTGGAACTATTTACCACTTGACTTATGCATTTTTTTCACTCTAGTAACGCCTTCCAAGTTGAACTATTTAGGTATCTCACCACTGTTATATAGCTGATAATATGTTATTCGCTTACAGTACTGTGGGTTTTATTACCTGAATATATTGGAGTATAAGAATAGGAGGAAGAAAGCATGCCACCATTGAGGGGCTTATTGCTGAATATTTTAATATTACTTTGAATTTTTTTTTTTTGATAGCTGGGGAGCCAAATTGCAAATTGCTTATTGCAGACTACATAGAGTTAGTTATTTTTTTTATTTTTGGATATATGGAATCATCGTTTAAAGTAAGACATATGCACTTATTTACTGCCTTTATGCTTATTTGATTTTTTATTCTCTTATGTTAAAGTTTGCATTCTTATTATTTTCATACATCTAGTTCTAGTTTGAATTTTTTCTATTGATTCAGTGCGAATTGTACTGTGCGTCAATATTTTAAGTAGTCCCTTTAAAGGCTTTGCATTGTTTTTTGAATTCTTAAATAAATAAATAAATAAGTAATAAGATAAATAGGATATGTAATATTGAAAAGATTAAAAAGAGTAATAGAATTATTATATATAAGAAGTAATCCAATAATTTTTCCTAGTCCTATAATAAAGTTATTCCTTTATGCTTAAAAAAGTAACATTATCAACTTTATTCGTTTGTATTACTGGCGGATTGATAGATTACATCATGTAACTTTATTTTTTTTTAACAAATCTATATTTTCATTTACTTCATTGATTTCAGTATTTGTAGAGTCTACCGATTGATATATAAATATGTTATTATATATATCTATTTTGTTTATTAGTTCGATTTAATTTAGTTTTATGTAATTGGATAGGTAGAAAATGTAATTTAGGTAATTTTTTATTATTAATTTTTGAAAAATTCGAATTTAATATATAAAAATAAATAATTTGTTTACAAAAAAAAAAAAACAGTAATAAAAAATATGTGAAAAAAAAAATTTTTACTTTCAGCAAAGACAAAAACACCTTTTATAAGAAATGTACAGGAAAGTAAATTATACTCTCAGGCCATTCTCCGTACTAATCAAAAACTAAGATAAAAACGCTATCAGCATGCAAATGTGAACTATAGGTTGAAACACAATGAAATAAAACAAAAAATTGCAACTTAGTTTATTCATATAGTTACATTTAAATAAGCAAAAGTAAAGAATACAAATTAGAAACAATTTTTTTTCCTTCATTCACTTTCGCGGTATAATTTCATTTATTTTCATAAACGAATAATATTTACTAATTTTTATAGAAAGAAATAAAACAGTTTATGCTACATTAATCACGTAATTTCTAATTTTTCTATGTTGGCAGTTCTAAAATAATATACAGCTATTGCTACTGTAATGTTGATTTAAAATATTTTACATATTTTCAAAGCTTTTGATAATATTCTCTCAAGATTTTACACGTTTACAATTTAAATGTCAAACTTTACATATGTAGTATAAGTTATTCTCATTTTGATTTATACAACTTTTTATTTAAGATAATCCAGAGAAAGTTCATTTTCATTTATTAAATTGATTATAACTGTCATTACTACATATTTGATGTTTGTATACCGAAAATATCCTAATTCTATTAAAATTCGATTTGCGAAAATTTTTAATATCTTTACATTTAATCCTATGCTTAGTAACAAAATATATATTAAAAAAATACTTACAAAAGGCATTAAAAGTGAATCTAAAAAAAAGAGTTCAACTAAATCTTTTAAGCAACAAACTTATCCTTAATTTTGAAATGTAATAACCTCAAATGTAACCATATCGGCGAATCAATGACCAGTCTTGCCAATGATTATTCCAGTGTACGAATGACTACCTCAATTGAAAACTTTTTTTTCGAAACATAATGTACGTGATATTCCCAATTTTTTTGACAAGCTCGTCGTACTTATGATTGTCCAATTCTTTATTTTGAAAAATTATAGAGATTTAAAAAAATTCCATTCTGACATGCAAATATCTGAAGCGTTTTTAAGTGTTTTAAAATGCTGCCGTTTTACAGTGTAGCCACAATTTTCCTGCTACACTGATGATTAACCGTAAATAGAATAAAATTACCGATTTTGAATCATATATAATCGCTTAACGATAAATAAACAATTTGGTGTTTAGAGTGTTGTCATCACAGTTTCTTTCATTTAATGCACAATAGAGATGCATTAAATTTGTCAAATATTTGTAATACACAGAAGTAACATGGCGATCGTTCACAGTTTCTTTACTTAAGAACGCGAAAAAAAGACTTTCTCGTCATAATTACTTTTATTCGTCTTTTTATCGATAAATTATCGATTATGCATGCATTGGAACCTTTGATAAATTAGTGGTTTGTGTCTGCAATAGCACTATTAAACAAATAAAAATTTATGGTTTGCTTAACTGCGGTTAACCGCTGCGTTTTGTACCTTTGCGTAGTCTTCAAAGAAATAGGTTTAGTCACTGTGTAAATTGAAAAGCTGTTAACGGTAACGTTTTTGTCACGGCAAAAGATATACAATGGTGAATAACGATAAGCAATGGTGAAAATATCGCGTAGATCACACATGAAAAATTGTTTCACTTTTTACTAGACACAGCCGGCTTTAGCAAACCACATGATTTTTAATATAAATCCAGGCATGTAAATATGTAGAAAAATTTATTTTAATTCAATTTTAAAAATACTTTTCCAAATGTTGCTGATGTCGTTAATAGTTTGAAATCTCCTCTTCATTATACAATTTTGAACTTTAATTTAGACCATATGTTATTTTACAACTCGTAAAAAACAAGAAATAAAAGCGATTTATTTCAAATTTTAAAATCATTTTCCTTGTTTTTTTATTATCCTGCATTATTTTAAGGGTTTTTTTTCCAAAAGATGGTATAATTTATAAAAGCAATACCGCCATATTATTTAAGCGGAAAATATTTTTCAATCAAAATGCCTATTAATTTTCACATCAATTTTATTATTGCTATTGTTTGTTATTATTTATTTTTAGTTCTTAATTCATATGTTGGTTGTTCACATTTACATCGATTTTCATATTTTTTCTCCTCGGTTGATATAGAATTCCAAGGGAGCGGGCGGGATCTATGTGTTAACTACTTGCGACATGAAAAACTTTTTATTCGCGCACGGACTACTTATATTTTCTCCCATTGGTGATATCATATAGTTGTGATTACATTCATGAGAGCCAATCGCGTCATTTCTCTTCATATTAATAGATAACAGTTCCTATTTTGATGGCTGAGAGAAAACGACAAAAAAACATTAACAAGTAAAAAAATTATATTCGGTCATGACCGAATCTTTTTTACCCATCACAGTTATCCTATAAAATATTGAAAAAATAGAAAAAATATAAGTTTGTATATTATTTAATATGAAGAGGGCGTAGCTATTTTTTTCTATTTTTAAAATAAAAATTTCTGGTACATAGGTGTGTTCCTTGAAAAGCTTAGGTCACCTCTCTTGCAATTTTCAAGTCGATAGCGTCATTGTTGCAGCCAGGAAAATGTTTACAACGGACATTACACAGACGGAGAGACGGACAGGCTTAAATCGATTCAGATATTGATAATGATCAAGAATATATATACTTCCATTTGCGCGTTGCAAACGTTTTGACTAACTGAATATATCCTGCGGTGAAGGCTATACAAACAATTAGTTTATATTTGTAAAAAGCTTTCAGTTGGCAGCACTAAACAAGAATTAAGAAAAAAATCCGCATTAAAAATATTTTAATCTGCTTATTTAAAGTCCAGGCTTTATAAGGACATAAAAGTATATTATGTGAAAGAAATTATATATATTCAAAGAAAAGTTTGTGGATTGAAAAAATATAAAATTAAATAAGATTCTTTTGAAATTTTTTCGAGAACTTGGTTGTAAACTATTTGTGTCAAATAAAAACGATAGCAATTTTGTGCTGCTAACTATCATGAACAACGGCTTTAGTACAGGGGAGGAAGATTCGCGTGGAGGTCATACTGACCAGACGTGCTGTTTAATTGACGAAAATGAGAGATGCCGCAATCCTGCCGGTAACGCCAGTTACAGTAAACGCATACAGAAAACGGTCAAAGAGAAGCGTTTAAAACTGAGCAGCGATCCTACCTCGCAGCACATTTATATATGCGATTACCACAAAGATCGCATACAATCGGCTCGCTCAAAAAGACGTCGTAAGGAATCTGAAGACGATAGCAATGATACTGATATTGATCTACCCGAAGCGCCAAACCTTTATCAGCTTCAAGTCAATACTTTACGTCGCTACAAGCGTCACTACAAATTGCAAACTCGTCCAGGCATGAAAAGAGCACAACTTGCTGATGTAAGAGCATTTTGCTGGATGCGGTTATTGTTTGTATTAATTAATCCAAATATATTTTATTTTATTTCTAGACTATTATGAAGCACTTTAAAACGATACCTATTAAGGAGAAGGAAATTATTACATATTTTGTGTATATGGTGAAATCTAATTCTAACAAGTTAGATCTGAAGAATGGCGTAAACAATGATACAACTTGAACTGCCATTCCATATCGCTGTGAATGGTTGGCTGGTGCTTTTTAGTTTACATTGAGAGTTGTAAACAGACATTGGAGTTTAGGCGTTTTTTTGAAATTTTTTTCGATGTGTAATTTTCGTGCGTACTCACCGAGGTTAATCGTTTCGTCCCCTATCTTATTAATGAACAGCAGATTTTCTTGACAGAAGGAAGAAAGCGCCAAAAATATAAAAAAAAAATTATCCTAAATTTTAGAAACGCTCTAGTTGGCATTACTAATTAAATGAAAGAAAAAATAATCGGTACACAATTTTTTAGTTATTTAAGATCCAGGTTTACGAGAATGTAAAATTTGCGTCGCACAATATTGTTTTGTTAGCAAGATTATATATATAAATTTTTAGTTTACTATTGTAAAATTGAGGTTACGCAAATTGAAAGAAATCATACTCTTGAAAAAATAAAGCTAAACTACAAAAACGTAGTTAACATATCTAAAGTACACAAAGGCACATCTATTCACGTAATAAAAAAAATGTTTATCAGCTGGAAAAAATATAAAAATAGAAAAAGATATGAATTTTATTCTAGTTGGTTTTGGAAATCTGTGAAGGTAATCCCTTTGTGTCAAAGAACCACGACAGCAATATTTTGCTGCCAACTATCATGAACAACGGCTTTAGTACAGGGGAGGAAGATTCGCATGGAGGTCATACTGATCAGACGTGCTGTTTAATTGACGAAAATGAGAGATGCCGCAATCCTGCCGGTAACGCCAGTTACAGTAAACGCATACAGAAAACCGTTAAAGAGAAACGTTTAAAATTGAGCAGTGATCCTACTTCGCAGCACATTTATATATGCGATTACCACAAGGATCGCATACAATCGGCACGTTCGAAAAGGCGTCGTAAGGAATCTGAGGACGATAGCAATGATACTGATATTGATCTACCCGAAGCGCCAGATCTTTATCAGCTTCAAGTCAATACGTTACGTCGTTACAAGCGTCACTACAAATTGCAAACTCGTCCAGGCATGAAAAGAGCACAACTTGCTGATGTAAGAAAATTTTGCGAGATGCAGTTATTACTTGTATTAATTAATCCAAATATATTTTTATTTCTAGACTATAATGAAGCACTTTAAAACTATACCTATCAAGGAGAAGGAGATTATTACCTATTTTGTGTACATGGTGAAATCTAATTCTAACAAGTTAGATCTGAAGAATGGCCTAAACAATGACACAACTTGAATTGCCATTCTAAAGCTCTGTTTGGTGTAAAGGGTTGACTCTTGCTTCAAACTTTGTATTAAAAGTCTTAAAGCCACATTAGATATTAAGTCAACGGTACTTTTAAGTTACTTCTCGGTATATAATATTCTCTCTAATACGGGTAGCATTGTATATGTTAATTTCGACTGTTTTGAGTCTTGCTCGATATAAATTGTTCTCACATCCATTTTGAGGAAACAACGAGGGCAACTTATTGAGTAAAATGGCTTCAAAGCGCTTGTACACAATAATTATAGCAATAAAAGATTGAGAAAAAGAAATTATAAATCATGAAAATTGTGTTGGTTTAACTATATAATTATATTTTAATTTTTTTTACAATTTGGAATTTCGGACCTCCACTTAGAGAATAACTTTTTCTTCTTCTTCTGAGTCGCTGCTAGTAATTTGCTTTATCGCAAGCTTTTGTTTACTTATGGGAAAATTTGCTTTCACGTCACTGCGTTCTAAACATTCCTTTACTTTTCCTTGTAGATTCTCACTACCATCAGTATCCGATTCCAGGGGAATACTATTGTCACTAGCAGCTTCAGGTATCCATTTGGTATCTGGCTTATAATGAGGATTACTGTAAAGTTTTCCTTGGACTGAAAATTATAATTTAAAAATGAAACTTGTAATCCCACAGTAACTGTCAATATTTGAAATTAAATACTCCTACCTATCTTTTTATTAGGCTCGTCTTCTTCGGTTATGTCATTAAAAGTAAAATTTCTTAATTTCAAAACCAATCGGTCTTCACCCAAACTGGTTATGGTATTTTGATGCAAACATTCTGCAAATCCAACTTTTTTTCCAGCCTCTCTAGCTTCTGAATCGTTTTCCAAAGATTGCTTAACCTGTTTCACCACGCTTTTGGCATGTTTGGCTGCTTTTTTCGAACATTGTAATAGTAACGTTGGGCTGGTAAGGGACGAGCCACCTAGATTGAGACAACACAATTCCCCGAAAGAATTTATGCCAAAAATCATTTGCGTGTCACTGATACGCTCCTCCGCAACGGTCGGATCGGCTACTGCTATGCGGCCACCATCAAATATAACATAGCTGACGCACACTGGATAGTGGTGCATAACCATTTTCAGTGGTTCTTTTTCGGCCGAGGTATGTATTCGAATTTCATCTTCAATGACGCTTACATCCGGACGCCTAAAGTGTGCTAAAGCACATAGAGTCGCTACTGAACAACAATCTATGAGATTTCCTTCGTGGTTTAGAACATTTAAGTCAACACGCAACATCCAAACACGCTCCTCGGATATAACACACAATGATTCCAAATCTATAGCACGAGAATCTTTAAATGTTCTCTCCAGTGTGCGATTAATTTGTACAGTCAACTCGCAGTTGCGGCCGGCTTCAAAATGTGCGGCAGCCATTGGCCCCAATTCAACGTTTATATGCAAAATGCCTTCATTTGGACGTGTTGCTTTTGGCTCTCCCAGCTCGCTGGATACTTGACCCAACACTTTCGTTTCACCTAATGCCACTATTACGCTGCCCCAATCCGATCCATAATTGATTCTCAGGCTGCGAAATTCATCATTATTCCTACCGTCCAAGCGCTACAAATTTTTGCATTATAAGATTACCTTAATTGTATAAATTTACGTATTTAATTGTTTACCTGATTCTGCTTAATCGCTTGAATGACAAAATTCTTCTCACATAAAGATAAAGGCGTTTCTTTCATACTTTATTTTTTAAAAACTAATATAAAGAAATCAATCACAAAATCTTGTGCTTTGCTATAGCTAGAATTCAAACTACAAAATAAAAAATCGATTACTTTCTAAAGGCGCAGGTTGTTGTTTTTATTATCGATGACAAAATTTCAAATTTCCTAAACAAATGCATTTTTTATTAGAAATATTAAGTATAACTGGTGATGGTTTCGGCGCAGTTTGTATAGAATTCGGATAAAGAATTAAATAGAAACCATGTAGAATTCACACAGAACCAGCATTTCTAATTTTCGAATGTATTTTCCTACAAAAAAACCAAACAAAATAAATTTTTTGCTTTCTGCTTTCATATAAATATCTTTTTCGTAATGCACCTTCTCCCGTTTCTGTTTTGGTCAACTTTTTTTTCCATGGACTTTTTACGTCTTCTGTAGATTTCCTTTTTTCTTCGTTCTTTGTTTTACAATGGACCTGTTTTTTTTGCTAATAGTATTATGATTTTTATCCATAAATTAAAACTTGGTATCATTTACACAGTTATACAAGATTAAAGCAATTCTATACAGGAGTAATGTTTTTGTATTTAACATTTAGCTAAAGAATTTGATAATTACGATGTAGAAGTCATAGAGTCTTGGAATTTTTAATTATGTCTCACTTTCGTAAAACATATAAAAAACCACATATTTTTTCATTATGGTTGGCATGACTGCTTTTGTTTGTATAGGAAAACTTGGCATCACTTATATAGCTATGCTGACGTGCATTGGTATGGGCAATTCTATATAGCATGTGTAAAAACATCGCTATTATAAAAATAAAATATATAAAATATTAAAATTTTCTTTTCAAATTGAAATCATGACGATGCTTTGAATATGAAAAACTTGAAGCCATTTTAAAGGTGTTTGGGTATTTTGGCATATCGGCAACTTTTTGCAATTCATTGATATATTGAAAGTTTGCTTTATGCAACAACAGTTTCCAATCATATTTTTTGTTTTAAAGTATAATCGTGCGATGAAGTTAGTGCTAAGCCTAATGAATTTGCATTGGAAAAATTTACCATATGATTAGCTTCCATATAGAAAATTGAAAAGCAAAAAAGTATCTTTGAAATCGGTTTTAATTTTGATTATTACTACTAAGTTAGCAGTAGATATTAATATTATATTTATAATTAATGAACAGTCCTTTATATCCCTTATGTAATTGTATATTTTGAAGAGAGCGGTAAGTTGGAAAGTGGTTTGTGGAGACAGAGTTCAACTCCGCTACTGCATCCTGCTTTATTTTGCTTAGCGTTTTTTGTACCGTTTGGCATTCGTGACAGTGGTAGTGACATTATTCTTTACTTATGGCCAACAGATCCTGCATATTTTCTCCACTGCATTAAAATCACATTATGGATGGATTAGAGTTAACAAATACATAGGAAAAAGAAACTTGCAAAAATATGGAAAGCTTAAATTCACAAACGAGGAAAGCAAGTAACCCAATCCAGAACTGAGAGAAGAGAGATTAGTTTTCATTTATATAGCAAGTCTATTAAAAGGCAGTTGGTTGCAAGAATGCAATTAGAAATCTAACTTAGATCCCAATAACTTATTAGAAAAATGACAAGTCTGGCGAGTTAACGAAAATGTCAGATTTCACTTTAGAAACAGCATTGAAGTTTACATCCACATTTTCTGTTGACTCTGGGGAATTCAAAGATTTTCCGGAAATAATACTTACTTTTTCTTCTTATTTGAAGCAAAGACTTGCCATTGTGTAAGGGGCTAATAGAATAAATGAAATTAATTCTGATATTCTGGATTATAACCCTCATCCTTCGCTAATCATCATTTTGTGAAAACGTTTGTAATGCTTAAAACGAACCTTTAGGGACTCCATAAAGTATATATATACTTGATCAGCATCAAATTCTGAAGAAAGTAATTTAAGTACATCTGTCAGTCCGCCGGTGTGAACATTTTCCTGACCGCAACAATCAAACTATCGGCTTCGAATTTTCGGGAAGCATTGTAGCTCTTGCACGCTGGTTGCTGTAGGCGATATAAGGACAGGCCTACACTACCACATAAACTGAGAACGTTTTCGTTTTTCCAAAGGGATAAGAAATTGGTTTCCCACTCAGTACTCATAAATTACAGTAGAAAATAAATTTCGATAAAAATATGAACGTAGCTGTATTATATGTACAAAAGTGGGGAATTTTGGCCACGCTTATCCGCTTTTATAGCATATTAAGGTAAAAATTTTCCCCATACTTTTATAAACTTCGAAAACCCGATAAAGTATATAAATTCTTCGACAATTTCTCCTAAGAATGTCCATCTGTCCATCTGGCAGTCTGCGCAACTGTGTAGTATTTGTGGTAAACACTCTACTACACCCGTCAAAGGACACGCCCACACCCCTGTGCAACAAAAACTGCGAAAACCTTTGCTTTCCGTGTTTTTTGCTTCTCGCTCATAAAGTATAATACATATGTCGTATAATCTTCCACTTTTATTCTGGAAATAGAAAACGCCAGTGGCGCCCATCCAGTAGTATAGAGTATGAAAATTTAGACCTTTCCGCGTTTGTTTTTTTTTTTTTTTTGGTTTTTTTGAAGCTAATGACGATGGGTCAAAATGAGTCGGTCAGGATCGAATATAATCTTCTTACTGGTTAATTGATAGTTGCATGCATCATTTGGAAAAATGAATTCATCCGCTCGCACGACAGTGAGTAAGAATGAAAAAAATTGAATAGAAATTAATAAAAGAAAAAATGTAAAGACTTAGAAGCTAAAATAGTTATATATAGTCATCGATTTTATTGTTTCCAAAGTAAACGTAAATAAAACACATTCCTGATTGAGATTTGGATCAAATTTTTTTTTGAATATATTGTTAGGACTTTGGCATTATTTGTAGAATATAATGCATAGATAGTTGTGCAGCGTGCATATTGATATTTTTCATCCACTTAGTTATAAACTATATTATAAATTATTATAATTTAAAAAAAGAAGAAGAAACCTTTGATGATCCTATACATCCATTATTATGATTATTAATATAATTCTTTTTTTTATACAAATGAAAGGAATTCTTAGAGTGAAGTAAAGCATGTGAAACACTAGCATGAAACATAGACTATCGGTGTATATATATATATATCGGCATATATATGCATACATATACATAAATATACATACATTTAAACTGTTATGCAAATACTTAAGAAAGGTATTTACTCGGATGTGACTTGGAATGAGCAAAGTTTTATATGACTTGGGGCGACTCCTGAATGCTCGGGATTTGAAACGATGTAATTGCAAGTATAATGAGTTATATGGCTTATATGGCTTCGGAATATATCTATGCCGACTGTAAAATTAGTTTTTTTGATGATGTCTTGTTTCGCATAATGAGATCTATTCAAAATCTTGCGCTATGATTAATAATATATTTCGATACAGTACGCGGTTGGAGTTTTTTGATACGTATCTTAGATTGTTTCCAAACGCCGATAGGCGTTTGTTCACTCCACAACTGTAGAAAGGAAGATTTAGTGCAAGTCTAATGCAAATCTTTTATGAGCTTTTTGGAGTTTTTGAAAGTAATTTGAATATGAATATGAATTTATTGCTTTCTCAATTATTTACTGACTAATTGATTATAATTATTAGTCGGTAAAGTTGTAGCGAAACTACAAATGATAACATCTTCGATTTAAGTAAATATTTAATAATTTTGTTTTTATTTCATATCTTAAAGATATAATCATTTGAGAAAGTCAGCAAAGTCGTCTATAACGAGTGTAAACGCAACCTCAAATAGGAGCAACAGAAGAAAAGCAAAAGAAACGAACTTAAATTTGATTCATTCCTCCACCACTTGTATGCATTATTTTTGGAAAGATGTAGGCGCAAAGATATAAAAATTGTTTCGAAAACAGATTTTAGTGTTTGTACGTGCGTTTCGTTGCTTTTATTCGAAAATGCTCTCATTTCGTAGCAAAATTGGAAAAACTATACATACACACATATATACATGTAATCTAGCATTGTATTATATATTATAGTTGATAAGTTTTTGGCGAAATTTAGAAGAAAGAAGCAGACAAACAGCGATAACATTGTGCGGGGGTGTTGTGCAAAAATTTCCTCGCTCTGGATATAAATGTTTTTACCCTCAGACTCATTTGATTACTTAATACGCAAGAAACACAACTTTTATGTTCATCTGAAACTGAGAAATGGGCGTAAACCACTTTGATTATTATATCGTTTCGAAAAACTCTAAATGATGTTATGACATTTTCAAAAGCATTGTCCGTCCATCCAGCCTTCTCGACGAAGCACACAGCGATCTTTCAGCTTAGTACAGCGGGCGGTTTGAAGAAGTTCTAAATATATACTAAAATTTCCAAAAATTCTATGCAACTTCTATCAGATGTTCATTTCAAATTTGCCAAATCGCTTAAATTAATAGTAGGATGAAAGAAGCCCCTTAGACAAGCGACGCGTGAAAAAAAAAAGAAATATTTAAATATACTTTTCATAAAAATAGTGCTGGGTATCCAATAACCGCCTTAAAGCGGTTATAGATTTGCAGTTTTTCTTCTTCTTGTTTTGTTTCGGCATCTTATTTTCATACCTACACATACCCATGTGCACAAATACCCACGCGTGCACACACAGTGTAAGTGTGCCTGCAAAGGAATTTTAGTAAATTCTTTTAACAAATACACGATTTTGATAAGTTGTGAAAACTTCTGCATGCGAAAAATCTATTGTGTTCTATTTATAATAGATTGTGTTTGTGTAATTTTTTTTTTTTGTAAAATTGTTTATATATTAATTTCGTCTGCTTCTAGATAATGTATATCTAAGAAGTACTTAGGAGAGACCCTTTAAAACATGTACATATTTTTATGATTAAATCGTTCAGTTCTGCCCTTTCTTTTATCAGTCATCAGTTTTCTTTTGCATAGTTAAAAATATATATATCAGTATATATATATATATCAATAAATAAATATAAAGGTTAAGTAATGTTTGGTTCAAATATGTCATTTTCACTGTAAACTGACTTGTACTGCATATATATGCGATAATCTCTGCAATATCCTTATAAATATAAATAAGATTCGAATAAAATTCGTATTTGAAAAATTCTCCAGATAAAATGAAATACGGATTTTGTAAGAGTTTACTAGAGTGTACGATCGTCCAATGAATATTGAAAAATAAGTAAAACGACAATAGCGGGCCATAGCCATGGCTCCACATCATCCATTTTCAAGATAAGATTGCAAAACAAGATCCCAAGTATTATCAATAGCGTTCGTCCTTTGGGCAAAACGTGTTGGTTTACACAAAACTACAAGACGGACAGATGGACAGACAAGTTTTGGTCGGTAGAATAAAAGATGGGTCTATCTCAAGTCCTTCGGGCTGTTGCATACATCTGCACAAACTTGATATACCTTTGCATCACAGATGAAACGGTCTGTGAAAATGTTAAAGAAAAAATTAAAGAAAAATATTAAATACATTTTAATAATATATACGGTTTTTTTTGTTTTTTTTTTTTCTTAAAGCGAACTTACTACTGAATGCCTGAATGTATTTCAAAAGATTAGTGAGATATGTATCTGAAAATTTTTTTGGTTTCATGGGAGAAAGGTCTCTTTTCCTCAATGCAAAGCTAATTAGGACATTAGTGAACGTTTTTTAATAAATCAGAGGAAAATTATTTTGCAATATTCCTTCTCTGAGTGAAATTTATTATCTGTTAGTTGTCCGTCATTAGTTTTCTTACCAAGGAAGACTTAAGATGAGGTGAGCAAAATTTTCGGATACTCACCAGCGTTTCGCATGAGAATCCGTACGTTCCTCTTCACCAGTCGCTCAGGACATGTCCCCTATTCGTGTAATACGCTGTCGGTCGGAAAGGAGAGGAGGAGAGAGAAAGAAACCGGGATGTGGTGGCCGCAAGCCAATGTCGTGTGTGCGTAATCGATAAGCTATCGATTATGCCTGCACCGACTGAACGCTCTCTATAGTTACGACCCAAGAAAATTCTACCGCATCTGTAATTTGAACCCGCGAGTACCGACTTGACAGTCGTCAGGTTACTTTTAGTCCGACAACTTTCCTCTCTCACTTCTCCTCTTTGCCTATACATTTTCTATTCCTTTCCTATATATTCCTGCTTAGTATGCCATACACCACTTACGGTGAATGGTAAAATACACACAGCGAAGATTTTAAGATCTCGTGCGCTATTATAACGATTCAGAGTCAATTTATGAGTCAATCAAATCAATCGAAATGTTTTCAAATCTTTGTTTTTAAAATTAGAAAAAAAAAAAATTTAAATATATTTTGTTACCAGTAAGCAAAGGCAGAAAGTAAATCGAATCGATAGGAAAAAGGAAAATAAAGTGTTCTTGAACGTCGTTATAGAAAATTCCCTTTCAAATTCTGATTCAGTATTTGATTCTAAGTCAGCGTGAAGATCTTGATCGTTTAAATCGCCGCTTGCATTCCGTACTGACCACTATGATAAATGTAATTCCAAATTCGACATATTCTAAGGCGGTCTGTGTATCAAATAAATAGGTTTGCCACGCCCTAATAAATAACAAGTAGATCTTTAGAATCGGTTTTAAAATTTTTCTCATTCCCTCTGTTCTGGTATTGCACGACAATTTTTGCTACTGGCCGCACCCCTACTATTTTCGGTTAGGGTCCTCGGAATGTTATAACTAACTTTTGGAAAAATGTTTTTTCTCCTATTGTGTCATTTGGAGTCGATGACGTTCCAATAGCTTTATTTCTCAGTTTATGTTACTTTTTCCTCGTTTCATCGTGTTCTTCATCTCTCGCTAATCCATCTCTTCTTTTTTTCTTATTACCTTAAGGTATTTGGCATTCAAAGCGTTCCTCGTCCCTTGAAATATAATTATTTAAGCCCTCATCATCTATGGCTTTTAAACCAAATTTTCCATTCACTTCTCGCATTTGTCCACTTCGTTAGTCGTTGCATGAGAGAATGATTCGATTTAAGGGCACCTTTCGTCAATTCCGGGCTACTTGCTAAGCATTCTTCTACGGCCTCAAGTTGAGGTTATTCCATAAATTCAACCGTTTCTTCGCCCACAAAATTGCCTTCATTTAAAACACTCGAGCTGTGCAAAGGTTTCATCATTCCGTGGCAACATTGTGCTTGTTCTTACTTCAAATGTGAATCAATTTGTTTTTGTATTCCGCTCAATTCATTTTCGGGAATCTCTTTTATACGGTCACGATCCTTAAGACCAATGGTTGTGTTCAACCGGTGTTCAGCTTCAATATCTACTTCGATGCAACTGCGAGAAATGTTAGAGAGACATAAAGATGTACCAGCAAACTCAGTCAGTCTTTTACGTAAGGTAAGTGTACAATTTGTACATTGCTTCCACTGTTATGGGACTAAATTCATGCATATGGACAACAATTAGAAGAGCAACACCACATAGACCGGAGCGGGATACATTCGACT
Source organism: Glossina pallidipes (assembly GCA_000688715.1). Taxonomy (NCBI): domain Eukaryota; kingdom Metazoa; phylum Arthropoda; class Insecta; order Diptera; family Glossinidae; genus Glossina; species Glossina pallidipes. Next base: position 373,878 of record KK499906.1, on the reverse strand, counting down.
GGAACGTATGAAGTCTTCCTGCATTCGCTTAGTAAGGCACAAAGCGATCATTGGCATTGCATGAGTTGTAGCTTGGAGTTGTACACGATTTATAAACCGAATTATATTCAAGCCAGGATCTACGGGTGGTATATGAATCCATAAAGCGTTCGATAATTTCAAATAGGTTCGTTCCAATTCGTAACAACACATTTCCTGTACATCGCTTATGTCAATATATAAATGTGATGTGACTTGTAATGCGATAAGTAGTCCACACACACATGTGTACGGTCATTGCGATAAGCTAAACGATGTATTAGCGGATACGTCGTGCGACAATAATTTAATGTCGTATCAATACAATGCTGAGCTACCTGCAATTTTTCGCATAAATTGGTTATCTTCTTTTTTTGTTTTCTTTATGGTGACTTTTTGGGCCTCAGCTCCCGGACCAACCTAAAATTTCTTATAGATAGTGGCAACAAATGACGAGTCGGCTGAAACAAATTGGCCAATAGTAACAGCACTATGACCAGCATTAGTGTAAACTCGATTACCGCGAGTACTAATTTCTTCGCTGTCCCTCGAACCGCCATTATGGCACTCTATACCCGAAGACGCATTCGTTTATCCATCCTTTTTCCATTCTCCTCTTGCAGATTATTAATTCAACTTTTTTAAGCAATATCTACATTTTTTTACTGATTTGGGTTTTTGGGAAAATTTTTTTTTTTTTCATGTCCATTACTGGGGGATGAGGGGATATATTCATTTTTTAAAAGGTTTGCGACGCCCCGAAAGAAGCTTCAAAGACCCCTATAAAGTATATATATTCTTGGTTAGTATCAAGTTCTGAATCGCTTTGAAGATGCCCGTCTGTCCGCATTTTTCTGGCCGTAGAAATGAAGTTATGGACTTCAAATGTGGCAGAAAGTCTGGAGGTTCTTGGACGCAGGTTGGCGTTGAAAATGAGTCAAATCTGTTGAAGGACCATATAAAGAGAACACTTCTGTTTTTCAAAGTGTGGTAAATTTTTCTACTACAGCATCGTCCATAGAATGTACACCCAAATTTTTGTACACATATCTGGCGTAGTTTATGAGTAGTGAGCAAAAACCAACTTTTCATTCGTTTTGAAAAACAGAGGGGTGCTCAGTTTGTGTGGTACTGTCGATGTGTTCTTCGACCGAATTGGCTGATTTTTAATAGAGGCCTGTGCGCAAGAACTTCTGAAGATTCTTCCGAATGTGCGGTGGATAGTTTCATTTTTGTGGCCAGGAGATATTATTTATATGGTTAGATGGACAGACGGACAGACTGATATGTTTAAATCGATTAAGAATTTGATGCTGAGCATGGGGTCTCGGAAGCTTCATTGTGGGCGTTGCGAGTGTTTTTTGACAAAGTGAATACACCACTCATCATGGGTATGAAAATAGAAAAAGACAGCTACGCCCACCTAATATTATACCGTATGAAAATTTAGTTTTTTCGTTCCTTTTCTAGCCTTTCCCGGGATAACGGTGATGGGTATAAAAGTTTCGGTGGCGCCAAAATACAATTTTCTTACTTGTTTTTTTTTTCGAACTGTTCCTTACCGCGCCTTTCCCCCCTTTAAAATCTTCAGCGAGTAATCGTAAAAAGAAACTAAGTATTAATTGCAATTTTGATATGTTGTAAGCGCAAGTATTCCTTATTCATTTTTCCACACATGTAAGTGATGAGAAATAGAATATTTTTTCTTCTTTTTTTTTTTTTTTGCTTGCATATGCAAAATAAATGTAGGTAAACCATACATTAAAGATATATAGAAATACAAAAAACAAAAAAAAAAAAAAGAAAAAGAAAAACAAATTGTGTTGCGTTGTGCCATGAACTGTGCTTAACGATGCCAACATATGTGCATATCTCTACAAAGACAAATCATATATAGGCGCGTACGTTTGTGTGCAAGTGTGTATATTTTTCTGTTAAAAATACACATTTGCAGCATAAGCTAAAATATTTTATTAAAATATAAATTAAGAAAAATCTGTATAAATATTTCGAAATGTGAAAAACAAAAAAAACAAAAAAAAAAAAAAAAAAGAGAAAAACGAAACGAGAAAACAAATATGTGCGCGGCCTGTATGGGCGGATGGGGATAATAAGAGATCATGTTTATATCTCGCCCTCATCGCAGATAGATCAATATGCAAACTACATGTCTTTTGCGAAAAATTTATTTCTGGCCCATTGCCCATTGTAAGGCATGTTTCAGCTAAGGCTGCTTCACTTCATATCCCAGCTCATGCATACACATAACACGTATGATGAACAAGAAGAAGAAGAAGAAGAAGAAGAATATGCTTTAATAATAATTGTTTTCACGGGAAACAGTCTCATATCTCTATATATATATATATATATATACGTATATGTATATAGATATGGGGCTTCCTTTTATTTTCATTACTCTTTTTCAGGGTTTTCTTACAAAGTCACCGACGGCACGCGCGTTTTTGTGTGCACATCAAAGTAAACAGAAAAAATAAAAAAAATAAATGTTTTTTTTTCTTTTTTAACTCCTCGTTAAGATATGCGTATGTTAAACGATACCCTTTTCGCATGCATATTAATATTAATATATATATATATATACATATATATATATATATGTATATTTGGTGCAGTAACAAAAATAACGATAACGTGTGAATCCAGTTAAGTACACAATATAAAATTTCATTTTGATTTTTGCAGCAAAACGCAACCGCCCACAATTTTTGCTAGAACACACGTAATATGAATGAAAATCGTATAATATTTTGTAAAAGCATATATATATGAATATATATATATATATATACAATTTTTTTTGGCAGATTTAAAAAAAAAATTTAGTTTCTATGTTTATCGAAGCAATAAGAAGAAATAAAAGAGGATTTAGATTCGATTTGAGTCGAATTTTTTCTTACGCATTACATATGAAAATAATAATATTATTACGGCAACTATTCGTTCGCGTAAAAGAAAATGTACTTTTTCAAAAGCGTTTACGAAATCTCCTTATTAACCCCCTCCCACCCCCCTCCATTGTGATTGGCTAATTAACAAAATGTCTCCTTATCGAATTTCGAAATGGAATAATTGGAACTTTTTGACTGACTGACTGACTGACTCACTGATGTGCTGGCGTTTGGTGGAATCTTCATGCTGAAGTTGTTCACTGTCTTAAGATAGTTCGATACGATACCAAGATATTGACAGCCTTCATCTAATATTGTGACGACCTAATGTCGTTTTGCGAAATGGAAAAGTAAAGAAAAGAAAAGGAAGCCAGTGAGACAAAAAAACGCTTCTTATAGAACATTACTTTCCAATGCTAATGTCATCGTTTTTGCTACCTATTCCATTAAAGGTTTGATGATCGGAGCGAAGTCGAACGACCTTTAAGTCAACTTAAAAACTTAGCTTACAGACATGCTTTGTCATGAGAGTCCTTCTCCGCCATATCGCATTAATGTCCTTACGACTTACTCTTTTATATCTTATCAGGACTGGCCTAAGGGATGGGAAAGGTAATGATTAACGATAGAAAGTGATTTGAATCAACTATTTTTACTGTTATGCTTTTGTCGGGTGAGTACTCACTACAGTTGCGACCAAAGTAAACTCTACAGCACTTACGATTGAACTCAAGAACAACGATTGAAATTTAAAAATTATGCTGATTAGGGAGCTTAATAATCGAAATATACGTCATCATTATCTTATCGTCTTTGGCCAGTTATCGGGTAGCTTATGGACGGCGTCGCGATAAGAATTTGCCGGTTTGGAGGTGAAATAATCATCGACCAATTTTCGTGGATCTTCAACTTCTGTGAATCGCAGATCTGCTAAATATGACTGCATAGATCTGAATGGGGATGAAATCTGGAGAATATGGTGGGTGCGACAAAACCTCCCAGCCTAAGCTGAAAATTATTTCCTTGGTTGTTCTTGCAGGAGTTGGACGGGACATATGCAAACTTTTATCGTTTTCAAGACTAAGACCTGTTGCCTAAAATTTCGCAAATCACTTCGTAGTTTACTGTATTTTCATTCCATGCCAACTTAACCTTTTCCGTAGCTTCAGCTGCATTGTTGTCTAAGCTAAATTAGTTAAATACACAGAATCTTGCGATGCTGTAAGTGACATCTATCCCTTTAGACTTTAATATGTACGGAACGATGGCTTGTAAACAACTTAAACTTATATCGTTCGAACATCAATATCTAAGTTATCTATATGTGGAATTTCGGATAAATTGAACGGCTCATGTACGTCTTTTGCTGCAACCAATTTCACACATACACCTACGGAACGGAGAAATAGTTGCGAGATTGAATTTTTAGTTGTATGCCAAAGAAATTCTAAAAGTGCAGCTTCCACACAAAGTCCACTCAACGCTTCTACATGGGCCAACGCTTTTCTAAATTAATTCGCAGAATCCTACGTGATGTAGTGGTTCTTGCAGAAGGAAGTTGAAGGATTTTTTTGTCTTGTTTTCGTAGCTTTTCTTGTTTCATGTATGGACAAGCAAATATATTATACGAATCAGGCATGCATTACAAATACACGTAACAAAGCCTTCATTATGTTTACCTCAGTATTTATTAGCGTCTATTGAATTTCCTAATGTAATTTTTTCGTAATGTAACAGTGCCAATAAGAGTGCAGACGTACGGAAGGACAGAAGATCATGGGTAAGAAGACTTCGAAAGCTTTGTTTTAGAATGCATGCATATATGTACGCATATGCGTACGCATGTTTTTTTTTTTTATTATTAGATTAAGTGTTTCATAGGCACTGATATAGTTAGTATATCGTCCAGTGTTAGAGATGGCAATAAGAGCGTTTCACAAACATATATATATAAAAAAAAATGAATATATGTATATATGAAATATCTTTATGATTGTGGGCCGAATATGAAAGAAGTATAGAAATGAAAAATGTTTGTAATAATATTCTGTTTACTTTTGTTGTTATTGTTATATTAAATGCTTCTCTAAATTTATGTATGTTAGGTAAATTTGCTCATTCGCATGATCCTAAACTATTTCCTAAAGCTAGTCATCTCTTTCTAAGCATACTGATGCGGCAATCTAGTGATCTCCTTCCGGAACGTTTACACTAAACCGTGAAATTCTCTCTTACCCAAAGGAAAATATATTCTCAACGATATTTGTTAAAGCAAAAAAGGAAAACAATAACAAAAAAAAAAAAAAAGAAAAAAAAAAAGCATTTGCAGTTAAGCTGCAAGAGCATGCAGCTTTAATATAAGTGTGTGTATACGTGTTAGATGTTGATGAAAATTTTTTCAAAAATTTCAATTCGACGGAAAATTCTTTAACAGAACGTGCTGTTTCTTGCTTGATCGTTAGTCTGTTTAGTCGAACCGCAGCATTCGCTCCATAGACGTCAGCTGCTCGGACAACAGTAGAGAGTTTAATTTATTTCTTTTCCCGAAGTAAGTTGCAAATTAATTCAGCTAAACTATAAAGAAAAAAAAAAAAAAAAAAAAAAAAAAAAAAAAAAAAAAAA